>CM068954.1:4436271-4451568 GCA_035128595.1 Eptatretus atami
ACACACACAACACCACACACACACACACACACACACACACACACACACACACAGTGCCTTCAGAAGGTATTCCTACCCCTTGACTTTTGTACATTTTGTGTTGTACAGCCTGAATTTAAAATGCATTAAACTTAAATTTTTTGTCACCGATCTACACAAAATACCCATGATAACAAAGTGAAAACATGTTTATCGAAATTTTTACAAATAATGAAAATGAAATAATTTTTAGATCCTCGTGAGGATCTCTAAGTCTTACTCACGTTGTTGTTCTTGTGCACTTTTTGTTTCACAGCCTACAGTTTTCATCAAAACTTCCTGAAACTTGGCGTATATATGTAAAAATTCCCTGCGCAGACAGTTTATAACCATCTCCGATTTTGAAAATTCCTCCTAGAAAAAAAGTTATGACATCAAAATATCTCCGCTAATGGAAACGCCTAAAAAATTATCTCCGAAACTGGGCAAGCATTTTGAATTCTGTTTGCGGGAATCGAACAACATTAGCAGAGATGCACATATGAACATCACTATGATGTCATATCAATTTTTATGACGTCATTCTATTTTTTGACATTTTAGCTTTTTTGTTTCATTTGTTTCACAGCCTACAGTTTTCATCGAAACTTCCTGAAACTGGCATATATATGTAAAAATACCCTGCGCAGACAGTAACCATCTCCGATTTTGAAAATTCCTCTAGAAAAAAAGTTATGACGTCAAAATATCTCCGCTAATGGAAATCGCCTAAAAAATTATCTCAAACTAGCAAGCTTTTTGAATTCTGTTTGCGGGAATCGAACAGGATTGCAGAGATTAATTACCGCAATATGATGCATCACTATGACGTCATATCATTTTTTAGATGTCATTCCTATTTTTAACATTTTTGTTTCACAACCCAGAGTTTTCATCGGATCTTCGTGAAAACTGCCATGTATATGCAGAAAGCCCACGCGCAGGCAGTAACTATCTCCGATTTTGGAAATTCTTCCTAGAAAAAATGTTAACGTCATAATATCACCACTAATGGAAATCGCCTATACCATTATCTCCGAAACTAGTTTGTTTCACAGCCTACAGTTTTCATCGAAACTTCCTGAAACTTGACATATATATATATATATATATATATAATATATATATTATATATATATATATATATATATATTATATATATGGGTGGTCCAAAAAAGTCGAAAAAAATAGAATTGTGCTCACAAGCTTAAAATTATTCTAATATGATCAATAACGCACATAAACTTTTTTAGCTTGATCGGAGGTGATTTAGAGGTCGCTCCATATGACGACTTTAGTCTCATGACTGAATAAAATTAGGTATGGTCAGGTACGATTACGGTACTTCTGGATGTCCGAGGTGGAAATGGAGTGCATTTTCGAACTCTATGGGTCGATTTACTCTAAGAAATGACTGCACCGACATTGAATTCACTACCATTTCGAAAATATGACCTAAAACAAGATTTATCATTACTGGAGTTGTAAATAATCCTACTCATTTCGATATTTTCTAATCTATAATTAATTTGTTGTTCGTCTAAACATTTCTTAGAGTAAATCGACCCCACTGAGTTCGAAAATGCAGTCCATTTTCACCTAGGAAGTTCAGAAGTGTATGGATTCGCATCTCACCATACCTAATTAAACAACTCATGAAACTAAAGTCGTCATATGGAGCGACCTCTAAATCACCTCCGATCAACTTATATTTTTTTATGCACGTTACTGAATCATATGGAATAATTTAAGGCTGTGGAGACAACATCTGAATTTTTTTTTATTATTTTTGCTGTTTTTGGACCACCCTAATATTATATATATATATGTAATAATATCTTGCGCAGACAGTTAACCATCTCCGATTTGGAAAATCCTCCGAGAAAAAAAAGTTATGATGTCAAAATATCTACGCTAATGGAAATCGCCAAAAAAAATTATCTCCGAAACTAGGCAAGCTTTTTGAATTCTGTTGCGCGGAATCGAACAGGGTAATAGCAGAGATTAATTACCGCACATATGATACATCACTATGACATCATATCAATTTTATGACTTCATTCTATTTTTTGACATTTTTGTTTCACAACCCAGAGTTTTCATCGATCTTCGTGAAACTTGCCATGTATATGCAGAAAGCCCACGCCAGCAGATAACCATCTCCGATTTTGGAAATTCTTCCTAGAAAACAAGTTGACGTCATAATATCGCGCTAATGGAAATCGCCTATACATTATCTCCGAAACTAGGCAGCTGTTTGAATTTTGTTTGCGGGAATCAAGCCGGGCATTAGCACAGTAATTATTCACACAACCTGATACATCACAATGATGTCATATTCGTTTTTTTGACGTCATCATTAAGAGACGAGGATCTTGGCTCATTCGAGCTTGTTTACATATTAATACCCTTCCTTGCTCTCCCACCCTTCCTCGCTCTCCCACCCTCCTCGCTCTCCCACCCTTCCTCGCTCTCCCTCCTTCCTCGCTGTACCCCCCTTCTCGCTCTCCCACCCTTCCTCGCTCTCCCACCCTTCCTCGCTCTCCCCACCCTCCTCGCTCTCCCACCCTCCTCGCTCTCCCACCCTCCTCGCTCTCCCACCCTTCCTCGCTCTCCCACCCTTCCTCGCTGTCCCACCTCCTCGCTGTCCCACCTTCCTCGCTGTCCACCCTTCCTCGCTCTCCACCTTCCTCGCTCCTCCACCCTTCCTCGCTCTCCCCCTTCCTCGCTCTCCCACCCTTCCTCGCTCTCCCACCCTTCCTCGCTCTCCCACCCCCCTCCCGCTCTCCCACCTCCCCTCACCCTTCCCGCTTCCCACCCTTCCTCGCTCTCCCACCCTCCTCGCTCCCCACCCTTCTCGCTCTCCACCCTTCCTCGCTCTCCCACCCTTCCTCGCTCTCCCACCCTTCCTCGCTTCCCTCCTTTCCTCACTCCCCTCCTCGCCCACTCCCTCCTCGCTCCCTCCCTCCCTTGACCCCACGTTTCCTCTCCCTCCCTCCTCTCTCTCCCTCTCCTCTCTTGCTCCCCCACCCCCTTGATATTCCCATCAGCGAAGCAACGGGTTGTATTGCTCATCTATAATGATAATATATGCGTGTGTGTCCATAACTCCAAAACATGAAACCTAGTGGCCTGAAACTTGTATGCATACGAAGGGAACTCCAAGGGAGTGCATGGATGAGAATTGGGTGTTTGGGTTAATTAAAACACACCTTTTGAAGATAATTTAGGGGGCACTCGTCACAAAAAAACAAAATAAGCCTTATGAAGATTGTGGCATGTCATCTTGGTGAGACCCTTGTCAGCTCATTGGGGTCTGAGCCTCCATTTTGTTCAGCCTGCGCAACATTGCCTTGACTTTTTCTCCGCCCACCACTCTCTCTCTCTCTCTCTCTCTCCTTCTCTACTCCTCTTCTCTCTCTTCTCTCTTCTCGCTGTCTGTCTGTCCCATCCTCGCTGCCCTCTTCCTAATAAGCTCTCTCCTCTCTCCTCTCTCTCTCTCTCTCTCTCTTCTCTCTCTCTCTCTCTCTCTCTCTCTGTCTCTCTCCTCTCTCTCTCTTCTCCCTCTCCCCTTCCCTCCTCTTGCTCCCACCGCCTCCTCCTGAAGTGTATGGAGATGTTGTGGTGAGGTGTCGCTCTTCCTCTTCATTGCTCGGATCCGTCCTATCTCCCCCTCTCTATCCTCACCCTCCTCCCTCCTGCTCCCCTACCCTCTCTCCTCCTCTCTCTCTCTCTCTCTCTCTCTCTCTCTCTCTTTCTCTCTTTCTCGCGTCTGTCTGTCCATCCTCGCTGCCCTCTTCCTAATAAAAGTCTCTCTCTCTCTCTCTCTCTCTTTCTCTTCTTCTCTCTCTCTCTCTCTCTCTCTCTCTCTCTCTCTCTCTGTCTCTCTCTCTCGCTCTCTTTCCCTCCTCTCCCTTCCCTCTCTCTCTTGCTCCCACCGCCGCCTCCTCTCCGGAAGTGTATGGAGATGTGTGGTGAGGTGTCGCTCTTCCCTCCTTGCTCGGATCCCGTCCTATCTCCCCTCTCTATCCTCACCCTCCCCTCCCTCCTGCTCCCTATCCTCTTCTCTCTCTCTTCTCTCTCTCTCTCTCCTCTCTCTCTCTCTCCTCGTCTCCTTCTCTCTCTCTCTCTCTCCGTCCTCTCTCTCTCTCTCTCTCTCTCTCTCTCTCTCTCTCTCTCCTCTCTCTCTCTCTCTCTCTCTCCTCTCTCTCTCCCCTCTCTCTCCTGTCTTCCTCTTCCCCTGTCTTCCTCTCTCTCCCCTCCCCTGTCTTCCTCTCTCCCCTCCCCGTCTTCCTCTCTCCATTCTCTCTCTGCCTCCTCTTTCGTGCATACCCCCCCCCCTCCTCGTATTCCAATCAGTGAAGCAACAGGTGGTATTTGCTTGTAGTAAATAAACTTACCTTGTAAATTCACAAGCCCCTAATATGTTCTTCACATTGGAGTTCAAAAGCACTGAATCCAGATATTGTGTCGCCTTCCAACTCTTTTGTTGTGCAGAGACACACCTCAACCCCCAGCTTTCTTCTCAGTAATTTTTCTAAGTATTTTTCAGCTTCTGTTAGAAGCTTGGTGAAACCATTTTAGGTAACGATCCTCATCACGCATGCACCATTGAATTTCTTATTCCCCCGGAGAACGTTCTCGGGGTTTCTGCATATATCTGCTGAGCATTCTGTGGCGGATTACTTTGTTTGAAGTCCCTATTGGGCTCTTAAAATTATGCACAAACAAGTGCAGATTAAGTTACCACTGTGTTGTAAACATGAGTGTGAGGATAGCTTCAAAACTGTCATAGCAAAGCTGATTGGCTGAGCGCTGATTTACACACACTAACCTCGATGGTTGAGCGCACAGCTCAGAGGAAAAACGAGACTGATGTGCGTTGCCTGTTCTCACAATGAACTTTTGAACCACTTGACGGATTTTAATTGTTTTTCTTGTTCGAAAAAAAAAACAAATTCCGACAGGATAGAATCGTTCCACACAAAGCATCGCAATCAAGGTATGACTGTATATTTGTCTTGTTGATTTGTGACAAAGTGTTTATTTTGTCGTACCCCAATCTAGGTCGAGCTTTATCCGTGTTGTATCGAGGTCGATTTTTATTTGTTTTCCTTTTTGTTGTCTCTACCTTGCATGAATGATGTACTTGGCACACTTGTAGAGGCCAAATTCTTTTTGTGTCGTCGGAGTACCGTATCACTAATTTGAGTTGTTTCTCTGCAATTTTTTGTTGTGGGGTGCAAAAGAGTTTTAAGTCATTCATGTAAAGTAGATGTGTCACCTTTTCTTGTTTCTTGGACGTTATTACTATGAAATCTAAAGATTTCGTAAGTATATTGATGACTTCCGTCCTCTGTTGTGTGTGTTGTTTGTTTGTGTGTGTGTGTTTGTTTGTAGCACGCATAACTCGAGAACGAAGAAGCTACCAATGTCAAATTACACCACGTGATTCAGGAGGGTTGTGGCTAGCGCTGATTAGATTTTGGTCAAAATCGATCAAAGGTCAAGGTCACAGTGAGGTCAAACATAATTTCCATAAATTCATGTGGAGAAAATGGAGTATTTTTGCTGTCGGTCGACGTTACGACGATTCGTTTTAACATTCGATTTTAATTTTGTCTTCGGTTTTTTGCGATCGCTTAGGACGCTTAACACTCGCTTGTCGAAATTCTGCGTAAAAATCGGATGTTTTGGGAGACGTTTTTAAGATTGTATAAAAAATATTTCACTCGCCGGTCACGGCTCGTCACGTGGTGCAGCGCGGCTCGAGCAGACGCGGCGTTGAGTCACCGTAAAGGCTTTTCCGTGTGCGCGCTGACGGTGTTTTCGATAAAGATGGTGTTTAAAGTCATTTTTATCTCCATAAAGTTATCGTCGCATGCCTGACTCTGCTAAGCCGTCGGATTATGTAAAGATTGTTGTGTGATGGCCGAATATTACGGTTTTGTGACTTTGATAAAATAATATTAAATAATTGCGTGGAGAAATGGAGATTTTTGCTTCGGTCGAGTTACGAGTTCGTTAACTCAAGATCGCAATTCTGTTTTCACTTTTGGTAACGGTTAAGTATGCTTAACACTCGGTTGTCGAAATTCTGGTTAAAAATCGGAAGTTTTATGAGATTTATGTCGGTGTCGTGTCTGAGGCTTAACTGAAGATTATGCTAATGAGGGGGTTTGTAGCACATGGCATTACGCGCTCGTTTTAAGTCAATTTCAATCCTGTTTTCACTTTTGGTAATGGCTAAGTATGCTTAATACTCGGTTGTCGAAATTCTGGTAAAAATCGGATGTTTATGAGATTTATGTCGGTGTCGTATTCTGAGCTTAACTGAAGATTATGCTAATGAGGGGGATTGTAACACACGCATTACGCGCTCGTTTTAAAGTCTATTTCAATCCTGTCTTCATTTTGGTAACGCTTAAGTATGCTTAACACTTGGTTGTCGAAAATTCTGGTAAAAATCGATGTTTTATGAGAGGTTTGGTCAGAATCATCGTAGAAACTTCTGGTTTGCGTCGCTCCTTCTCGAGAGACAGCTTTATTAGACAAGGTCAGAGGTCAAGTTGACGATTCGTAAGTACCAGTCTATGACTGCTTGTTTTATTGGTGTTTGGGTGTGTCCAACACCCTTCGTCATTAATGAGGTTACTTCGTGGATGCCAGAGCAGCAAAACAGGATGGGGGAAAGGCTGTCTCCTTGAATGATCCTGTGTTGTATTTTCACTCTCTGGTATGTCATTTCCTTCTGAGTGCTGCAGGATTAAGTGTGGTATTCCATAGATCCATGGCTTACTCAGATTGATTATTTGGGGATTTATCTTGTAGATTTGCATTTACCTTGTCATCCATGAATGTGGGACACTATTAAAGCTGTTTTATCATCTCCCAGGCTGTGGAACAATTTGTTCTTCAGTATTGAGTTTTTGAGTATGCCTTGTTTAGTCGAAAGTGGTCTATCTGTTCCATAGCATCCTCTCTGATCCCTTCTCTTTTGCTCTGGGGCCTCCTTGTTGTTTAGGTGGTGTACATTGTTATGTGATGATTAATTTTGAAAAAGCTTGTAACGTTGTTGGGAGACAGGTTTTTTTTTTTTATTTTTGTGTAAACCTTGTCGAGGCTCATATGAAGCGACACACAAACACACAGCAGGGGGGCATGCGAACAAGAGGGCGGGAGTGGGAAGACAAAACGGTGGGGGAACAGAGACATTAGATCTGTGGAAGGAGAGGATGGGGTGGGGAACATGGTATAACAAGATGAACATTACAAGGACTTTCCAGGAAGGAAAAGCAGGGAATTTGAAGAGGTGTGCCTTGGGTGGATTAACGGGGGTAGAAAAGATCGAGGATTGATCGGGGATGATAAGAGGGTGTGAGTGAACAGCTGTTTGAAAGCCTGGAGGGAAGAATAGGAAAGAAATAGGTGAGGGAGTTGATTCCAAAGGCAGAAAAAAGAGGATGAAAGAGTGAAGGTGAGCAGTGATTCGTGATTTTGGTAGTTGTACCAGAAGGGGGTTGTTGGCAAGACGCTTGATGCACCCTGCGGAAATGTGGTGGAGAACAAATCGCAGAGAGAGCAGGGGCGGGCGAGCTGAGAGAGAACGGTAGAAGACAGAAAAGACCACCCACCAGCCTGCCTGGAGAGATGAGAGGCCCAAAGACTCGCCTCATCACGGGAGATGCCGATGATCCGAAATGCTTGGTTTCGCACAGCTGTGGAAGACCGAGAAAGTGTGGAGAAGGAGCACCCAGCCCAGAGGGGAGAGCAGTACTCCATCAGCTGGACGAAAGCTTTGTAAGTGGTTCAGGAGCTTCAGTGGGCCGAAGAAGACTTTGGCACGACGCAGGATTCCCAGTCGGCGACTGGCTTTGGAGGCGAGTTGAAAAATGTGGCTCTCCCAGAAAGTCATGGCAGATAGTGAGTCCATGAAGCTTGAAAAAAGACTTCTTCCAGGGATTGTTGAGAAAGTGGATGGTGGGGGTTTCTAAGCAGTCTATCGGAGACATAGTGAGAAGGTGAGATTGTCCGGATTGAAAGACATGTTCCACGTGTTGACCAGTTGTGATTTTATCCAGATCTGCATCTGAGCGAAGAAGTAAGCTGCTGTTGCCGGCTGAGGTGAGACAGATGGTACGGCAAGGGGGTGTCATCAGCAAAGAGATAAAGAGATTTTCCGAGAGTCGGAGAGAATTCATTGATGAAAACCAGAAAAAGAACAGGTGCCAGAACGCTACCTGAGGGAACTCCAGCCTGACAGGAAGAGGGGATGGAAAGAAACTCCGATTTAGGCCAAACACGTTTGACTACACAGGAGAGCGAAGTCTGCCGAGCATGAGTGGAGATGGCTTGGATACTGGCATAGAAGAGAGTTTGGTGAGCAGGGCAGCGTGCCAACCGTGTCAAAATCAGCGTGATATGTCCCAGGATACGGCTCAGCATTTCCTGTCTGGTATTGAGGACCTCCATCCATTGTGCGAGAGCAAGAAGAAACATATCAGGTAGAGTACCTGGTCTGAAACCAAATTGATTATCGGAAATCAAGCCAATTGGAGAAGAGAAGGATTTAATGTCTGAAGCGATGATGATTCCGTAACCTTGCTAATTGGGAGAAGTGCTTGATTGATCTGTAGTGGCAGGGATCTGTTTTTGTACCTTTTTATGCAGGGCAGTAATGTTTCTGATTTCCAAGCAGATGACAGATGCCTTGAGCAAAATGAGAGGTGAATAGAACAGAGAGAGGTGTGAGCAAGAGCAGAGATGCAGGTTTTTCGCGACACGTGGGCTGATGCCGTCTGGACCGTTGCAGAGAATCTGAGTCGAGGTTTGAGAGCAAGCTCTCCACCTTTCAAGAGGAGAAAAGACAACGAGTCCAGCAACAGTTGGTGCACTGGGGACGAGAAGGTGGTTAGAAAGAAAAAAGTGATGGGTTGTTGGACAACAAGATTAGCTGCAAACACGAGTTTAGGCATTCAGCCTTTCACGTCGCGGTCAGGCAGTGTGACTATTAGGTAAGGGAGGGGATGGAGGGGGAACATACACCAGAAACAGCTTTGATTGGATGCCACCAGACTTTGAGAGAGAGAGGTTTGAAATTCAGGACTTGAGCTGAGAAATCTCTCTGTGTTATATATATATATTTCACACATATAAAACACACCTCACTTCCATAAGCAGGAAATGGTGGGAATGCGACACCTCTCATCCACAGATATTTCTCGAGTCTGATTTGCATCCAGGAAGAACAATTATGGTTAAACCTTAATGTATTGCAACTACTTTGTTTAAATGCTAGAAATTATGTTACAAAGTTAATTTCACTTAAATTTTGCGGTAGTAATGGCAGGTTAAAAGAGCTCGTCTTACAGAACCGTGTCACTGTAAACACACACGGCTCATTCATACATCCTTTCAAAAGTCCCGTATTTGACCCATAATGTCTGAAAAAAAAAATTGCAGGTGAGAGTGTTGGTAATGCTCCTCCCACCTCAATACCATGCCTGGTGTTGGCTTAATGGTTAGGGTGACGGGCTTTGGATCCGAGGGTCCTGAGTTCAAATCCCGCTCAGTTGTTAAATTAATACCAGGTGGGGTTAACTCGGCCTGTCATCCTTCCGAGGTCGGCATAATGAGTGCCAGCATGCTGGTATACTGTGTCGGAGTGGCGACCCGTCCAGGATTGTGCCCAATAGCCAAGGAGACTGCTTAAGCAGCACCAACGCTCTGCACAGAGTATGGTCCCAATCTCCTCCTCCTCAATATCCTCATTGTCTCTCGCTACTCAGAATGCATTGGTAAGTACAGCATCATAAATATGACTTTTTTTTTTTGATGTTATTGTCATTAAAAATATCGTTTTTATTTTTATATTTATTTTAAACATTTATCATGTGTAGACAATCATTATTTGTTCACACACATCTTCAATGGAGCCATGTTATAGTTACCGTATTTAGCATGGTTTTGATTGGTGCTTGGTTTTCACGAACGCATCCCAGGCGTTAATGAAGGTATAACAATACATCGAGAAAATTAAATCAGCAACCACCATCGAGGATGCTTTCATCACCACAATCAGTGTATACAGTACACCAAGCCTGGTGTTGGATTAATGGTTAACGTGGCTGGTTTAAGATCTTAGGGTCTTGAGTTTGAGCCCCTGTTGGCTGTGAAATTAACACCAGATGGGGATGACTCAGCCTGTCGTCCTTCCGAGGTCGGCAAAATGAGTATCAGTGTACTGGTAATAGAGGGCACTGTATTAGCGGCACAGCCATGTCCCCAGAAAATTATGCCACCAGCAACCAGTGTACACGCAATCTGCGGTTACAGGAGAACAAAACTCAAACCAAAACCAATGTCGCGGCTTGGTAGCGGCTCACTGGGGCAGGATCAATCCCAAAGCATCACAGTTAAGTACTGATGTAAGTACTGCAAAGTACTGATGTAAACCCCATCAATGAAGTTAAATACATCCATATTCATCAACATTACATTACAAGTCTCGTGTACCTGTGTTTGGAGTTTGGAAGGTTATCCTGCCAAGTGAGAGTAACTCGTATCTATTCACAAAAACCCAACATGGAACTGAAGAGCAAACTTCGAATCAAAACTCCACAACAGTCATACTGTACCAATGATAAATAGGTATTCATAACCAGAATAGGCAGTTCAGTGATAATATAGATATCTCAAGCTATCTTGTTTTTCAAAAATGATGATGAAGTAAGTATGAGCTCCTGTGACACATATCACACGAATAAACATCAATAATAAACGTGGTGTTTCTTAAAAGTTTGTGTAACAGATACGACAAATGCAAATCCTCGGCGGTGCCACTGTTGGACTAAAAGGTGACACGTGCCACTCGTCAAGGCAACTGAGGGGGTGTAATAAACGTTACATGGTAGCGCCTTAAAAAATCATACTCTGTTTTCTTAGTGATCTCAGACTTAAAGGGCTTAGTAAACAATAACTAATGAATGTAGGTCGAGGACATTCGGAAACTTGGGTGTTGGGGACGAACTCTGACGATGTTTACTCGCAATTCCCACAAAGGACACGAGTGCGTGAAAGCAGCCGAACCATGTACAACCAATTATTCACCCTCTCGGTCTCCCTCCCTACTTCACTTTATTAGATACTGCAGGAAGGAAATGAAACATCGATATTGATCTGCAAGCAATATGCCCGAGTCTTATGACAACCTCATGGCGAATTCTGTGTCACTGGGAATACATGGCGTGTTTACATAAATCCCTCACCGTTCCAAGCGGGTATAGGAATGTAATATGAAAGATGGAGATCGGGGGTGGATGGTGAACAGCTGTGGCTACATTTGTGTCCATCTTTGTCAAGAGCTAGAGCATTAATTAAACAGTTCTAAAGTTCACTTCGGGTCGCATAAACAATGCTACACCTTTCCAACGCAAAAAATAAACCGAGATGGTGTTCATAGAATACCTACCCTGCGCAGTATTGAGAAGGACTTGGTGCGAGCCAACTCTTCTGGCGGCAAATTTGTAATTGCATCTATCTACACTTAAGTAAATGTGTACAAATTTTGTGCACACTTCAGTAAATGTGTACAAAGTATAAATAGCTAGATCGTTAAAACACCAAATGGTACTTCTTCTTCTTCTTCTTCGCTTTTGTTTCACCAGCCGAGCACAATAAAGGCTGAAGCGATTACATGTGGTAGAGTTAAAATGGTCATGTGACACGTGGTAAAGTTTAAATTTCCTCCGTTGAATGGTTTTTGATGTACGCTCTTAATACTGGAACTGCCACTTTATAACTGCTGGCTGTGATGACCGGGTACCACGATGTCCCACTTTGAATAAAGAGGACGTAATGGGTTAGCTGTCCAATCTATGGAATTCAGAATGGTATTCAAAAAAAAAAATTTTTTCAGATCAAATGGAAGACCAAACAGGTACAGCACTGTATTGGAGGAATCAGAAGGAACCCAAACAAGCAAAAAGCAAAGATGAAGTCATCAGGAGGAATCTGGATAGGATTCGGGTTTCAGCTGCTCCTCTTCTACCCTAAAACCCATCCAGGTGCAGCCAGGTGAACCTTATTAAAATTAATTAACACAGAAAACTAAAACAAAACAAAAAACCCCAGATTCAAACAATTAAATAATTACGGCTGCCAGACCATGCATCCGCTCGGGTTGAAATTTAAAACATATTGTTACGGCTGTGGAAATTCGCAAACCACCATTCAGGACACGTGAGGAAATCCTTAAGTACATGTGTAGTTATCCCCAAACCATTGTATAGAGGGAATTTATGTGATTCATTCGGGCTGCGATCCTTTGAGTTAGGCGTTTTTCTTTTCTATCTTATTTTGAACCAACCACATCTCAACCGCCATCAACCAACAACCACCAACCACAACGCACTTCTCAACAACCACTGTCCTCAACAACCACCGCCATCCTCACCACTCCGCCAGCAACCGTCAACATCTCCACGAACACAAAAGGGGAACAACAACAACTCCCACCCCGATTTCCCTGGTAAACAAGAATGACGGTTGGAACTCAACTCCCCCCCATTCCCTGGAAAACAAGAATGACGGTTGGAACTCAACTCCCACCCCGATTTCCCTGGTAAACAAGAATGACGGTTGGAACTCATTCCCGCCGATTCCTCTGTGGAATGTCCCCCCCCCCACCGCGTGCCGCGAAGGGAGGGGCGGTGCCGGGGAAATAAAAGGGCGCACGGAGGCGCCTAAAAAAAGGAGGAAAGAGGTCAGGTCAGGTCGGTCGGTCAGTGTGTCATGTGTCAGTCGCGGGTCATGGTCTTCTGCCGTGTGGTGTGAGAAGCGGTCCGTAGAGCGACCCGCTCGTTGAGCTTGCAGTCGGTGGAGAGTCGGACATCGCGGAGGGGACGCGGACTGGAGCGCCGCTCTGCCAGCTGTGTCGCGCGACCTGCGCGTTCGTACAAGGAGCGCCGGAGGAGCTCGCCACCATCGACGCGGAGGTGCAGGTCACCTGCACGGTCTCGTGGACTCGTTGATCTGCCAAGTCCCACGCCATAAAGGCCCACGGGCCCCGTCTGCCCTTTGTATGAGGGTGGCTTCTTCCCTTTGCTTTGGTGTAAATGTGTGTTGGCGCCGTCTAAAGTAGAACTGTAATAGAAGTTGCCGTGTGTGCGCGTAGTCGGTAGTAATCTTGCGTCGTCGTTGCTTTTGTTGGGTTGATATATGTGCATTTTGACTGTTTGGCTGTATATATGTGCTCCCCGTGTGCCGCGGAATAAATGTGCATTGTGTTGAATTGTTTTCCCGTTTCGCTTCGTCCTTCTTTAATTGACCCTCCATCCTGCTTCACGTAAAGGGTTCGTAGTGGGCTTAATACGCCGGTAATGAATCTGAACCGCCGAGGTCGACGATAACAGCTCGGTTATCCCGATAGTACGGAACGGCCGCCCAAGCGGCTCGCGTCGGAGTCGACCTGCGGCGAGGTGCGATCGCCCGGTTTACCATCCGCGTGTGTACTTAGGGGTCGAGTTTGGCGAACAACCCTATCCACGCGGGTGGCGATTGGCACGATCGTGGTAGGCCGAAAGGCCCACCGTGACTAGCTCCCGGCGTTAGTCGAGAGGTCACGACAGAATTGTCCGTCGTGTGGGCGACGTGCCGGATTCGAGTCACGTGGCCGTTCGCACGCCGGCGGGCGCGATTCGCACACTGGTGTCAGGAGTGGATTCAAATCCACCTCGGTCTCCAAGCTAAATTCATGGAACCGGATCAGGGTGAGTGAAGCGACCCTCCGTGTTCCCCAAATTCGAGGGAGTTTAAAAAAAAATTAAAAAATTAACCCCTTACGAGAAATAAGATGGAGTCTCAAGGCGAGCGGGAGCCGGGGGTAGATATGGATTTAGAATGTGTAGAATCATGGTCCAGGATGAAATTCCCATGCAGGAAATGCTTGTTGTGCAGGAACACGAGCTCCCCAACTGACCCAGAGCCCGAAATAGGTGCGCGGGGTGTATGACACTCCCCTTCCCCCTCCGCCAAACCCCCAATCCTGGCGATCGGCCCGCGAGTGCGCCCGACATGGCCAGCTATGCCCATGCTGGCGGGAATGAACGCAAACATGCAGGCAATGAATGCCAAGATGGATGGAAACGCACTCAAAATGGATGGAAATACGCAACAAATGAACGAAATAAAACAAATGTGTGCAGGATGAATAATCAAATGAATGTGAATTTACAACAGGTGAAAGCGAATGGAAAACAAATGGAAAAAATGCGGGGTGAGATGCAGCAAATGGGCCGAAGCCTGCAGGCGGGCATGAAGGCAATAACGGGGGTGCGTAATGGCGACGCCACGTGTGGAGCGAACGAGCTGGGAGGGGGTGCAACGGTTGTCAGGCCCGCAATGGAGGCTGAGGGAAATTAATTCGGGGGACGTGTTGGGCGAGGGTAGTGACAGAAAAAGTGACAGTGACCGGAGGGAAAACTAATGGGTGTACCGAAACGTGTGAGACGAGACACGAGGTGACGACGGCAGAATTAATAATAGAGACGCGGGAGATGGAACGGTAAAGGAGAGACTACACGATCTGGACGGGGTTAAGGACGAACACACACACATTGAGGTAGTGGAGGATAATGGGGGAGCTCGCAGAACGTGTGGGGACCCGGTGCGAGCAGTTGGATAGCTCCTTCGGGAACGGAGGAGCCGCTTGCCTTGAAGCGAGTCACGACCAGGTGAGTTCGGTCGTGTCGAGTGATTCGAGGGGGCGGTTGTGGGACAGGTGCACGCGCGAGCTTGGGGGTATAGAGGCCCCGGAACCCTTGTGGTGGCACGAATCCCAGCGTGTTGGTCCCGGGTGTGTGTGTCGAGGTGTGTGTTCACGAGTGTGGCGAATGCGTGCTGCAATGCACGCATAGCGGGGTGCAAGGGCGTGTGTGAGAGCGACCGGGTGGGTGACAAAGACCCCGTGTGTGGATGAGACCCCAGGTGTGAGTGCGACCCGTGTGTGAGTGGTGTGGTCGCGAGTGTGCCAGGATGCGTGCTTCTCAGCACGCCGTGTGTACAGAGGCACCTGTGTGTGAACAAACCACGGTGGGAGTGACGGCCGTGTGTGAATGAGACCACGTGTGCCAGGGAAATGGCATGCGTGAGCGAACGGCCGAGTGCAAGGGAGACCGTGTGTGTGAGAGAGCGGTATGTAAAGGAGATGACGGTCGGCATGCGTGAGCATGCAGCCGCTTCTCCCGGTGTGAATGTGAGTGTGATGGAATGGAGAGTGAG
>CM068954.1:4458676-4472417 GCA_035128595.1 Eptatretus atami
ATCATACATATATATATATATATACATGTATGATAAAAGCAGAAACCCCAGTGTGAGTGCAGTGGGGATAAAACAACTATAACCACAATTGTTGAACAAAAAGACCATTATAACCTTCATATGCACATTTAGTACAAAAGTTTACCTTTATCATTGTACTTTTGATGACCCACTAAGCATTCCATCACCCCTCAAATAAAGGAGTGCATATCAAAGGCCAACCGTGATCAAATAACAAAAGGTCTTTGGCAAGGAGAGTTTCGACACCAATGGCAAATTGGATCAAAGTGAGATGATAGTTTTTGGTTCAAGAGAAATGCGAGGCCTTATCAGCTCACTTCAGAAAATGACTTTAGTGTTGCCAGCTTTATCGGCACGGCCGTAGCTGGCTGCTGCCTGACAAGCTAGGGATTTGAGACGAATTACATCCACGCGAAGATTAAAAAGAAAATTCCCTTCTGTAAACTTGGAAAAAAAACCCAAAAGTCTCAAGGAAAGCATAATGGGATGCCCTTTAAACTCACCCTTTTCTTCCGTGATCCGACGCGGAGCAGTCGGTGCTGCTTGTGGGTTCGGAGATTAGATGCTGTGAGCAGTCTTGAGGGGTGACCTGGATGACCACTTCGCTCAGAGCAGCCACCAAATTCCTGACCTCATTGAGGATAGGGGTAGTCGAAAGTCTGCAATCGAGCTGACTGCTTGGTGGCGAGTCATTCGTCCTTATTAAACAGGCCTCCACCTTGTTCTGACACCGTTGTTTGTTATGGTTCTGCACGACATGCAAATCTTTGCCGCCTTCTTCTCCAATAAATGCTTCCTCCGTCAACTGTTTATCACTTATGGGGACTTTTGCCGCATTCTCAGTAGCCTTTGGGGTGCCACGTCGATATCTCCTGCACCGGTGTGCCTTTTTACGGCCTCTGCTCTCGGTCTGCTTGCCTTCTTCATCATCCTGTCTCCGTTCTTTGCCCAGGGCCTGCACTCTGGCTCGTCTGTCTGTAACGTTTTCCACCTTAGAGGCTTTCGATGACTCCATCCTGTTCAATAAGGTTTTCCTCAGATCTGTAAAAACACCAACAATGTTAATAAAGCCACTCAAAAAATTGCACATTTCCACATTTACAACAGGCCAAAAAAGCAGACAGGATGGTACAGATAGCACACTCGGTTTCTTAGATCCCTAGGCGTACTAAAACACCATTTAGGTTTTTGGGGTTTTTTTCTTCCTGCATTCCCAATGTCCGAGCTGTATCTTGGAGCCACCTGGAACTTTCAGAATGCAATTTTGCATCGATAATGCGAATAGAAATTACGTGCGTGGGGTTGACAATTATTTTGACTCATGACTCAACTTATAGACATTTTAACATTTGTCACCACAACTCGACTAAGGTTTGTCTGATGGGAACAAAGTTTCCCTCTAGATAGCATACGGAAAGGCACATTTACACTTGATTTCCATCGCACCAGAGATGTCAACAAGTCACTTGAGCCACGTCTGAAGCAAGTCTCAGGTCTTTGAGGGCAAGTCCCAAGTCACCGTTGTATTACTTCAACTTGCGTCAAGTCCCACATTTAGTTTTCAACCAAGTGGAGTACAAGCTATCAAGGGATTAAGACACAGGGCTTCATTTAATGCAATGCATGCTCTGAAATGATGTTTTAACTCAAGTTTTTGTCAACTTCATACAGTGGACGATTTTTTCTTTGCTTCTAACAAAAATAAATTTATGTGAAGTTTACTTCTCATGTCTTGTGCACTGACTTGAACATACACACATGAGACGAACCAGTAACCTCAGGTTATGTTTAAATGTAGAACCAAAGCATTCAATGTGTAATGGTTAAGGAGATTTTAATAATATACTTTTATACTTATTACGTACGTTAAAATGAAACGTATAACTTATTTACAGTACCTTAATTGTTGTCTTTTAAGATACCATACCTATGTTTTCTTTAAAATATATACAAGTCGTGATATCATTTACAAGAATTGATGAAGTTTAAACAATCCAAGTCACCGGACGTATTTTCATCATCACAAAATGTTATTTTACCGGGTCGGGATGTGCACAGAGTTTCAGAGGCCAAGTTTCCCACGGCATGAATGTTCTTGTTTGAATAAAAGTTTTCACACGTAGCCACGTTGGTAAGACTGGTGCTTGCTACTTGGATGTGGTGTGCCGTCTGAAGAGTGGACACTCCCTTTTACCTTGGTGGAGAACGGTATGCAACCCAGAGACCATGAGCACTGGTGTGCTACACATGTACAGTATACAAGTACAAGGTATATGTCGTCATTCACCGAACCGAGCACGCCCAAAATGGAAAATAATTTACTATTTATTTTAAACCCCATTTTTATTCGATGTTTATTCAACAATTATTTTCCGAACATTGTTAACGAGTCATTATAAGCTCAAATCATATGTAAATCGCAAGTCTCAAGTCAATTCCGTCAAGTCGCAAAAAGTTTTAAGTTCATGACCCAATGAGACATTTTAACATTTTTCATCAAAACTCAGCTTTCGGTGATCAGAATGAAATTTTCCTCTCTAGATAGCCTAGCGCAAGGCACATTTACACATAATTTATCATACTCCTCTGGGTGAAAGGTCAAGGTCAAATGGCAGTCTGAAGAAGAAAAAAACAAACAAACCAAAAAAAAAGAGTTTTTTTGTTGTCGCTCAATTTTGCCAATGTAGAATTTATCGACCGCTTGGCTTTCCAAGATATTCATCATCACTCAACATCGGCGCAGGCCCATGGACGCCTCCTCAAATTATACACCACCAGAACTACGACCACCGCTTTCGACACAACCCGTCTTTCCAGCACTGCCGTATTGAGGTCAGTGATATTGCATCCTGACCACTCTCGGATGTTATACACCAAACGCATCTTTGGTCAGGTCAGGTCAGGTATGGCACGGGAGCATGTGCTGGAGCAGCGCGGCGCTGCATCCACCTTCCGCCAGTACTCCAGGGGCCTCCATCTGGCCATCCCACAGGCAGATGCCTGGCCCATCCCCATTTCCCTGAGATTTCGATCAACCTGCTGCAACCACGAGGCACGTGATCAGCCCAGTAGCCATCTCCACTCACAAGGCTCCCTCACTGAGAGAATCTGGTGAGCAGGATCAGCGTCAAGAAGAAAAGCCTCATGTCCATACAACCGCAGCTGATGCTCATGGACTATGCAGACAACAAATCTCATTTGAATCTCTCTCAGCAACCGCTCATTGGACACAAAATCTGATGACAAGTGATAGCCAAGGATTCTCCGAAGAGACCTGGAACCAAAGGAATTAAGTCTCCGTCTCAGATGCCTGGTCAGAGTCTAAGTCTCACATTCGAAGATCAAGAATGGAAGCACCAAGGACCTGAAGAAGCGGACTTTCGTCCTCCCGCACAGGTACCGACAGTGCCACGCCCCATGATCCAGTGAATCCATGACTCCCCAGGCCTGAACCAGACATTCATTAACTGCTGTCTCACAGCCAGCAGAGATATGAATAAAACTGCCAAGGTAAGTGAATCTCTCCATGATCTCAACATCCTCACCACAAACAGGTCTCGACAAGATAGCAGCATCCAAGATGTCAATAAAAGCCTGGATCTTAGTTTTAACCGAGGAAAACCGTAATCCCAGAGGCAACGACTCCTCATTCAGCACCTCAAGGACCCCCAAAAGGATATCTAGAGTCTCCACAAAGATGACTGCATGACTGCATCAAAAAAGACTGCAAAGACGTCTGCAAAATCAAGGTCAGAGATCTTTACATTCCAAAATGATGCACCACAGCCTGATCTCTCCGACATCTTCCTTAAATTCGGTCCATACAAGTGCTGCAAAGGGTGGGGGCCAATACACACCCCTGACGAACTCCAGTAACAACTGGAAATAAGTAGGAGATGGTATCACCACATCTCACAGCACTCTCGGTACCAGGGTAGAGTTCAGACATCAGATTGATCAGTTTTGGTGGCACCCCACGAAGACCAAAAATCCTCCAGAGGGCATCCCGATTCACTGAATCTAATGCTTTGCAGAGATCAACATAGGCTGCAAGCAGCCCCTGCCAAAACTCTCTTTTGCGTACGGTGAGGACCCGAAGAGCAAGGATACGGTCAATCGTTGACCTCTTTGGTGTAAAACATGACTGCTCTGGGCGCTGGTACTCAAGCAGATGGTGGCGAACGCTCTCAATAATTATTCGAGCAAAGACCTTGCCCAGCACTGAGAGCAGCATCACCCCTCGGTAGTTGTTGCAGTCCTGGCGATCATCCTTTCCTTTCCAGAGAGGGACAAGGCCCCTCTTCCAATCAGTTGGGATGATCTTTGGTCGACCTACCGAAAGACAGCATCCCTCCAGAAAACAATCCACTGCAGCTGCTGCCAATCCACTGTGCAGAAACACATGGCCCAGCCATGCTGCCTTGCGTTCCACCACATTACTACTGCTGAGGCACCATCGGTCACCTATCATCTCCATTAAAAACTCTCATTTGTAACATGGTCGTGCCATTTGATGTTGAGCAGGTGTTGCCAGATAGCTCGGCCAAAGCAGTCTAGTCGCCTGATGTTGGATGCCTTCAACGACAAGGTGGTGGCACCGTACAGTACTCTTGACATGATTAGCACCCGAGCAGGCTGTGCCTTTGTTTCTAGGCCGACACGGGTGGAACACAGGTGTTTACACTGCCGAAGGGTGGATTTGCGCATACCTATCTGCATTCGCTCCTCCTTGCTGTCATCGAGAGTGTGGTTGATCTACATGCCCAGGTACTTGAAAGATGTGATGCAGGGTATTGGTATCAAGCGGTATTTGATCGTGTTGTCATCCATTGTTGGCTGGACAACCATGCATTCCATCATGCCAGGATGGATGACTAACTCATACCTCTCTGATATGTCACCCAGGATAGCAAGCATCTCCTCTGTGTCAGCTCTGCATCACGCCATAATCATGAGATCATCGGCGTATCTGATCTCCTTCACAAAGATACCACTTACATTGGGTGCCCTTAGGTGTGATGTGCGCTCATACCACTCCCGCGCATGAGACATTCGGTGGAGAGGCTGAAGAGTATAGGGGACAGAGGACAGCCTTGTTGTACTCCAACTGGTGTCTCAAACTCGTTTGTCATCCGGCCTTTCCAACGGAGCTGACCTTTTGAGTTGATGTGGAGATTCTCAAGCAGTCGCATCACATCCTCTTCTATACCAAAATCCAGCAGTTTCGTAAACAGGAGTGCGTGGCTTACAGAGTCAAATGCCTTCTTATAGTCAACAAAGATCGGGTGGAGAGGGCATTTGCCTGCAATAGTAAGCTTTGGCCATACCTTTCATTCAGAAAATTCCATCAGTTGTGCCCTTATCATGTGCAAAGCCACATTGGGGGTCTCTTACTTCAATACTGGCAGATCTTTCCATTCTGCATTGACACACATTGAGAATGATCTTACTTGCATGGCTGATTAGTGCAAGCATTCTGTAATTGCTGTACAGACCTCTGTCATTGTTTTTGTGCAAAGCAATATACACCTGTGGAAGAAAAATAATTAATTCCGTCTTGTGAAATGCATAATATGCTGCACCAACCATTTTCTGTCATGTAAGGTGGTGATACTCATTTCCTCTTGTATGCTTTCAAATGCTTGTAAAAGGTAGAAAGTCTATTGTAAAGCATTGCAATTAACTAAAGTTGTTTTGTCCCCATATATAGAGTTGTTCACCAAGAAGGATCATGGGTAAAATATCCAACCCAGAGTTGAGGCAAATTAAAGTGTTTTTGTATAAGAAACAAAACATGTTTATCACGTCCTTGAAAAGAGGAAGCAGCCCACACATTTGCCTTAGCACGATTGCAACATTTCCTGCCCGAAGGATGACGGAGCCCTTTGTCCTGTGAATCGAACTGCTTGCTTCTAATCAAACCACGAATGAGTGGAAGATGAATTCCCATACTCGCACAGGTGTTCCCATGCTCGCACACAAACCATAAATGGTGTTCTGCTAATTAAGAGACTGAGGAACATGGAGTGATATGTAGTTTTGCTAAGATAACATATACTGTTCTTTGTCTGACCCATGCCCCCTCCTTCCCTCTTTCTATGCAAATAACTTTGCTAGAAAGAAGCTAGGCTTGTGAGACAATATTGAGAGAAGGAAGTTCAGAGGAGCTCATCTTGGTGTTGCTCGGTGTACTTGTTTCTTCGCATGTACACGTAAATGAATAAATGATTGAACTCTTACTGGGATTGGAGTTACTGGAGTGATGCTCGATTCCATTGGAGGTTTCAGTGATTGCACCACAGAAATTGGCACAGCAAGCAAGACTCACAACATCCTGGGGGGGGGGGGGGGGGGAAATTGAGTCAGAGGTGATCGCCGGACTGAGGTGATGCAGATGCAGGCAGCCGCCTAAAGGGACAGGTAAGGGGACCGTTACAGATTCCCTTCCCTGGTCCTTTTGCTGTGTCCTGCATTCACTAAAGTCATGTGCCTTGCCTCTGACCCCACTGGGTGATGCGAGCCCAAGGAAATCGAGTTGAATCATTTATTGGGTGCTTAGCACCGTAAAGCCGGGTTGTTATAATCCGTGCCGGGTAGCCGCGTGCTGGGAAGCCCGATTAGGTTGAATCCGTGCCAGGTTCAATTGTTTTGAGCAAGAGCAATGCCACAGCAAACCAAGTACATCTCAAGCAAACAAAGTACATCCAAAGCAAACCAAGTACATCCAAAGCAAAAGTAATCCAAAGCAAACCAAGTACATCCTACCACTGCCAAAGCACTTCCCTGAGGTCTATGTTGCATTTTGCAGAATTTTCCGGGTATATACTGGTACATACCAGGACTTTGTATTGGACATTTGTGGGTAATATTAGGATATACTGTAGCAGGCACATTGAGGAAAAACAATGCCACACAAAACAGAACTGTCCTTGGACCAGATCCAAGAAATACAGGCCCTCCGCAGCCACGTTTTGGTAGCAGAAGCCAAAAATGTGTTTTTGGATTGGCTCTTCGTGGCCCCACAAGATTTGGCAGGAGGTAGGAGCGATACCCTCCATAACCACTGGTCCCACTGCTGGAACCACAACCACAATCACGGTTACCCAAGCTAAAACAGCTGCTGTCGTCCCGACTTGCATTCGCTCCGATGGTGGTACGGTTCCATTCGCTCCGGTGGTGGCATATGCGCAAGCGCCGTACATGCATGTGGCGACTATACCAACCTTTCCAGATTTCTATGCCGTTTGGTCGGTCTGGAGGATACGTGTAACGATAAACAACTCACTGTGCGATGGGCCCTGGTGGAACAGCCGCGAGAACATGCGCACCTGGAAGCATCTGAAGCAGCTGGGGCGAGAGTGAAGCACCGACTGCTGGGGAAACAGATGCAGGAGCAACAGCAAGAAGAACTGGAAGAAGTTGCATAGGAAGGCTGAGACACACGGACCACTCCACCACAAGTGGGGCAGACGGTCGAGCAGATCCAACAAGTGATGTGTATAGCTCTCGGAGCAGTCATGGTATGGAAGGTGCTCACAGTGACCTGGGCTGCTTGGTCGCTCCCTGCAACCCAAGCTGTTCCAGCTGGTGTTCCACCAGTCAGTGTGACCAACAAAGGAGCAACCTGTCGAGACCTGGAGCATTGCTTACATATGCAGGAATGCCAGGCGGCAATACGGCGGAAATGGGAAAAACAGCACCGAGATCCCCACTACATGCAGTAAACTTGCATGCAACATGTTGCTTGTTGTTGCAGCCCCCTGGCAACATGCAGCGAAGCTCCAAATGCTCATGAGTCTACTGGCGGCCCTTGCGTGTATGCTTGCGCCTTTGCTTTTTGTTCATGCTGTCCTGCCTCTGTGGTCGCAGCGAACCCACAAGCTCTGGGGTTGTTGCAGCCACGTGTGCATGTGCTGCCGGAACCTGCACAATGCTCACAAGACTGCGCATACCAGTGGTGGCTGCCAGCTCTCGAATGTGTTCCTGTTGCTTGCAGTTCTCGCAGAGCACTTCGAGGCTTTCTTGAGCTATCCCATGCAGCTTCGTTGCAAACATATCCCCTTCCAGATCCTCTATGCCTATGGCTTAACATGATTGGTGCGATGTGCTGGCCTTGGCCAGGTCGGGTTCCAGTTGCTCAAGGCTGTCTTGCGCAGCTGTTCCAACGGGAACAGTGTCCGCCCGACGTACATGCATGCAATGTGTGGCTGCATCCAAGGCCATGTATTTTGCCTGTGCTGCACGAATTGCATCAAGTTCGGTCCTAAGCTGTTCGTTTTCCTTCCACAGTGCAAACATGAAGCTCATGTGGCTTGCTTGATCCATGTCGATTTTGTGGTCAGGTTCTGGTGCTTGCAGCTTCGCTGCGACCACAAAGGTCTTTTTGTGTCTCCAAAGACTCCTTTGGTTGGCACCACAACCCTTGCAGAAGACCTCGGGTGTTTTGCACGGAGTTTTTCTTGCAACATGGTCGTCGCAACGCGACACCTCTCACAAATGTCTTTCCACAACAGTGGCAAATATGTATGTTGTTCATTTTGCACCATATTGCATGCTTTGCAATAAGTGGGCTACACCTCCAATAGCAAATGTGTGTGCTATCCTATTTGCAACCCAAGTGGTATGGCACATTTTGCAGCAAAGCAGCAGTGCACGAAGCTGCAGTGCACATCATTTGCAGCTTTGCCGAGCAGGTGCCTGCAACAACAATGCATAGTCTTCTTCCTTGTCGGCAGCAAGCAGAGCATGGAATATGCTATACCATTTGCAACCCTTCCAGTTCCGGTTTTTGTGGCGACGGTTGTTTCTTTCCGGGGTCTCTGCCGACTTTCTCAAAGATAAGTTTCTGGTCATTGTTTGTCGTGTTTCTCCGTTGTCGCGTTTCACTGATAAGTTTCTCCGGGATACCCCCACCCTTCTTTAAACTGTTTATTTTGTTGCCTGCATGTTTCCTGTGTGTTCCTAGTTCGGTTTCGTTTCAAAATTTGTGCTATTTGGTGAGTTTTCGTCGGTCTTGTCATAGCAGATTTCCCTGAGGCCGACCAGTCTTCCCGTCTATGTGCACGATTGTGTTTATTTGTATTTTCTCCTTATCACCATCAGTTTTTATTTTCTCCACTTTTCCCTCCACCCTCCTTCTATCCCTCCCAAATACACCCTCTGTTTCATGTCTCAAAATACTTCTGTACCAACTCTTCTTCTTCCTTCTCCTCCCTCTTCCCTGCCAATCCCACTATGATCGTGAAGGTTTTTCACCACACAACTTCACGACCTTTTCTTCAAACTTTTCCTTCACTCTTCCACCGTCTTCCCTCATGTTCAAAATTTTTTTTTAAATGCTTCAACATCCCCCGATTCGCCCGGTTCTACTTCTTCAAAATCTTGTGTTCAATTTGACCTTTCTTTCATCCCGTGAGTCAAAATTCCATCTGTTACTACGCTTCCTTTCTCCACTGTCAATTTTTCTGCTCTCCATCCGTCTTCCAAGGTAGTTAAACGAATCTCTGACCCACAAATTTTTTAAAATCCCATTTTGTAATACTTGTTCATCTTCCATTATTAATCGTTCTTTTTTTTCCCAACTTCAGTGCAAATTCATCCCACCTCCTTAAAATCTACCCCCTCCTAACTTCCCTCCCTGTATACCCTCTCCTTACCCCTCAGATCTTGCCCCCATCCAGCATCTCTCCAACTGTCCTCTGCCTTACTCACAGTTCCCCTCTGATATCCCAATCTGTTTGGTTTTCAAATGTCTCACACTCTCATTCAACACACTCCTCACTATCTCCATCACGCTCACCTTTTTCTCTCGTCACATCTCCCCCTCTTCCATCTCCTCAAATCTTGTTCTTCCCCGCCCGCTCGCACCTCAACCGTACCACTACCCAGTCTCATCCTTCCCCTCTCCTTTCTCCCTCATCCTCTATGACCATGCCTGCTCTCATTGTCTTCCCTCCCTCCTCTCCGTCTCAATTCAGCCACCTCCTCCCTCTTCAAAGCAAACTTCTCTCTCTTCCCCCTCAAAGCTTCCCCCACACCCTTCTCCCCCAATTCTCCCCACCCTTCTCCCTTTCAAACCTGCCTCTCACTTTCCCTTCTCAAAGCTGCCTCCTTCCCCCCCCCCCTGACCTCTTCCAGCTCATTCCTCTACCTCCTCGAATATTCCACTTTCCTTTGCCCCCTCTCTTACTCATCCCTTCACCACCTACCCCTTTGGCCTCCTCCACAACCGACCCTCTCCGCTAGCTCTTCTACAATCTGCTGAGACGGGCTGGGCACTTGGTGCGAATGGGGGAAGAGACAATGGCAAATCAAGTGGATATATTGAGGGAGCAAGGTAGGAGGAAAAGAGTTAGACCACGGGTGAGATGGAAGGATTGTGTGAGGAGGGTTTCCATGAGGGAGAATGGAGAGATTTGGCTGAGAAGAGAGGGAGGTGGATAAATATCGTGGTCAAGGCCGGGCAAAGGCTTGGTGCCATTGGCCCTCACCCCTTATCGAGGGAAGAGGACGAGGAGAATAATTGTCCACCCTCTGCGTTCTCCCTAACCCCCTCGTGATCTCATCTCCATATACTTTCTCCCTCTGCCCTGCTGTTGGTATTTTCCCCTTTCTCCTGCTCTTCCCTTTGTTGTGCGTCATCGCTCTTCCACGAGCCGAGAGCAAATATTTATCGATCTATTTTAAATATATGTTAGAAAACAACTATGCATGGAGGCTGCGAGTTGGTAGTGTCCCGCGTCCTGAGCGGGATGTACAACTGTGTGGGATCCCGAACGGCCCTCAGCAGACAGGACACCCACCGAGGGTGTACAGCTGCCTCCGTTCAAGGTGAGGACGCCTTCACGACTACATTTCAGAGATGCTGTGAAGGTCAAGCATTGTAAAATGAATGTGCCCTTACAATAGAGGGGGGGGGGGGTACTTTATTCATTCCCACGAAGCCATTCCCATACATGTCCCGTTAATAACATCCCAAGTTAATAACAGCCATTCTGTGGTTACCAACATTATCCGGTGAAGTAGAAAATGAGTTAATCGTCATGGTACGTACACGTACACGTACACGTACACGCGCACAACACAAAGACACATACAACACACACACACACAAAGACACACGCACAAAGACACACGCACAAAGACACACGCACAAAGACACACGCACAAAGACACACACACACGTACACACAAAGACACACGCACACGTACACACACAAAGACACGCGCGCACACACCACGTCCCGGAAACCTCGTCAGAACCCGTTCCAACAACCATCGTCATCTCTCCCTCCTGGTCTTTTCTCAAAAAAATACGAACAACATCCATTGACAAACCGACTCGCAGCAGCGAAACCCAAATACCTTTGTGTGTTGTGGCGATGACGATGACGAGCCGCAGCTGTTCGAGTCACTCGAGGATTCGGTGGTGAATGAGTGGAAATTCACTCAACTGAACCAACATCAACACCACCAGCCAATGAAACCGTCCCACTCGCCGTCATTTACACTCTCCCACAACAATGAATGTGTCTTCATTGGTGAAAATAACAATCTATATCATCATGATAAAAGAGCGGAGCAAACAGCGCTCCTAACAATGACGTCATGAGGCAAAACATGCCTGTGGGTCCTTTGTTCCTTCACACTCACACACTCACGTTCGCTCACGCACGTTTTCAGTTTGAAGGATCCATGTTCTTCGTCCGAACACGACGTGAGGAGAGATTTATCTGAAAGGACTCGATATTTGAGGTAACTGTAGCTAACTACAACACCATGGATGAAATACAGAATGTGCTTTCACAACACAACCACATTCCAAACGAACCCTCCCAACCACTTATCTGTGGTACATGTACACGTGTTTTCCCACGATGCAAAGCAGCATGTGCTTCAGTGTGACGTAATGTTCCCGAGAAACAAGATCAGAGGAGGTGAACGTGCAGCCATCATGGTAACCATGGTGGTAACCATGGTAACCAGGAGCCCTGTGGAATGTACGACAATGGGCCGAACACCGTTTCGAGACCAAAATCGGGACGAATGCCGTGAGTGACTGTGTGTGTTTTTTTTTTTTTGGAAGCCACATGCCTGTGGAGTTCAGAAATGTACGAGAGCAGTGTCGATGTGGTAGCTTTGCACACACACACGTGACCCTACCACCATGCGCACCTGAGATGTCAAATGGTGCCATGCGATGATGGACTCCATGACCTTGCTCTCCCCAAGGAACAAAATCAAAGCCATAAAGCAACCTGCAGTAGCAGCGTTCCAATACAGCTGCGGAACAGTAAACTGGGCACAAGAGGAAATCAGAAACCAAGAAATCAAAACAAGAAAACTCCTCAATATGCACAAAATGTTCTTCAAAAAATCAATGCATCCCGAGAATGTGTAGGTGGTGGCCTCATGGACCTCAAATCAAGTGCACAGAGCGACGACTGTAGGATTAGCAGAGTACGTGAAAAGTTCAACAGATTATCGAGTATACAATTTGTACACGAGCATGAACATAACAAAGCAGAAAAGGTATCTGTCACTCACCTTGCTAAAAACTTCTAAAAACAAGTTGCCAATAAATATTGTTGCTAATTTGGAAGCTTACTGCACACAACGGCCAGGTCCTATAGATCAGCTATGTCGGTAAGTATGTGTTTCTAGTTAGGGCCCCGTCCTATGTTTAATGGGTGATTAATTGTACGTGCGCTGTGAGTTATTTTGATAGTTAGGATTTAAATTACCAACAAACAACAACGACACCTGCCCTCGCTTCCTTCCACCATCATCCACCGGCACCATGCACGCGTGCGTGTCAGCACAGTACGTGGGCGGAGTCAGTGTGCTAGGTGGGGTTTCTCTGTACGTTGGTGTGCTGGCTTGCCCCAAATATGGGCACAAGCTTTCGCTCTGGCTTCGCCCCAATATGGCACAAGCGTTTTGCTTGGCTTCGCCCCAAATATGGCACAACGTTTCGCTCTGGCTTCGCCAAATATGGGCACAAGCGTTGCGCTCTGGCTTCGCCCAATATGGCACAGCGTTTCGCTCTGGCTTCGCCCAAAATATGGGCACAAGCGTTGCGCTCTGGCTTCGCCCCAAATATGGCACACGTTCGCTCTGGCTTCGCCCAAATATGGCACAAGCGTTTCGCTCTGGCTTCGCCCCAAAATGGGTAAAGCGTTTCGCTCTGCCTTTGCCCCAAATATGGGCACAAGCGTTGCGCTCTGGCTTCGCCCCAAATATGGGCATAGAGTTCTCTCTGCCCAATGAGGGAGTGTGAGCGTGGGATAAGAGAAGCGTGCGTGGGCCAAAGGTGAGAGAGTTGAGAGTTGTCTTCTGGTCTTCGGGGGGGGGGGTTGTCTTCTGGTCTTCGGACGTCTGGTGGTCTTCTGAAGCCAGTCGTCGCCTTCCTGGGTCCTGCCAACAGAGCATCTTCTCTTGTGGCCTGTGTGCCTGTGAGCCTGTCCCGCGAGGATCGCCTGCCTGGGCTTGGAGCGGCATTGTGTCGGGTTCGAGTCCTGCCACACCGGATCGTCGAAGACCGCACGAGGTGGAAAGGTCCAAGAATAGGCTCTGACCTCCAGCTCGCCTTTCCTCGAGCTGGAGGCCTCCATTAAAGACCTGATGGGTCCGTTTCTTTTTGGGTGTACATGTGTGTGTGTTTGTGGTGCCAGTCTATTAAGTAAAACTGCATAAGTGCTTGTACATAAATTGCTATTCC
>CM068954.1:4472675-4491311 GCA_035128595.1 Eptatretus atami
GAAACAACACCGGAATTGAGGTCGTGCCTTTTGGATAGGTCCGAAAGGCACGGGTCCTTACTGGACCATGATCGTCAATAATTCGAACCGCGTGGGGTAGGGTCAATTGCCCAAACTTCAATATACACTAATTACCACGCGGACAAAGCTACCGGGGAATTCACACCTCGACGGACCTCGAGCGAGACGAGCCGTTACCGGGCCCGAACCGCGTGTAACCCGAGCGGAGATTACCAAAGCCCGTCGGACCAAATGAACAATTTACCGGCCCGAATGCGCCTCGGCTATTTCTCAATACACACCGTGCGCAAGCAATGAAAGAAACACAGAAACGAGCTGGAACATTTAACAAAAAGGGATATTTATTTATTAATGGGGCAGGGGGAACAAGCAAGAAGGCCAGAGTTAACCCGAATAATGAAGGAATAGCAATTTATGTACAACACTTATGCAGTTTTACTTAATAGACTGGCACCACACAAACACACACAACATTACACCCAAAAAGAAACGGACCCATCAGGTCTTTAATGGAGGCCTCCAGCTCGAGGAAAGGCGAGCTGGAGGTCAGAGCCTATTCTTGGACCTTTCCACGACGTGCGGTCTTCGACGATCCGGTGTGGCAGGACTCGAACCCGCCACACAATGCCGCTCCAAGCCCAGGCAGGCGATCCTCGCGGGACAGGCTCACAGGCACACAGGCCACAAGAGAAAGACCTCTGTGGCGGACCCCAGGAGGCGACGACTGGCTTCAGAAGACCACCAGACGTCCGAAGACCAGAAGACAACTCCCCCCCGAAGACCAGAAGACAACTCTCAACTCTCTCACGTTTGCCCACGCACGCTTCCTTATCCCACGCTCGACTCCCTCATTGGCAGAGAGAACTCTATGCCCATATTTGGGGCGAAGCCAGAGTGCAACGCTTGTGCCCATATTTGGGGCGAAGGCAGAGTGAAACGCTTGTGCCAATATTGGCGGCGAAGCCAGAGCGCAACGCCTGTGCCCATATTTGGGGCGAAGCCAGAGCGAAACGCTTGTGCCCATATTTGGGGCGAAGCCAGAGCAAACGTTGTGCCATATTTGGGGCGAAGCCAGAGCGAAACGCTTGTGCTGCCCATATTTGGGCGAAGCCAGCAACCAACAGTAGCAAGACGAAACCCCACCTAGCCACCAACTGGGACTCCGCCCACGTACGTGCTGACACGCAACGCGTGCCATGGTGCGTGGATGATGTGGAAGGAAGCGAGGGCAGGTGTCGTTGTTGTTGTTGTTGGTAATTTAAATCCTAACTATCAAAATAACTCACAGCGCACGTACAATTAATCACCCATTAAACATAGGACGGGGCCCTAACTAGAAACACATACTTACCGACATAGCTGATCTATAGGACCTGGGCCGTTGTGTGCAGTAAGCTTCCAAATTAAGCACAATATTAATTGGCACGTGTTTTTTAGAAAGTTTTTTAGCAAGGTGAGTGACAGATACCTTTTTCTGCTTTGTTATGTTCATGCTCGTGTACAAATTGTAACTCGATAATCTGTTGAACTTTTCACGTACTCTGCGAATCCTACAGTCGCGCTCTGTGCACTTGATTTGAGGTCCATGAGGCCACCACCAGACACATTCTCGGATGCATTGATTTTTTGAAGAACATTTTGTGCATATTGAGGAGTTTTCTTTGTTTTGATTTCTCGGTTTCTGATTTCCTCTTGTGCCCAGTTGACTGTTCCGCAGCTGTATTGGAACGCTGGCTACTGCAGGTTGCTTTATGGCTTGATTTTGTTCCTTGGGAGAGCAAGGTCATGGAGTCCATTATCGCATGGCAACATTTGACATCTCAGGTGCGCATGGTGGTAGGGTCACGTGTGGTGTGTGTGCAAAGCTACCACATCGACACTGCTCTCGGTACATTTTCTGAACTCCACAGGCATGTGGCTTCCAAAAAAAAAAAACCACACACATTCACTCACGGCATTCGTCCCGATTTTGGTCTCGAAACGGTGTTCGGCCCATTTGTCGTACATTCCAGCAGGGCTCCTGATTACCATGGTTTACAACCATGGTTACCATGATGGGCTGCACGTTCACCTCCTCTGATCTGTTTCTCGGGAACATTACGTCACACTGAAGCACATGCTGCTTTGCATCGTGGAAAAACACGTGTACATGTACCACAGATAAGTGGTTGGGAAGGGTTCGTTTGGAATGTGGTTGTGTTTGTGAAAGCACATTCTGTATTTCATCCATGGTGTTGTAGTTAACTACAGTTACCGTCAAATATCGATTCTTTCAGATAAATCTCTCCTCACGTCGTGTTCGGACGAAGAACATGGATCCTTCAAACTGAAAACGTGCGTGAGCGAACGTGAGTGTGTGAGTGTGAAGGAACAAAGGACCCACAGCGATGTTTTTGCCTCATGACGTCATTGTTAGGAGCGCTGTTTGGCTCCGCTCTTTTATCATGATGATATAGATTGTTATTTTCACCAATGAAGACACATTCATTGTTGTGGGGGAAGTGTAAATGACGGCGAGTGGGACGGTTTCATTGGCTGGTGGTGTTGATGTGGTTCAGTTGAGTGAATTTCACTCATTCACCACCGAATCCTCGAGTGACTCGAACAGCTGCGGCTCGTCATCGTCATCGCCACAACACACAAAGGTATTTGGGTTTTCGCTGCTGCGAGTCGGTTTTGTCAATGGATGTTGTTCGTATTTTTTGAGAAAAGACCAGGAGGGAGAGATGACGATGGTTGTTGGAACGGGTTCTGACGAGGTTTCCGGGACGTGGTGTGTGCGCGCGTGTCTTTGGTGTGTGTACGTGTGGCGTGTGTCTGAGTGTGTGTGTGTCTTTGTGCGTGTGTCTTTGTGCGTGTGTCTTTGTGCGTGTGTCTTTTTGCGTGTGTCTTGTGGTGTTGTGTGTGTGTATGTGTCTTTGTGTTGTGTGCGCGTGTACGTGTACGTGTACGTGTACGTACCATGACGATTGAACTCATTTTCTACTTCACCGGATAATGTTGGTAACCACAGAAGGCTGTTATTAACTTGGGAATGTTATTAACGGGACATGTATGGGAATGGCTTCGTGGGAATGAATAAAGTACCCCCCCCCCCTCTATTGTAAGGGCACATTCATTTTACAATGCTTGACCTTCACAGCATCTCTGAAATGTAGTCGTGAAGGCGTCCTCACCTTGAACGGAGGCAGCTGTACACCCTCGGTGGGTGTCCTGTCTGCTGAGGGCCGTTCGGGATCCCACACAGTTTACATCCCGCTCAGGACGCGGGACACTACCAACTCGCAGCCTCCATGCATAGTTGTTCCTAACATATTTTAAAATAGATCGATAAATATTTGCTCTCGGCTCGTGGAAGGCGATGGACGCACAACAAAGGGAAGAGCAGGAGAAAGGGGAAAATACCAACAGCAGGGCAGAGGGAGAAAAGTATATGGAAGATGAGATCACGAGGGGGTTAGGGAGAACGCAGAGGGTGGACAATTATTCTCCTCGTCCTCTTCCCTCGATAAGGGGTGAGGGCCAATGGCACCAAGCCTTTGCCCGGCCTTGACAACGATATTTATCCACCTCCCTCTCTTCTCAGCCAAATCTCTCCATTCTCCCTCACGGAAACGCCTCCTCACACAATCCTTCCATCTCACCCGTGTCTACACTCTTTTCCCTACCTTTGCTCCCTCAATATATACCTTGATTTGCCATTGTCTCTTCCCCCATTCGCACCAAGTCCCAGCCCGTCTCAGCAGATTGTAGAAGAGCTAGCGGAGAGGGTCGGTTGTGGAGGAGGCCAAAGGGGTAGGTGGTGAAGGATGAGTAAGAGAGGGGGCAAAGGAAAGTGGAATATTCGAGGAGGTAGAGGAATGAGCTGGAAGAGAGTCAGGGGGGGGGGGAAGGAGGCAGCTTTGAGAAGGGAAAGTGAGAGGCAGGTTTGAAAGGAGAAGGGTGGGGAGAATTGGGGGAGAAGGGTGTGGGGGAAGCTTTGAGGGGAAGAGAGAGAAGTTTGCTTGAAGAGGGAGGAGGTGGCTGAATTGAGACGGAGAGGAGGGAGGAAAGACAATGAGAGCAGGCATGGTCATAGAGGATGAGGGAGAAAGGAGAGGGAAGGATGAGACTGGGTAGTGGTACGGTTGAGGTGCGAGCGGGCGGGGAAGAACAAGATTTGAGAGATGGAAGAGGGGGAGATGTGAACGAGAGAAAAAGGTGAGCGTGATGGAGATAGTGAGGAGTGTGTTGAATGAGAGTGTGAGACATTTGAAAACCAAACAGATTTGGGATATCAGAGGGGGAACTGTGAGTAAGGCAGAGGACAGTTGGGAGATGCTGGATGGGGAGCAAGATCTGAGGGGTAAGGAGAGGGTATATCAGGGAGGGAGTTAGGAGGGGGTAGATTTTAAGGAGGTGGGATGAAATTTGCACTGAAGTTGGGAAAAAAAAAGAACGATTAATAATGGAAGATGAAGAAGTATTACAAAATGGGATTTTAAATTTGTGGGTCAGAGATTCGTTTTAACTACCTTGGAAGACGGATGGAGAGCAGAAAATTGACAGTGGAGAAAGGAAGCGTAGTAACAGATTGGAATTTTGACTCACGGGATGAGAAAGAAAGGTCAAATGAACACAAGATTTTGAAGAAGTAGAACCGGGCGAATCGGGGGATGTTGAAGCATTTAAAAAAAAAATTTTGAACTAGAGGGAAGACGGTGGAAGAGTGAAGGAAAAGTTTGAAGAAAAGGTCGTGAAGTTGTGTGGTGAAAAACCTTCACGATCATAGTGGGATTGGCAGGGAAGAGGGAGGAGAAGGAAGAAGAAGAGTTGGTACAGAAGTATTTTGAGACATGAAACAGAGGGTGTATTTGGGAGGGATAGAGGAGGGTGGAGGAAAAGTGGAGAAAATAAAAACTGATGGTGATAAGGAGAAAATACAAATAAACACAATCGTGCACATAAGACGGGAAGACTGGTCGGCCTCAGGGAATCTGCTATGACAAGACCGACGAAAACTCACCAAATAGCACAAATTTTGAAACGAAACGAACTAGGAACACACAGGAAACATGCAGGCAAGAAAATAAACAGTTTAAAGAAGGGTGGGTATCCGGAGAAACTTATCAGTGAACGCGACAACGGAGAAACACGACAAACAATGACCAGAAATAATCTTTGAGAAAGTCGGCAGAGACCCCGGAAAGAAACAACCGTCGCGCCACAAAAACCGGAACTGGAAGGGTTGCAAAAATGGTAATAGCATATTCCTGCTCTGCTTGCTGCCGACAGAGAAGAAGACTATGCATTGTTGTTGCAGAGCACCTGCTCAGCAAAGCTGCAATGATGTGCACTGCAGCTTCGTGCACTGCGCTTTGCTGCAAAATGTGCCATACCACTTGGGTTGCAAATAGGATATGCACACACATTTGCTATTGGAGGTGTAGCCCACTTATTTGCAAAGCATGCAATATGGTGCGCAAATGACAACATACATATTTGCCACTGTTGTGGAAAGACATTTGTGAGAGGTGTCGCGTTGCGGACGACCATGTTGGCAAGAAAAACTCCGTGCAAAACACCCGAGGTCTTCTGCAAGGGTTGTGGTGCCAACCAAAGGATCTTTGGAGACACAAAAGACCTTTTGTGGTCGCAGCGAAGCTGCAACACCAGAACCTGACCACAAAATCGACATGGATCAAGCAAGCCACATGAGCTTCATGTTTGCACTGTGGAAGGAAAACGAAACGCTTAGGACGCGAACTTGATGGCAATTCGTGCAGCACAGGCAAAATACATGGCCTTGATGCAGCCACACATTGCATGCATGTACGTCGGGCGACACTGTTCCGTTGGAACAGCTGCGCAAGACAGCCTTGAGCAAAACTGGACCCGACCTGGCCCAAGGCCAGCACAATCGCACCAATCATGTTAAGCCATAGGCATAGAGGATCTGGAAGGGGATATGTTTGCCAACGAAGCTGCATGGGATAGCTCAAGAAAAGCCTCGAAGTGCTCTGCGAGAACTGCAAGCAACAGGAAACATTCGAGAGCTGGCAGCCACCACTTGGTATGCGCAGTCTTGTGAGCATTGTGCAGGTTCCGGCAGCACATGCACACGTGGCTGCAAACACCCCAGAGCTTTGTGGGTTTGCTGCGACCACAGAGGCAGGACAGCAATGAACAAAAGCAAAGGCGAAGCATACACGCAAGGGCCGCCAGTAGACTCATGAGCATTTGGGAGCTTCGCTGCATGTTGCCAGGGGCTGCAACAACAAGCAACATGTTGCATGCAAGTTTACTGCATGTAGTGGGGATCTCGGTGTGTTTTTTCCCATTTCGCCGTATTGCCGCCTGGCATTCCTGCATATGTAAGCAATGCTCCAGGTTCTCGACAGGTTGCTCCTTTGTGGTCACACTGACTGGTGGAACACCAGCTGGAACAGCTTGGGTTGCAGGGAGCGACCAAGCAGCCCAGGTCACTGTGAGCACCTTCCATACCATGACTGCTCCGAGAGCTATACACATCACTTGTTGGATCTGCTCGACCGTCTGCCTCCACTTGTGGTGGAGTGGTCCGTGTGTCTCAGCCTTCCTATGCAACTTCTTCCAGTTTTCTTGCTGTTGCTCCTGCATCTGTTTCCCAGCAGTCGGTGCTTCACTCTCGCCCCAGCTGCTTCAGATGCTTCCAGGTGCGCATGTCTCGCGGCTGCTTCCACCAGGCCCATCGCACAGTGAGTTGTTTATCGTTACAACGTATTCCTCCAGACCGACCAAACGGCATAGAAATCTGGAAAGGTTGGTAAGTAGCGCCACATCATGACGGCGCTTGCGCATATGCCACCACCGGAGCGAATGGAACCGTACCACCATCGGAGCGAATGCAATGTCGGGACGACAGCAGCTGTTTTAGCTTGGGTAACCGTGATTGTGCTTGTGGTTCCAGCAGTGGAGCCAGTGTTTATGGAGGGTAATCGCTCCTACCTCCTGCCAAATCTTGTGGGGCCACGAAGAGCCAATCCAAAAACACATTTTTGGCTTCTGCTACCAAACGTGGCTGCGGAGGGCCTGTATTTTCTTGGATCTGGTCCAAGGACAGTTCTGTTTTGTGTGCATTGTTTTTCCCTCAATGTGCCTGCTACAGTATATCCTAATATTACCCCACAAATGTCCAATACAAAGTCCTGGTATGTACCAGTATATACCGGAAAATTCTGCACAAAATGCAACATAGACTCAGGGAAGTGCTTTGGCAGTGGTAGGATGTACTTGGTTTGCTTTGGATACTTTGTTTGCTTTGGATGTACTTGGTTTGCTTTGGAATGTCTTTGTTTGCTAGAGATGTAACTTGGTTTGCTGTGGCATTGCTTTGCTCAAAACATTGAACCTGGCACGGATTCAACCTAAACGGCTTCCCAGCAGCGGCTCACCGGCACGGATTATAACAACCCGGCTTTACGGTGCTAAGCACCCAATAATGATTCAACTCGATTTCCTTGGGCTCGCATCACCCAGTGGGGTCAGAGGCAAGGCACATGACTTTAGTGAATGCAGGACAACAGCAAAAGGACCAGGGAAGGGAATCTGTAACGGTCCCCTTACCTGTCCCTTTAGGCGGCTGCCTGCATCTGCATCACCTCAGTCCGGCGTCACCCTGACCTCAATTTCCCCCCCCCCCCCCCGGATGTTGTGAGTCTTGCTTGCTGTGCCAATTTCTGTGGTGCAATCACTGAAACCTCCAATGGAATCGAGCCATCACTCCAGTAACCAATCCCAGTAAGAGTTAATCATTTATTCCATTTACGTGTACATGCGAAGAAAACAAGTACACCGAGCAACACCAAGATGAGCTCCCTCTGAACTTCCTTCTCTCAATATTGTCTCACAAGCCTAGCTTCTTTCTAGCAAAGTTTTTGCATAGAAAAGAGGGAGAGGGGGCAATGGGTCAGACAAAGAACAGTATATGTATCTTAGCAAAAACTACATATTACTCCATGTTCCTCAGTCTCTTAATTAGCAGAACACCATTTATGGTTTGTGTGCGAGCATGGGAACACCTGTGCGAGTATGGAATTCATCTTCCACTCATTCGTGGTTTGATTAGAAGCAAGCAGTTTCGATTCACAGGACAATGGGCTCCGTCATCCTTCGGGCAGGAAATGTTGCAATGTGCTAAGCAAATGTGTGGGCTGCTTCCTCTTTTCAAAGGACGTGATAAACATGTTTTGTTTCTTATACAAAAACACTTTAATTTGCCTCAACTCTGGGTGATATTTACCCATGATCCTTCTTGGTGAACAACTCTATATATGGGGAACAAAACAACTTTAGTTAATTGCAATGCTTTAACATAGACTTTTACTTTTACAAGCATTTGAAAGCATACAAGAGGAATGAGTATCACCACCTTACATGACAGAAATGGTTTGGGCAGCATATTATGCATTTCACAAGACGGAATTAATTATTTTTCTTCCACAGGTGTATATTGCTTTGCACAAAAACAATGACAGAGGTCTTGTACAGCAATTACAGAATGCTTGCACTAATCAGCCATGCAAGTAAGATCATTCTCATGTGTGTCAATGCAGAATGGAAAGATCTGCCAGTATTGAAGTAAGAGACCCCCAATGTGGCTTTGCACATGAATAAGGGCACAACTGATGGAATTTTCTGAATGAAAGGTATGGCCAAAGCTTACTATTGGCAGGCAAATGCCTCTCACCCGATCTTGTTTGACTATAAGAAGGCATTTGACTCTGTAAGCCACGCACTCTGTTTACGAACTGCTGGATTTTGGTATAGAAGAGGATGGTGATGCAACTGCTTGAGAATCTCCACATCAAACTCAAACGGTCAGCTCCGTTGAAAGGCCGGATGACAAACGAGTTTGAGACACCAGTTTGGAGTACAACAAGGCTGTCCTCTGTCCCCTATACTCTTCAGCCTCTCCACCGAATGTCTCATGCGCGGGAGTGGTATGAGCGCACATCACACCTAAGGGCACCCAATGAAGTGGTATCTTTTGTGAAGGAGATCAGATACGCGCGATGATCTCATGATTATGGCGTGATGCAGAGCTGACACAGAAAGAATGCTTGCTAATCCCTGGGTGAACATATCAGAGAGGTATGAGTTAGTCATCCATCCTGCATTATGGAATGCATGGTTGTCCAGCCAACAATGGATGACAACACGATCAAATACCGCTTGATACACAATACCCTGCATCATCTTTCAAGTACCTGGGCATGTCGATCAAGCACAGCTCTCGATGACAGCAAGGAGGAGCGAATGCAGTAAGGTATGGCGCAAATCCACCCTTCGGCAGTGTAAAACACTGTGTTCCACCCTGTGTCGGCCTAGAAACAAAGGCACAGCCTGCTCGGGTGCTAATCATGTCAAGAGTACTGTACGGTGCCACCACCTTGTCGTTGAAGGCATCCAACATCAGGCGACTAGACTGCTTTGGCCGAGCTATCTGGCAACACCTGCTCAACATCAAATGGCACGACCATGTTACAAATGAGAGTTTTTAATGGAGATGATAGGTGACCGATGGGTGCCTCAGCAGTAGTAATGTGGTGGAACGCAAGGCAGCATGGCTGGGCCATGGTGTTTCTGCATAGTGGATTGGCAGCAGCTGCAGTGGATGTTTTCTGGAGGGATGCTGTCTTTCGGTAGGTCGACCAAAGATCATCCCAACTGATTGGAAGAGGGGCTTGTCCCTCTCTGGAAAGGAAGGATGATCGCCAGGACTGCAACAACTACCGAGGGTGATGCTGCTCTCAGTGCTGCAAGGTCTTTGCTCGAAAATTATTGAGAGCGTTCGCCACCATCTGCTTGAGTACCACGCCGCAGAGCAGTCATGTTTTAACACCAAAGAGGTCAACGATTGACCGTATCCTTGCTCTACGGGTTCCTAACGTACGCAACGAGAGTTTTGGCAGGGGCTGCTTGCAGCCTATGTTGATCTCTGCAAAGCATTAGATTCAGTGAATCGGATGCCCTCTGGAGGATTTTTGGTCTTCGTGGGGTGCCACCAAAACTGATCAATCTGATGTCTGAACTCTACCTGTACCGAGAGTGCTGTGAAGATGTGGTGATACCATCTCTACTTATTTCAGTTGTTACTGAAGTCGTCAGGGGTGTATTGGCCCCCACCCTTTGCAGCACTTGTATGGACCGAATTTAAGGAAGATGTCGGAGAGATCAGGCGTGGTGGCATCATTTTGGAATGTAAAGATCTCTGACCTTGATTTTGCAGACGTCTTTGCAGTCTTTTTTGATGCAGTCATGCAGTCATCTTTGTGGAGACTCTAGATATCCTTTTGGGGGTCCTTGAGGTGCTGAATGAGGAGTCGTTGCCCTCTGGGATTACGGTTTTCCTCGGTTAAAACTAAGATCCAGCGCTTTATTGACATCTTGGATGCTGCTATCTTGTCGAGACCTGTTTGTGGTGAGGATGTTGAGATCATGGAGAGATTCACTTACCTTGGCAGTTTTATTCATATCTTCTGCTGGCTGTGAGACAGCAGTCAATGAATGTCTGGTTCAAGCCTGGGGAGTCATGATTCACTGGATCATCGGGGTGTGGCACTGTCGGTACCTGTGCGGGAGGACGAAAGTCCGCTTCTTCAGGTCCTTGGTGCTTCCATTCTTGTTCTACGAATGTGAGACTTAGACTCTGACCAGGCATCTGAGACGGAGACTAATTCCTTTGGTTCAAGGTCTCTTCGGAGAATCCTTGGCTATCACTTGTCATCAAGATTTTGTGTCCATGAGCGGTTGCTGAGAGAGATTCAAATGAGATTTGTTGTCTGCATAGTCCATGAGCATCAGCTGCGGTTGTATGGACATGAGGCTTTTCTTCTTGACGCTGATCCTGCTCACCAGATTCTCTCAGTGAGGGAGCCTTGTGAGTGGAGATGGCTACTGGGCTGATCACGTGCCTCGTGTTGGCAGCAGGTTGATCGACATCTCAGGTAAATGGGGATGGGCCAGGCATCTGCCTGTGGGATGGCCAGATGGAGGCCCTGGAGTACTGGCGGAAGGTGGATGCAGCGCCGCGCTGCTCCAGCACATGCTCCCGTGCATACCTGGACCTGACCTGACCAAAGATGCGTTTGGTGTATAACATCCGAGAGTGGTCAGGATGCAATATCACTGACGCTCAATACGGCATGCGCTGGAAAAGACGGGTTGTGTCGAAAGCGGTGGTCGTAGTTCTGGTGGTGTATAATTGGAGGAGGCGTCCATGGGCCTGCGCCGATGTTGAGTGATGATGAATATTTGGAAAGCCAAGCGGTCGATAAGATTCTACATTGGCAAAATTGGAGCGACAACAAAAAACACTCTTTTTTTTTTGTTTGTTTGTTTTTTCTTCTTCAGACTGCCATTTGACCTTGACCTTTCACCCAGAGGAGTATATAAATTATGTGTAAATGTGCCTTGCGCTAGCTATCTAGAGAGGGAAAATTCCATTCTGATCACCGAAAGCTGAGTTTGATGAAAAATGTTAAATGTCTCATTGGGTCATGAACTTAAAACTTTTTGCGACTTGACGGAATTGACTTGAGACTTGCCGATTTACATATGATTTTTGAGCTTATAATGACTCGTTAACAATGTTCGGAAAATAATTGGTTGAATAAACATCGAATTAAAATGGGGTTTAAAATAAATAGTAAATTATTTTCCATTTTGGGCGTCCTCGGTTCGGTGAATGACGACATATACCTTGTACCTTGTATACTGTACATGTGTAGCAACACCAGTGCTCATGTCTCTGGGTTGCATACCGTTCTCCACCGAAAGGTAAAAGGGAGTGTCCACTCTTCAGACGGCACACCACATCCAAGTAGCAAAGCACCAGTCTTACCAACGTGGCTACGTGTGAAAACTTTTATTCAAATAAGAACATTCATTCCGTGGGAAACTTGGCTCTCTGAAACTCTGTGCACATCCCGACCGCGGTAAAATAAACATTTTGTGATGATGAAAATACGTCCGGTGACTTGGATTGTTTTTAAACTTCATCAATTCTTGTAAATGATATCACGACTTGTATATATTTTAAGAAAAATAGGTATGTATCTTAAAAGACAACAATTGAGGTACCGTAAATAAGTTTATACGTTTCATTTTAACGTACGTAATAAGTATAAAAGTATATTATTAAAATCTCCTTAACATTACACATTGAACTGCTTTGGTTCTAACATTAAACATAACCTGAGGTTACTGGTTCGTCCTCATGTGCGTATGTTCAAGTCAGTGCACAAGACATGAGAAGTAAACTTCACATAAATTTTATTTTTGTTAGAAGCAAAGAAAAATCGTTCACTGTATGAAGTTGACAAAAACTTGAGTTAAAACATCATTTCAGAGCAAGCATTGCATTAATGAAGCCCTGTGTCTTTAATCCTTGATAGCTTGTACTCCCACTTGGTTTGAAAACTAAAATGTGGGACTTGAACGCAAGTTGAAGTAATACAACAGTGACTTGGGATCTGCCCTCAAAGACCTGAGACTTGCTTCAGACGTGGCTCAAGTGACTTGTTGACATCTCTGGTGCGATGGAAATCAAGTGTAAATGTGCTTTTCTGTATGCTATCTAGTGGGAAAACTTTTGTTTCCCATCAGACAACCTTAGTCAAGTTGTGGTGACAAATGTTAAAATGTCTATAAGTTGAGTCATGAGTCAAATAATTGTCAACCCCACGCACGTAATTTCTATTCGCATTATGATGCAAATTGCATTCTGAAAGTTCCAGGTGGCTTCCAAGATACAGCTCGGGACATTGGGAATGCAGGAAGAAAAAAAAACCCCAAAAACTAAATGGTGGTTTAGTACGCCTAGGGATCTAAGAAACCGAGTGTGCTATCCTGTACCGTCCTGTCTGCTTTTTGGGGCCTGTTGTAAATGTAGAAATGTGCAATTTTTTGAGTGGCTTTATTAACATTGTTGTGTTTTTACAGATCTGAGGAAAACCTTTATTGAACAGGTGGAGTCATCGAAAGCCTCTAAGGTGGAAAACGTTACAGACAGACAGCCAGAGTGCAGGCCCTGGGCAAAGAACGGAGACAGGATGAAGAGAAGGCAAGCAGACGCGAGAGCAGAGGCCGTAAAAAGCACACCGGTGCAGGAGATATCGACGTGGCACCCAAAGGCTACTGAGAATGCGGCAAAAGTCCCCATAAGTGATAAACAGTTGACGGAGGAAGCATTTATTGGAGAGAAGGCGCAAAGATTTGCATGTCGTGCAGAACCATAACAAACAACGGTGTCAGAACAAGGTGGAGGCCTGTTTAATAAGGATGAATGACTCGCCACCACGCAGTCAGCTCGATTGCAGACTTTCGACTACCCCTATCCTCAATGAGTCGGAATTTGTGGCTGCTCTGAGCGAAGTGGTCATCCAGGTCACCCCTCAAGACTGCTCACAAGCATTAATCTCCGACCCACAAGCAGCACCGACTGCTCCGCGGTCGGATCACGGAAGAAAGGGATGAGTTTAAAGGGCATCCCATTATGCTTTCCTTGAGACTTTTGGGTTTTTTTCCAAGTTTACAAGAAGGGAATTTTCTTTTTAATCTTCGCGGTGGATGTAATTCGTCGCAAATCCCTAGCTTGTCAGGCAGCAGCCAGCTACGGCCGTGCCGAAAAAGCTGGCAGCACTAAAGTCATTTTCTAGAAGTGCGCTGATAAGGCCTAGCATTTCCTCTTGAACCAAAAACTATCATCTCACTTGATCCAATTTAGCCATTGGTGTCGAACTCTCCTTGCCAAAGACCTTTGTTATTTGATCACAGTTGGCCTTTGATATGCACTCCTTTATTTGAGGGGTGATGGACATGCTTAGTGGGTCATCAAAAGTAAATGATAAAGGTAAACTTTGTACTAAATGTGCATAATGAAGGTTTAATGCCGTCTTTTGGTTCCAACAATTGTGGTTATAGTTTGTTTTATCCCCACTCGGCACTCACACTGGGGTTTTCTCTTCTGCTTTTATCATACATGTATATATATATATATATTGTATGATATATATATATACATGTTATATTATATAGTATATATAACTTTTTTGCCATTATGCAAAAAAAATACATAATCATAATATATATATATATATATATATATATATAATATATATATTATTTTTTTGCATAATGGCAAAAAAGTTCCAACCAGTAACCGCTTTTTTAAGCGTTAGAGTTTGAAATTGGTGTCGAGTTGAATCCCTCCAGGAGACCTTTCTCGAATTGCAGTTATTTCATTTCCCTGAAACTGTTTGAAGCTCATATAGTATTTTTCATCTTTATTGTAGCTCTTCGATCCTCCTTTCTGACTTTTCAGTCGACTCTCTTTGCACGTCAACGCTTGGTGAAATATGACCGCTTTGTGCGAGAGCGTTTCGAGCGAAAAATATTTTACAAAATTAATATCTGGATAGCTCTGAAGCGACTTTGCAGTTACAACCCACTACCTTTGCTGCATATATTGATGCGATTCGGCATTGATCCATTAAGCGGTTTGGAGTGTGAAGCGAAGCTTTTGGATGCAAAGATTTTCCTGAACTCGTTCTGTGTCCTTGTTAAAATATCTGTATCACCCTTATGGGAGTCCTGAGGCTAGTTTTCAAGCGTGAAATATTCTGTTACTCGTACGGTTATAATCTGACGTACTGTGTACTGTTCGCGATGTTCATAGTTGCACTGCCTTGTGTATAGGGTTGTTAGGCCATCTGCAGCCCAATGGCGAATGGTTGATCTCACTTGGCTTCCAAAGCAGCGTGACTGCTGAGCATTCTGCCTTCAGCACGTGAACATCAGGAGCCAGCCACAGCCTAAACTCCAAGGCTGTCGTCCAATACCAGGAAGAGCTAAGATCGATGCACAGGTGAGCTGGAGTAGGGTAGTCTGAAACAGTAGTTTGTTTTCCCAGTGTTTAATACAGGTGTGTTAAATTCTTCTTTTTTTCTCTTTTCTAAACTTAACATGCGACCTGTCATTTTGACCTTCACGTTGCTTTCAAAGTTCCTCCCCAAATTTGAATAAATAATCATTGGAGGAGCGGGCGGTTGAGTGTCGGCAAAGCAGATGCCATTGAAGGGGGTTGGAAAATGTCTTGCAAGGGGATGGGGCTAAATGTTGGAGGGGGTTGAGTAAATGTTGTTAGAATGGGAAATAGGGTTAGGACATTGGAGTGAGATTTGCTGTGTCAATGTGAACTTTACAATCGATGCCGTGACAAGATAATAAAAAAACGTCTAGTATGCCTCCACTGTTCTATAAATGTAAAATAATAATGTTTTTCAGATTGACGTCCGAGTGTACTAGCAGACTTTCGTATTACCGCGATAACTTGTAAACTATCGACGGGATTCCAACCAAAACTTGGTAAAGGTATGGACTGGATGCAAAGATGAAACAGTTTGCAATTTGGTTTCAACAGGTCTAAAGGTCATGTGCCCTTGCCGAATATCAATTTTGCAGATCATAACTTGAGTTTGAAGCACAATGATGTTCTCCTCTGTCCTCTGTCTCTGTCTCTGTCTCGGTCTCTGTCTCTGTCTCTGTCTCGTCTCTGTCTCTGTCTCTGTCCCTCTGTCTCTGTCTCTCTCTCTCTCTCTCTCTCTCTCTCTCTTCTCTTCTCTCCTCCTCTCTCTCTCGTACACTCCACTCTCTCATGGACCTTGATATCTTACCTCTGCCCACAAAAGGTTGACAGAGGTTCTGTTTTTCACCCTCTGTCCTGTGAGCAGGATATCTCAAAGAAGTTGTTCACAGATTCAGACAAAATTTTTGGGTGATTGGTTGCCGGTGTGTGATAAGGACGAAGCTGAATTTGATTTTGGTGAAGATCCAGAATACTGGATAATCAAGAGTTTTTTGGAAGAGTTAAATTGATTCGTTCACAATTGAGGATCGGCGCCAAAAAATGTTATATCGCACGATATTTCAAAAGCTTGTGCATGGGTTGGCTAGGTTACAAGAACAAAGCCCGATTAGATTTTTTGGTTCATGTCGGATTCAGATCCAGCCTATCGCTGTGATACAAAATGTTAAACTGTTCCGCCTGGCGGAGGTATGCCTCCCCCGAGTGCTTCTTTGTTACGCCCGTCCCCCGCACAGTGGAGATTGAGGTTTTTTGCATCACTTCTGTCTGTGTAGTCATCTGTCTGGCCAGTAACATTTAAAACCATTTTTTACACCATTTGAAAGCTTTTTCATCAATCTTCAACAAAGCTTTATTAGAAGAATATGGGAGGAATAAATAATTACATTCTTTCGGTACAAAGTCAGCATCAACATAAAATCATCAATTTTCATCCGGTTGTACTCGTAATTATGGCAGGTTTGCATATTGGTCACTGGAGTCTCTTGCTTTTTGAGGTTCCAAAAGGTTGTCCCTAAATCGTCCCTTTAATTTAATTTTTGTTGTTGTTGAAAACAGGGTTAAGCATCGTTGCGCGTGTGAGTACGTACGTGTTGACATTTTGTTATTCCCTTTTCTCTGCACCACTGGCGGAATTGCCCACAAAATTTTCACCTAGGTTGTGACTAACTCATGTATAATGTTCAATGAAATTATGATTCGCTAGGTCATGTGGTGGTGCTGCCATGGCTTGAAAAACAGGAGCAAAACGTGGATCCTCTTTTATCTATCTGAAACCGCTCCATGTGGAAAAAATTGAAAACTTGGCACATTGACAAGTACTCCACGTGGGGATAAGTGATTTTTTTAATTATTATTGTTATTTTTTTGATGGCACAGATACTTCGTTATGACATCATAATTGCATACGTGGAACGCTAAAAATCCATTCGGTATGAACATTTTTGAGGTTTATCCTGGGAATAAATTGACAACAGAAAAAAATTGATTCATGGGTCACATGGTTTTTGACAGCCTTTAAAAAAATTAATTTTATTTATTGAATTTTTATTTTTGTTAACTTTCAAAAATCTCAAATGAATGAACGATCAAGGTGGAAACTTTAGAGGTATGACTGCCTATCCCATGAGAAACAAAATGTTCCCCAGCCTATGATGATAACTAGGTCACCATTGGTTTGGCTACCATATTGGATAGAAAGAAAATATTTTAAAAAATTCTCTCTCTTGGAACTGCTGCATCATCGACGTCGAAACTTCTCATTATAATCTCGTGGTGATTGGGGGAATATATTGTTGGCGAATTCGCGCGCCTGCGGCGTGCGAAACGGCCAACTGACTCGATCGCGCACGTCGCCGCACGCGGACGGCAATTCTGTCGTGACCCCTCTCGGACTAACGCCAGGAGCTAGTCACGGGTGGCCTTTTCGCCTCACCACGATCGTGCGCCAATCAAGCCACCCGCGTGGGAATAGGGTTGTTTCGCCAAACTCGACGCTAACTAAGTACCGCACGCGGATGGTAAACCGGCGATCGCACTCGCCGCAAGGTCGACTCGGACGCGAGCCGCCTTGGGCGGGCCGTTCCGTACTAATCGGGATAACCGAGGCGTATTATCGTCGACCTCGGCGGTTCAGATAATTACGCGGGCGTATAAGCCGCACTACGAACCGCTTTTACGTGAAGGCAGATGAGGGCAATTAAAGAAAGGACGAAGCGAAACTGGAAAACTTCAACACAATGCACAATTTATTCCGCGGCAACACGAGCGGGGAGCAGCATATATACAGCCAAACAGTCAAAATTTGCACATAATATCAACCCAAACAAAAGCAACGACGACGGCAGATTTACTATACCAGACTACGCGCACACACGGCAACACTTATACAGTTCTACTTTACAGACGGCGACACACACATTTACACGCAAAGCAAGGAAGAAGCCCTCAAGACAAGGGGGCAGAAACAGGGGCCCGTGGGCCTTTATGGCGTGGGACTTGGCAGAAGCGAACGAGTCCACGAGACCTGTGGCAGGTTACTGCACCTCGGCGGTGCGATGGTGGGCGAGTCTCTCCCGGCGCTCCTTGTACGAACGCGGCAGGTCCGGCGCGACAACACTGGCTAGAGCGGCGCCTCCAGTCCGCGTCCACCTCCGCGACGTCCGGACTCTCAACCGACTGCAAGCTCAACGACGGGTCGCTCTACCGGACCGCTTAATCCAAGACCCAGACGGCAGAAGACCATGAACCGCACGACTGAACTGAACAACTCTGACGACGCCCTGAACCTGACCTCTTCTCTCTTATTTTAGGGCGCCTCCGTGCGCCTTTTATTTCCAGCACCCCCGGCCCTCCCTCGCGCACGCGGGGGGGGGGGGGGGGGATCTTTCCACCAGAGGAATCGGGGTGGGAGTTTGAGTTTCCAACCCGTCATTTCTTGTTTACCAGGGAAATCACGGGGTGGGAGTTGAGTTTCCAACCGTGCATTCTTGTTACGCAAGGGAGAATGGTGGAGCCGACTCTACTGCTCCCTCTAGCGGTCGTGCTCGCCACCGATACCCGGCCCCGTAACAATATGTCCCACACCGACCGAAACAGCAACAAACGGCAAACAACAAGAAACAAACGAAACCCCAATGATTGCAAAAAACAAGACAAAATAAAAATACAAGACGAAATACCAACAAATATATCGTGACAACTGGGAGAAAGACAAAAGAGCAGGGAAA
>CM068954.1:4495176-4521635 GCA_035128595.1 Eptatretus atami
CCATTATAATAATCATTCGTTCTCCATCCCAATTGAGCTTTAAAAAAAAAAAAATTTGTATACCTTGGCGAGGCTCGTATGAAGCTAACACACAACGCACATCAAGGGGGGCATGAGACAGGAGGGGAGGGAGTGGGAAGACAAAACAGTGGGGAACAGGACATTTGGAGATCTGTGGAAGGGAGAGGGATGGGCGGGAACAGGGGAATAGAGATGGACATTACAGGGACTTTCAGGAAGGAAAGCAGGGAATTTGAAGGAGGTGAGCTTGGGTGGATTATCGGGGGTAGAAAAGATCAAGATTTGGATGGGGATGATAAGAGGTGGTGTGAACAGCTGTTTTGAAGGCCTGGAGGAAGAATGGGAATGAATAGAGTGAGGGAGTTTATTCAAAGGCGGAAAAAAGAAGAATGAAAGAGTGAAGGTGAGCAGTGATTCATGATTTTGGTAGTTTTACCAGAAGGGGTTGTTGGCAGACCTTGAGCGCCCTGCGGAAATGTGGTGGGGACAAATTGCAGAGAAAGCAGGGAGGGGGGGGGGGGCGAGGCTGGAGAGACGGTAGAAGACAGAAAGGCCACCGACCAACCTGCGGTGATTGAGTGAGAGGCCCAAAGACTTAGCCTCATTGCGGGAGATGCGATGATCCGAAATGCCTTGGTTTCTACAGCGTGAAGCCGAGAAAGGTGGGAGGCAGGAGCACCAGCCCAGAGGGAGAGCAGTACTCCATCAGGCTGTGGACAAAAGCTTTGTAAGTGGTCAGGAGCTCAGGGGCCGAGGAAGGACTTTGCACGACGGAGGATTCCCAGTCGGCACTGGTTTGGAGGAGGTTTGAAATGTGGCTTTCCAGGAAAGGTCATGGCAGATAGTGAGACCCAGAAGCTTGAAAGAAAGGACTTCTTCCAGAGGATTGTTAAGAAAGTGGATAGGGGTTTTTCTAAACGGTCCTTTCGAAGAGACATAGTGAGAGTGTGAGATTTGTCCGGATTGAAAGACATGTTCCACGTGTTGGACCAGTTTGTGATTTTATCCAGATCAGCAGTGAGCAAAGAAGCTGCTGCTTGCCGGTCTGAGGGATGACCGATGTACGGCAGAGGGTGGAGTCATCAGCAAAGAGATATAGAGGATTTTCCAGAAGGCAGAGAGATCATTGATGAAAACCAGAAAAAGAACAGGGCCCAGAACGCTACCTTGAGGAACTCCAGCCTGGACAGGAAGGGGGGATCTCTCTCTTGTTTATAAATGCCCACGACCAAGGACACTACATGAATGGCTTTACAAAAAAATGCAGATAGAAACAGAAAGTAACGAGCCACCTCCTATCGGGATGTAAAATACTCATGTCAGAACAGTTGTACACACCAAGGCACAACAAGCTATGTAGAGTTATCGACTGGCACATCTGGATTATAAAGGGACACAGACGTCTTCAACGGGCCTGTCATATCTCTAGAAAGCTGAACGATGTGAAGTTTGAAAGTGCAGCTGTTTAAATCAAATACCACTTATGATCACTGTGGCCTCCTTTTTTTTAATGATTCATTCAAAGAAAAAGAATAATAAGGAACCTACACAGATATTGAGAGTACATTTATCCCGCAATGTATCCCACTTCATGAGAAAGTAATTTGGCCCTTTGCTCCACATCATGGCTTCAAGAAGGCTATTTTCCCGAAATGAAAATAACTTGTTTGTCATATTCACGTCAATGTTTTGCACCGATAAGAATATCACAAGAAAGAACAATCAGTTATAATTGTGACTCTTTAAGACGGGACTATTGCGACTTTCAGATCCCAAGAGATTTGCCCAAAACCTTTCGAGGAAATATTTTAACATCTCGGCATTTTCACCACACATTGATCCTCCTGGCATCCCATCTGCCATCGTTCGTTGGTGGACGTTAAAGATCCCATAGCGGCCTTCGCGAACAGTAGGCAAGCTATCGCCAGCACCCTAAACAAATTGCTAATGCCTGCTCTAACACGCAGGGGGCACTGCATCAGCAGCACAGCTGCACCCCCAGCAAATGAAGAAGACTGTTCGTCCTTTAATGGCCATTAATGGGTCTCCCACTTAACCTCAGCCTGATATTTGTCACAAATATTATTTTCAAAGGCTTTGGCTAAGTCCATGTTTTTGGCAATCTCACCGCGGTCACAACCTTTAAAGGTGTCGTCTTGCCTTCTTTATGAGTGCTTAGTTATTCTTAGAATCAGTCTACGGTCACTCGTTTAGGCATCTTTCTTCTTCCTTGGGAGCCTTTAATGTATTGGCATTAACATGATTTATAATAACTCTGTTCGAGCATGTTGCAGCCTTACGCTAACAGCCAATTTCACAGTTAATATGGAATGTATCATTTTGACATTTTGCCGAGTCCTTAAAATGTTTCACATTCTCATGTGTTCTTCTGCATACAAATTTTATTTTTTATTTTTTATATGCATATTCATTAATTTACATCAGCAAGCAATTCAAAAAGGTCGAATATTTAATCTTCTAATGTTTTTTTTTTTTTGTATAACTTGTCGAAGCCGTGTGAGAGCTAACCAGCAACACACAGCAAGGGGGACATGAGACAAGAGGGGCGGGAGTGGGAGGACAAAGCAGTGGGGAACAGAGATATTAGGAGATCTGTGGAAGGGAGAGGGATGGGGGGGAACATGGGGAACACAAGATGGACATTACAGGGACTTTCAGGAAGGAAAGCAGGAATTGAAGGAGGTGGGCTTGATGATTATCGGGGGTAGAAAAGATGGAGATTTGGATGGGGATGATAAGAGGTTGTGGTGAACAGCTGTTTTGAAGGCTTGGAGGGAAGAATGGGATTGAATAGAGTGAGGGAATTTATTCCAAAGGCGGGAAAAAGAGGAATGAAAGAGTGAAGGTGAGCAGTGATTCGTGATTTTGGTAGTTTTACCAGAAGGGGGTTGTTGGCGGACCTTGAGCGCCCTGCGGAAATGTGGTGGGACAAATTGCAGAGAGAGGGGGTGGGGGGCGAGGCTGGAGAGAGACAGTAGAAGACAGAAAGACCACCGACCAGCCTGCGGTGAGAGAGTGAGAAGCCCAAAGACTCAGCCTCATTGCGGGAGATGCCAATGATCCGACATGCCTTGGTTTCCACAGCGTGAAGCCGAGAAAGGTGGGAGGCAGGAGCACCAGCCCAGAGGAGGAGCAGTACTCCATCAGGCTGCGGACGAAAAATGTCAGGTCTGTTCCTTACTTACTCACCTTAGAATGTCAGGTGTGGAAGAAAAATAATTATATTCATGTACTCTTCAATTATAATTGCTGCTGGTGCTTTATAAATTTAATTTTTATGCTGTAAGTCGAATTGGCTGTCAGTTATGTTTCCCTTTACCCAAGAGTCTTTTGACCTAAATGTTGATAAAAGGAATGTCTTACTATGAAACAAAGTGACCTGGTTGATAACGCTGCAACTTTTGCCATGATTATGTTCATTCTCTTTCACCCAGTGGACACGTATTACAGTTTGAGTTATTTTGCCTAATGCTTATCAGACCCATTTACTCACTGCATTTTATATACACAATTCCTTATATTCATTTCTTTGTAAGACCTATAACCTACGGTCTTATCCTGTACTCCTTTTGGTTGTCTGCTTTTTTTTAGTATTTTGTCTGATTCTCACCAAGACCAGCTGAAAGTCACCATGTTCTCTCTTTGTTTGTTCTCCCAGCCCTCTCCACTCCCACGAAAGCATATAAATGTCAGAAAATGTAAACTTAGCTTAGTGCAAATCATTGCGGATGTTTCACATCTCAGTGTTTTGAACTCCGTGGTACCATGAAATAAATGTTCCCTGACGAAATGTACTTTTCCTTGTGGACAGTGGATGATTTGGGTGTTTAAAGAGACAATAACGTAAATAGGATTTACGTTCTTCATATCAGTCGGTTAACAACAAAATTCCACAACACAGCTATGAAACATCCTCTAAGAGTCCAACTAGTATACCTCCGCCAGGCTGGGCAGTTTACGTTTTGTATCCCACTGATCTGCATCCAGACCTCCAAAATCGAATCAGCTTGTTCTTGTCATCAAACCAACTCATCCACCAAGTTTTGCTATAATCCATCCAGAACTTTTTGAAATATCGTGCTATATATCATTTTTAGATCTATTTCTCAATGGTGAAGAATCAGTTAAAAAAATTAAAAATTCCAGTATCCGGATCCGGATCCGGATCCTCACAAAAATCTAATCATTTCCTCTCCCACCCAAGCTCTCCACCAAATTTCATCCAAATCCGTCCACAACTTTTTGAGATATCCTGTTCAGAGACAAACAGACAGACACACACAGACACACAGACACACAACAGAGACAAACAGGGATGAAAACATAACCTCCATCCACCTTTGGTGGCGGAGGTAATAATGGGATCCCAAATCCTACTTTTGGCTCTTTCTAATCACAAACCCATCAATATGTCCACATTGAGATTGCAGTGCAGTGTACTACCTGGACAGTTCACCAAGTTTTTGCAATGAGATAATCACAAGGAACTTTGACACATTATGTCATTTGGGCCATCATGTCTGCACTGCATTATCACCAGTCCACACAAGAATTGCTTTGGTTTTTAAATACCCTCGCTCGAGGAGAGGGTATGGCATTTGGGTTTGTTACAAAATCGAAGATTTTTCAAGTGTGTTGGTTAGTCGATTTTGTTACTCTGTCTGTTTGTCTGTCTGATTGTCACCTACAGGTCATAATTTTAAACCGACCTTCACACAACTTCACCACATGGTAGAGTTTGTCATAATGAAGAAGCCTATTGTTTTTGAGGTCAAAAGGTCAAAACGTCAACATCGGCCAAAGGTAAACAACTAGGTTGGTATTTCTAAAATCCTCAATTTTCATCCGATTGACTTGAAGTTTGAAGAGGATTTATATTTCACGTCAATGAATTCAACAAGCCATTCATTTTTGAGGTCAGCATTGACCAAAACGTCAACATCGGCCAAAGGTCAACAACTAGGGTGGTATTTCTAAAATCCTCAATTTTCATCCGATTGACTTGAAATTTGAAGAGGATTTATATTTCAGCTCACTGAATTCAACCAACCAATTATTTTTAGGGTCAACATGTACCAAAAGATCAACATAGGCCCAAGGTCAACAACTAAGGTGGTGTTTCTGAAATCCTCAATTTTCATCTGATTGACTTGAAATTTGAAGAGGATATATTTTTTTAGGTCACTGAATTCAACCAACCAATTATTTTGGAGGTCCACATCGGCCAAAATGTTAACATAGGCCAAACTTCTAAGATTGTCAATTTTCATCCGATTCACTTGAAATTTGTCGAGGAGTTGCACATTTGGTCATTGAATTCGACCACCAAATATTTTTGAGGTCAAATTTGTTTTGGGGATTTTGCAAGTACCATGCTCTGCACGACATCTTGTTTGTTTGTTTGTTTGTTGTCCGCACAGAGCTTCAGGGTTTTTCTCAGCAACCGCTTGTCGGATTCAGACGAAATTTTCACCATCGGAGCAACTACTCATGTAGAATGTTCTAATCATAATTATGACATCATATGTCATGTGGTGTGGCAGCGTACGTCATAGGTCATAGGTCACGTCATAATTCACGTCAATCATACACATCGACCGTGCTGGTCCATTTCAAGAGAAGCTTTTCCTTATATTTTCCTTATGCATGTATTGGGCTTGGAATCATCATCCAGTTCCATTTGAGCATAGGCATTGGTCAAATCAAGCTTAGTGAATATCTGGCCACCCATGAGAGTGGTGAACAGATCCTCTGCTTTGGGCAAAGGGTAGCCATCCTGCTTTGAAGGCTCCATCCAGCCGTGTCAAAGAAGGCTCCATTCAATCTCGTCTAGCTCGTGTGTTGTTCAACTACCGCACCAGACCACATCAAACCACCGGTCGCTCACCTGCCAAGCTTCTGATGGGTCATGAATTGACAACACGGTTATCATTAGTGTACCCGTACGTAACGGTTTAGGTGGAGAATAACAAGTATCAACAGAAACGTAATCACGACCAAACGTCTGTATACTGCAACTTCCAGATCAATGATCCTGTACACATGTTGAACTCTGGATGTGGAACCAAGTGGTTATCTGGCATCATTATCGATAACATTGGTGAAATGATGTTTTTGTGAAGTTGTGTGATGGTAGATGCATACGTAAACATGTTGACCAACTCAGGTTACTCATGGGGAGCCAAACATTGAATCGGCTCAGTGCCTTTGTCACCCACTACTGTATCAACACCATCTGGTTTGAACTTGAGGTGTTTCCTCATGAAAGCTTCACCCATCAATGACCTGAACTCCTTCCGACCCTGTACCCTTATTGAGAAGCCCACAGGTTGCAAGCAAGGACAGCCCTCCACTAGCCTTAGAAGATCAGATTGTGTCTGTAAGCCCCTGAGCATCTTGATTTGTAAAAAAAAAAAAAAAAAAAAAAAGGGGGGGGGGGGAGAGATGAGATGTATCAGTAGTTTATGATCACGCACACATACCTGGGTGCACGGGGTGTGGTTAAGCAGAGTAGGTGACCCCCATGTTCCGATGATGCACTGTGCTGTGTTTGCCCGTGTCGGGATTAACCCTGTTGCTCCACTTCAGAGCCTTTTGTCCCTGTCCACTGAGTACATTACAATGGGTTGCATAACCTCCTCCACAGTGCCACACACCACAGGCCTGAGTTCAAGTTCAGATCGCACACCCGCAAAACCTGCTCACCACACACACACGTAAACCCAGCAGGCAGGCACACACACACACACACACCCCATGGAGTCATTTGTACCCATTTGTATAATGTCCATGTGTGCTGTCTACATACCTCTTCACTTGCAGAAACTGCTGACTCTTAATATGTTGGTAGACTATTTTTATTTTTATTTTTTATACTTCCACTTATTGTGGTGGCATAATTTCCTGCTTTCAACTGGCTTTTCAACTGATCACCGGTGCATCACCACTGCGACTGAGTATGGGGGCACCGCTGATGCAATGCCCCTATTACCAGTTCACTGGTACTCATTTCGCCAACCTCAGAAGGATGGCAGGCTGAGTCAACCCCACCTGGTGTTAATTCCTCAACTGGCGGGACTTGAACTCAGGACCCTGAGATCCCAAGCCCACCACCCTAACCATTAAGCCAACACCAGGCTTGGCAGAACTATAATAGTGTATTTATATTAATATTTTGTAATGTAAGCAGATCACCCAAAACGGAAAGAGCAAACTGCATACGTAATTGCCAAAAAAGGACCCCTGTGGACTGTGCCGTCATTGATTGCAAAATCAGATTATGAAGCACGGCATAGTACTCAATGAAGTTACACTTTCTGCACATTCCTTCATATTTTCTTCTCGATATAATCGTCTGAACAGTAGAAAAAGTTAAGCTTCATACTTTGCTGAAATATATACACTTAGTTATAAAAATTGGTAATTTGTTTAAAATTTTCGATTTCACTCCAGATTTCAACACTTATTTTGTCCAGCAGATCCAATTCTCGAATCCGACATAATATTTTGATTATATACTTTAATTAGTCCATTGAGAGTAGATCATGTTTCCAAGTTGAGGCATGTTTGAATAAGCCAAACAAAATGGCGAATTAGGATCCCATCGAGGGGGGGGGGGCGAGGTGTCCGAGGATGTCCAATGATGCACCTGATTGAGGATATAATTAAATAAGGCCGTTAATTATCCTCAAAAGGAGTGTTTTAATTAACCAAAACACAATTTTCAGTCATGCACTTCCTTGGAGTTTTCTTTGTATGCATGCAAAGTTTCAGGCTGATATGTTTCTTGGTTTTGGAGTTATGGAGGACACACACACACACACACTGACATTTAGTCGAATAGATTCTCATTGTTATCATCTAATTTATTTTTGCTTCCTTTCTCCTGAAATGTTCTCAAGGAGAACCAAGCCGCCATATCGCCACCGAAGCTTGAAGAGCGCTTGCCAATTCCCTTTGGCTTAACCACCCAAGCAAGCACTCAAACAAAACGGTTGAAGAAACTTTCAAAAACGAAACGGTTAATTTTTTTTTAATGTGGATTTTTAATTTTTATGTGGAATGTGGATTTATCTTTGCCAAAGTGACGAGTCATATAATGAAGGAGATCATACAAAAAAGGGGAAAATTAAAAAAATTAAATTGCACATTTTCAGCGAGTGAGCCACTAACCGACTCATTGTATGGCCAAACATAAGCAGGTGGGCCCTGAGCTTTATTCAAATCGATCGATACATTCAGTGACTGTGAATATTGAAGATCACTTGCCAAGTGGCGTAAGCACTCAAACAAGCACTCCAACAGAATGGCTGGCTTGGCAAGTGATTTCCAATCAGTCATATAAACCCCTGCACCCGGAAATGCCCAAGCAATTTCCGAATTTGACAAATGAACACTTTTCTTTTCTTTTTTTAGTGCTGCTAAGTTCCATTCTGGAACTTAAATTTTGAAATTCGGCTGAGATTAAGAGATTCTCGAGGATATGGCAATAGCGGAAATTAAATATAGCCACGAACGCTGGCATCTCCGGGCATTTATAAGCATTGCAATGTATCCAGGGATTCATAGGTATGATCAGGCACTTGATAATATGTGAGGAAAGTGAAAAAATACTTTATTGTCAAGAAATGGTTGCAGCCTGTTCCAAGCCAAGAAATTGCTGAGAAGGCCAAAAAAACATGGCAGCTTCAGACTCTTGTGAGCTGACAGAGGGCTGACCAAGATGGTGCAGTGCCATCTTGGTAAGGCTTATTTTGGTTTTTTGTGATGAGCAACCCCTAAATAATCTTTAAAATGGGTGTTTAAATTAAACCCAAACACTTAATTTTAATTAATGCACCACCTTGGAGTTTCCTTAGTATGCATGGAAAGTTAGGGACCACTAGGTTTCACAGTTTTGGAGTTATGGAACAGAGAGATGGACACACACTGACATTATTATTATTATTATTATTATTATTATTATTATCATAGATATACAGTCTATATATATCCATAATATTACTAAAACTCATCTTGTATATATGTATGTATGTATGTTCCCGAAATACAGCCAAAATGGTACAGATAGCGCAAAAATTTTCGAGCCACCTTACTCACCATTCTCCTGCGGTGTGCAGTGTCAAGTTTCGTTCAAATCGGGCAAAGAAAAAATTATTTAAAAAATCAATTCCTGATTCAGTCAAGTACTCTTCGGGGAATTTGATCAATGCAAACAACCTCAGCGGTATAGTTCGCTGGAGATATCTTTTTTTATTTTTTTTAATGTTTTTTAATCAACTGCTGTCACAACAGGAACCCAACGGGTTACGGGTCGTCTGGTATATATATATATATATATATATATATATATATATATATATATATATATATTATATATATATATATTATATATGTTATATATATTCAGTGTGTGCACAATGTATCTTTATTTGTTAAAATTAAAATGGTTAAAATGGCAGCTATGGCCTACCTTAAATGTGGTGATCAAAACTACTTTAATGCATCATGAATCGAGATTTGGGTGTTTCTGAATCTTTCCAAACTTTTCTTCTTCAAAATGTACAAATGAAAGGTTTCTTTTGTTCAAGGCCAATTTGAAGTCACCCACAAAGGTAAATGTTCCTGTTCGTAAACAGTGTTTGCTATACTATTTCACTCCTTTGTTGATGCTTAAAAAAAGTGTTCTGATTAAGTGAAAATTTCCATTGACAATTTGCTGTGATATTTACTTCCTGCATGGATTTAATTAGCGAAATGACAGACCTCTGATAGCTTGCACATGTTGCTGCATTTGATCCTGTGGAGTAACTGTTGAGATGGTTCTGTCCGGGTTCTTCCTGACATCTTTGCTCTTTGCTCCTTTCACACTTCTTTCTAAAAAATTTTTTTCCCATAATTCTCTTTTATTCGTTCTAATTCTTGATTTTTCTTCTCTTTCATCTCTTCTACTCTCTATTCCTCTTTTTCATTATCTATCTATCGAAGGAGAAGTGAATTCTTGCAGAAATTTTTTCTGTAAGGCTCACTTGGCTGCACCTGGATGGGTTTGAGAGTGGTGAAGTAGTGGCTGAAACCCGAATCCTATCCACGCTCCTCCTGATGACTCCATCTTTGCTCTTTACCTCTTAGGGTTCTTTCTTGGTCTTCCGTTTGATTTGGAATCATCGCACAAAATTTAATCGCATATTCAAATGAAGGTTCTGAGTTTTAAAGTTCAGGGTCTTTGAGGATGACATTTTATTTCAGAATCGGCACTATTTATAACTCAAATAATAAGGTGAATCGAGGGAGTAAACATAACCATAGAGGAACAACATTCCTGACATGTTTGTGACATCATAAAGGCTGTTGATCACAATGACTTCAATAATTATATATGTTTATATGGAGGTCATGTTTTCACCCCTGCTTGTTTGTCTGTCTATTTGCCTGTCTGTGAGTAGGATATCTCAAAAAGTTATGGACGGATTCGGACGAAACATGGTGGTGGACAGCTCGGGTGTGTGATAAGGAAGAAGTGATTCGATGTTGGTGAAGATGCAGATCTGGATCCGGCCTATCAGTGGGGATACAACTGTTTAGCCTGGCTGAGGGATACGCTCTACCAAGTGCCATTCTAGTTACCCTTCTTTGTCCATCCAAATCCTCTCATCATGTAATCTGTCCTTTCTACACTAGTTAATAATCGTCTCTACGTTCTCCTGATTGTCCTCATTGTTGACATGCTAATCATCGATCATCTACGCTTTGGCTGCTCCATGAACCCTGATAGCTGTCGACAGCGGTGCTTCTGCTCGACCCGACTCAGATGCTGAAATTCAAATTTGCTTCTGTCCTAATGGAAATGCATTGCGGCACTGCTCGAGGAAGATGAATAGGTGTAGAGGGAAACAACGAGAGCACGACTGCAAGTAATATGCTTACAACTAAAGGAAGAAGAACAGAAAAACAGGGGGATCACACCAAACTTCTTTAGCCAGATGTACAACAGGAGGAATTGGTGAAGAAAGAAAATGGGATGTGAAAACAAAGATGGAAAGATAATGGTGGAGACATGCAAGGTAGAAGTCATGCAATGTGGAAATGAAAGGCTTGGATGACTTGATTTGATTTGTCGTCACCAAAGAATGTGCATCTTTGTCCATTACTTCCATCATAGACTCCTCTCCCAACCCCCTTGGGAATGAGTGAGCTATAAGAAAAAGAGTATATGATTTATGACCTCATATAATAATTTATATGTGAAAATATATGCCAATCTTTTTGGTTCAGCCACCAGGGGGAGACGAACCCTTTATGGAAAATAAATTCCAATCAAATTAACCCCTGTCAGGTAATCCTAAAGCAAACACAGCATCTGGAATAAAAAAAATGAATGAACAATATTATCACCATCGACATTCGAGAAGGACTTTTCGAGCTATAAGCACTCTAAGGATCTTCACCAAAGGATCATGATCTCTAAGGATCTTCACCAAAGCCTTATTCATGCTGATTAGAGCAAGAATGGTGAATTTATTATTTATTATCCTGTTGCATCCCTTTGGAAGCTCCCTTAATCTCTCTCATCCACACAGCCGGAAATAGCTCAAAGCAGTTACAGACTTCAGGAAGGTTAACCCCGTTAACCCCGTTAACCCTGTTGAGGTGTATAAACTGCAATATGCCATGTTTCCACGTGCAAGTCAGCCTGTGACACATTTGTGGAGGCCTTTGCATTTGGTTTAACCGGTCATAGTAGTCTGAGAAATGCCAAGTTGTTAATTTTGCAAGAGATGTATTATTAATAATTAAATATTTTTTTCTTACTAATAATTATATATGTTTACGAGCGGGGTGTGCTTACACATTGTGGAAACATATGAACCGTGCTTCCCCATTGTCTCGGGTCGCTCACCTATGTTTGATTTTTTTTTGGTTGACGAGCGCCAGCCAGTGACTACTATATTCGTTATGTCTGTGTGTCTGTCTGTCCAGAGCATAACTCCGTGGACTTTGATCCGATCTTGATGAAACCTGGTTATGTGTTCGATATCAATGTCTAGTTGTGTTTTCCTGGATGAGGGCGTGCTACGCCCATTGTGGGTGGAGCGACGCCCCAAAAAATAGCCATTTTTAGGGGGTAGTCGATTAAAATCTATCTTCTCCTCGGGAATTGACTGAATGGAATGGGTTCTTCAGTATTTGAATAGCAAAATGAATTATCTAAAACTTGTCGTTGTCCGATTTTTCATTTTCGTCACAAGGTCAAAAACTTAGAAATTTCGAATTTTGACATAAAAATCATACGACCGCCCAAACTTGAGAGCTAGGATGACAATATTTTTTATGCATAATCTTGAGGTCATTCCCCACCTAAAGTCTTGAAACATTTTTCTCTATCTCGAACACCTTGCCCGTGGCGCCTCCTTCAAGTTTGTTTTTACGCCGATTTCATCAAGGTATGGATAATCCGATGAGTGCGAAATGCCATATAGCTATATGACGTTATATTGTTCCTGGAATGTTCCAGAGGAAGTTTTGCACCAAAGGTCATAATCCTTGACCTTTGACCTTTAAAGGCCACAAAGGTCAAATTTTCAAAGTTGTGGGAATCAGACCGGGTTTTCGACCTTCTTCGACGAACTAACTCCATTAAGCTATAGCACGTATCCTGTTTCCTTATTTTAATGTCTACAACATTGTTTTGTGACCTTTAAAGGTTATGCAAAGGTCAAATTTTGAAAGTTGTTGAACGAAACCGGGTTTTCGACATTTTGCAGCTAATAACCGTCACTCCTACCACATCATGTTGATCATTTTTATAACTTGGTCAAACATTATCAATTGTCTCATCCTTGACTTCTGAAACAATCTACATCGTCAAATACCGCTCGTGAACCATCGTCATCTTCAGACTTGTCATTTATTTATTTTCATTTATTGTTTTTCATTTATTTATATTTTCATTTATGTATGTTGTCCGACGGTTCTGTGATTTTTTTTTCCACGTGTATCGGCATTGATGTCCATCGGCACACACAATTACCGTGCTTCCTCATTGTCGCCGATCGCTCACCTGCATTTTTTCTTTTTTTTTCATTTATTTATATTTTCAGTTATGGATGTTGTCTGACGATTCTGTGATTCTGTCCGGTCTACCAGCTTCGATGTCCATCGGCACACAAAATTTCAGCTTTCTACGTCACCCAGAAGGTTCCGATCTTTAATATCAGTCAGTCAGTCAGTCAGTCAGTTTGTCAGTGGTTAGAAAGAGCTATATATATACTTGTATGTATATTCAGTATTGATAAATGAAGAGGTTGCCGTTTTTGGATTATTGTGACTCGTTCCGAGACGTGTTGAACGCCTCGTATAACCTAAATACTCGACAGTCAGTAGGAGAATGCTTGGTATGAGAATATGAAATTCATCATTATATTTATATTAATTTCCTCCAATTAATTATTAACGATCAACAAAGGGATACAATAACAGCTGGTTGGTTAACAAGGATGGTTGCATGTGAAACTGTGCAGAAATGACACCAAATTGTTCAGCACATTGTCGACCCACTGAACGTCACGCTCCTTACCCATTGTATCATACCATTTGTTCAGTGATTATGTAATGTCGAGCTGGGCATTGCATGTGTGAGAGCTGGAAGAGATATTTTCTGTGTTCTTGTCCGAAATTGCAGGTGGGACTTGGGACATGTTCTGCTGAAACTGAAACGAAAGAGCACTCTATCATAGGGCATAATGAAGAACACGGGGTGTAGGCCAATCAATTTATCGACTATATTACGTTAATAAATCATGACAGTAACATATTGCTTTGCACAGAGCGATTTCTATTTGGGTTAGTTATTTGAACGTTGATGCATTAGAAGATTTCCACTTTCCATAATTATGCCATCTGCTGTGCTCCCTACATCAGTATGACGGTTTCGTTTGCGTTCAACCTCAGATCGGTGTACCGTGACATTTACTGGCACACCTGCCCTTGGTGCAAGCATGACACTAGGGCCTTACCTGCTTGTATTGATGGACCAGGTGGCCATGGAATTATGTTCAAAAGACAAAATTCAACGTTGCACCAAAATGGAAGTCAAAAAGTTAAAAAATAAAATATTCATGAAATGCGTTACAGTTCCTTCTTATACATATTTGAGCATGAGAGTCAGGTACATGTTTGGCCCACAGGTGGGCACCATTTTCTACAGGCCGTTGTTGTACCGCTGATGTAGTGTCCCCTCTATGTGGAATTAGGACAGCGGTTTTAGTATGCTCGCCTCCTCTTCGCGAAGGGCTCCGTGGGATGTTTAACGTCCACCAAGGAATGTCGGTAGAAGGAACGCTCAGTTTAACATCCATCCGAGGGACGGCACACACATTGATTAACACACTGATTAACCACCCTGACTGTAAAACACCGTGATGACAATTTATAGCTGCATCAAGATTCGAACCCAGGATAGACAGCTCAGAGGCGAGGGTGCCCACCTCGAACATCCTGCCAGCCCATCAACAGGTCCGAGCTGAATCAAGGTGATGTTCCTTCATCCCTTTTTTTATATGTGGAAGGAATTTTGTAAGAGTAGCAAGCAATAAGCCAAAGGGAATAGTTTAACGAATTTTATAATTTATAACTGTCTCAAGTTGCTCTGAGTTTAAGTTACATTTGAGATGGCAACTTTTGAGGACAGCTGAACATGACTGAATGACTAATGGTTGTTGTTGTTCCTCTTTCGGCTGCTCCCGTTAGGGGTCGCCACAGCGGATCATCCGTTATGATCCGCATACTGATTTGGCACAGGTTTTACGCCGGATGCCCTTCCTGACGCAACCCTGGTCGCCTCTTACGACACAGGGATAAGGATTGGGTTTCGCCATGATTCCGGGCTGCCCTACACCCTCTCATAGCGCGGTCCAGCGCAGAGCTCCCGTCCTCAAGCGATCCTCCAACCCAAGCCTCCGAGTAGCCGGATTACAGGCGCACGCCACTACGCCCGGTGCATGACTAATGGTTAACTTTAGATATTATTAGCCCCCGTTGGACTTAGTCTGAAATGGGGGCTAATGGATTTAGTCTTGATTTTCGTGTCCCGTGTGTGTGTCCGCAACAATATCTCGGGCGTGGACAGACCAATTTTATCCATACTTACCACAAAGACAACACATGAGGGTAGCCTATACATAAGCAGATCATTTTGTTTTGCGATGTGATCAAAGATGGTCGACTGGCGGCCATTTTAGTTGGAAAAAAAGCCTTATGTTGAACACGTCCTCAACCATTTCTCGGACATGCATTTCGCGATCCTATTCAAACTTGGCAAACCGATAATGAATGGTGGCTTACATATGTGTGTCATTTTTTGTGGAGATCATATCCAAGATGGCTGACTGGCGGCCATTTTGTTACTTAAACGTGCCCCCAACCATCTTTCAGACATGCACGGTCCGATTTTGTTCAAACTTGGAACAAGTACAGTACATGTTGGCATAAACGTGCAGCTCACTTTATTTTGCGATCTGATCAAAGATGGCCGACTGGGCTTCAAAGATGACATAAATATGGGTTTTAATAGTGCAGCAAAATTACGAAAACAACGGGGGCTATGACATTTTATGTCTTTTTTACTTGTTTTAAAATGATTACTTGAAAACTGCAAATGGACTAACAGAACAAAGATACAATGTGAAGTCTTGATTATACCTTGAATAAGACGACTTTAAATTGTCCTTTATATTTAATTTACCCCAAAAAATGTTAGCTTATTTAGGAACCCGAATCAACAAAAATCCTGATACCAACTTTGTTCAGCACATTGTCAGTGTGTAAGATTGGACCAAAGTGCAGGTAATAGTCTTAATTTAAACTTGGGACACAATAAATAGATGTCATATGTTCCACCTACATTCCTCCGAGTCCACATGAAACTTCAAAGTTACCCTCCTCAGCACTTGTGGTTCATGGGCAATACCAACAATCTGTTGGAAGGTGATGTCAGCTCGGTCAGGCTACAATCGATTAATTATCTGCTGTGGATTTGCATAACCTTAGAATCATGACATCATGCCTTCTGCACTTTTCCTTGTGTGGTCCAAATCCTGATCAAAGTAGAAATGACTTCCCATTGTTGAGGAAGAACCTCACCAAAAAGAACACATTCTCCATGTCCTCGCTGAGATCAAATGGCTTAATTATTTACAAGGAAGAGGGGGGCTTCACACCTTTCTTGGAGATGACATTTTTGTCCTCAGGATCATCAGTCAGGTTGCTTTCATCTTCTGATGTTTTCTCTAGCTCAGCAAAGTATTCTTCAGTATCATTTATAGATGGAGAAGTTGGAGGAAAGATGCACCTGCCAGTAGTTGTACAAGTGATGGGGTGGGGCTACCTTTCCCCCAGGTAAGAAAAAGGTTAAGGTGGGACAATCAACATTGCAAGTTTATGGAGGAACTGCAATGAGGATTTGTAGGTATTGCTGATCTGCTGTCATCTTTAGGCTTTTAAAAGGGCCATGGTCTCATGTATGAGACATTCGATGATGAAAGTGATCCAATCTTCCAAAATCGGATGTCTGCCACACAAAAGCACAAAGGCTGACTCATTAATTTTTATTTTATTGAACACCAATGTTAACCTTGCTAATATGTGTAATTAAGCAAACGTGTGAACACCAGCAGCCAATCATTGGAGTTTTTCCAGAGAGCCAATAGGCGTAGAGGAAGCTGGAACGTTCACGTCACCTGAGCTCGTCATCCCCACATTCTCCACACGTCAGCAGCTCATGCGCTCTTCCTTTCAAGCATGTTCTTCACAAGTCACTTAACACATCAATATTTAATCGTGACTTTTATTTTACATCATCAAGACAATTGAGCAAAGTGGATTTCGTTTGTTTCGTGAACAACCACGACGAAAACAAGCGAGTCTACAATCTACTGTCCTCCTCAATATCGTCGACACCATTTCATATTCGCGGGAGGCTCGACGCCAAGGGACTCTTCTTCGCTAACTGCTGGAGAGACAAGGGAGGATGTAATTATCAACCGGAATTCATTTACAACACGTCATTGCGTTTTAAAAGTGAGTGGGATTTATTTTGTTCTGGTTTTCACACCATTATCATAACCAGCACAATGTGAGGAACTATCAGATATCAGATGTAAGGAACCAGAAAAACCAACACGGTGCAATGTACAGGTGTTTCAAGCCAGGAAAAACCAAAGGTGGCTCTCAGCATAATGAAGTCTGACAAGCAGAACATTTCGGTTGTGTAATTTACCCTGGGTGTAAATTTACAGTGTGTGTACATGTACCTGGATGTAAATTTACAGTGGTGTTACATGTACCCTGGATGTAAATTTACAGTGGGTGTACGTTTACCCATGGGTGTACATTTACCCCAGGTGTAAATTTACGGTGTGTGTACATGTGCCCTGGGTGTAATTTACAGTGTGTTACATGTACCCTGGGTGTAGATTTACAGTGTGTGTACATGTGCCTGGGTGTAAATTACAGTGTGTGTACATGTACCCTGGGTGTAAATTTACAGTGTGTGTGCATGTACCCTGGGTGTAAATTTACACTGTGTGTACATGTACCTGGGTGTAAATTTACAGTGTGTGTACATGTACCCTGGGTGTAAATTTACAGTGGGTGTACATGTACCCTGGATGTAAATTTACAGTGGGTGTACGTTTACCCATGGGTGTACATTTACCCAGTGTAAGAATTTACGGTGTGTGTACATGTGCCTGGGTGTAATTTACAGTGTGTGTACATGTGCCCTGGGTGTAGATTACAGTGTGTGTACATGTGCCCTGGGTGTAAATTTACAGTGTGTGTACATGTCCCTGGGTGTAAATTTACAGTGTGTGTGCATGTACCCTGGGTGTAAATTTACACTGTGTGTATGTACCCTGGGTGTAATTTACAGTGTGTGTACATGTACCCTGGGTGTAAATTTACTGTGTGTACATGTACCCTGGGTGTAAATTTACAGTGTGTATATGCACCCTGGGTGTAAATTTACAGCGTGTGTATGTTTACCCATGGGTGTACATTTACCCATGTGTACATTTACCCCGGGTGTAAATTTACAGTGTGTGTACATGTGCCCTGGGTGTAAATTTACAGTGTGTGTACATGTACCCTGGGTGTAAATGTACAGTGTATGCATGTACCCTGGGTGTAAATTTACAGTTTGTATATGCACCCTGGGTGTAAATTTACAGCATGTGTATGTTTACCCATGGGTGTACATTTACCCTGGGTGTAAATTTACGTGTGTGTACATGTACCCTCGGTGTAAATTTATAGTGTGTGCAATGTGCATGTACCTTGGGTGTAAATTGACAGTGGGTGTACATTTACCCTGGGTGTAAATGTACCCGTGGGTGTAAATTTACGGTGTGTACATTTAACCTGGGTGTAAATTTACAGTGTGTAATGTACCCTGGGTATGCATTTACCCTGGGTATACATTTACCCATGGGTGTACATTTACCCTGAATGTACATTTACCCTGGGTGTAAATTTACTGTGTGTACATTTACCCTGGGTGTAAATGTAACACTGACTGCAGAGACTGAGAGAGAGAGAACAAGAGGTAATCAGAAGGATGAGTTTTACCCGCTCAGATTTCCACATTACACTGATTACAGGCTCACCAGGCCTTCGATCAGCTTCAAAAGAGCAATTCCACCAAACCACTCGAGTGTTTGGATGCTGACAGTCTGCCAGTGGAATTGACACCTGAGTCAGGTGAATGAGAACTTTTCATTATTTGTTAACATTTTAAATATTCTATCCTCAGCGATGAAGAACCTTTACCGAGGTTTCCAGCAATCAAGTCATCGATATTGAGCTGCATCTTAGATAAATGTTGTTGTCACCATGCCAGTAAGAATTGTCGAACGTGAAAGAGGATGGGGCAAGATGCCATATCAGAAGAAGTGAGGCAAGATGCCATATCAGGAGAAGTGAGGCAAGATGCCATATCAGGAGAAGTCTGGCAAGATGCCATATCAGGAGAAGTGAGGCAAGATGCCATATCAGGAGAAGTGAGGCAAGATGCCATATCAGGAGAAGTGAGGCAAGATACCCTGCAAGACCGTCAGCCAAAGAGCCCCATGGTGCAGAAGTTCAAGATACTGAACATATCACCAGAAGAGAGGATCCTAAATACGGGGAGGGATGTGGGGGATGGGATGGGTTGGGGGCTTCTTGCACCACTTTGCTCCATACAACCCCTTGTATCCCTATTTGGCTGCCATAAAAAACACATTTTAAATTGCTTAACATATATGGCCATTGTGGAGAGATAAATAAGTATGTTATTGATGTGGAGACATGATGTAGGGCACATAAGCTGAATTGTGTTTATTTGTCCTTATGTTTCCTTGTATTAATTCTGTTGAATTCACTTTACATAAGCTGTTTAATCAACATGTATCGTTCACAAAAAGTTAAATATTTTTTAATATAACAGATACTCAAATGGAGGTTATCATTTTAATTTAGTCATCACAGTTAGTACATTGTTGTAGTTCCTAAGAGGTTATAGTGCTTTCCTGACCCAAGTCTGTCCATGTGATCCCAATCACAGTCGAATGAATCCATTTCAGGCAGAATTACTGTCTTCCTGTGCAAAGTGCCAACGTACTTGCATGTGCAGATCATTCGACATGTACAGTACCTTCAGAAAGTATTAACACTCCTCGACTTTTGTTACATTTTGTTGTCACAGCCTGAATTTAAAAAGGATTAAACTTAAATTTTGTTTGTCACCGATCTATTCAAAATACCCCATAATGACAAAGTGATGAAATAAACAAGAAAGGTAACACATCTACTGTACATGGATGATCGAAAACTCTTTACCCAAAATGATAAGAAATTGGCAGATCACCTAAAACTAGTAAAGCGGTCCTCAGAGGATATCCACATGGAATTTTGTCTTGACAAATGTGCCAAATGCACATTTATACAAGGAAAAACAAAAACGACAGCCAACACCTCTGTCGATCAAAGTACAACAATACAGGAACTAGAAAACGAAGCATCCTACAAATACCTTGGAATAGAAGAAGGCCCCCAGGTACAACACAAAAAAAATGCATAAAATAATCAGCAAAGAGTACCTACGCAGAATAACACTGATTCTGAAGTCATCCCTCTCCCCAAGAAACAAAACCAAAGCTATAAAGCACCTTGCGGCGCTGGTATTCCAATATAGCTGTGCACTGAAAAACTGGTCACAATTGGAGATCAACGATCGAGACACCAAAACAAGGAAACTTCAAACTAATCACAAGATGCTCTACAAAAACCAATGCATACCCAAGGCTGTACTTAGCGAGACAAGGAGGAGTTGGTCTGATGGAGCTTAACCAAGTGCACAGAACATCTTGTGTCGGATGAGCGGAGGATGTGAAAAGCTCAACAGACTATCGGATGACATTTGTACATGAGCAAGAAAACAACAGACCAGAAAAGGGATCCTTAATCAATTTAGCAACAAACTTCCAAAAAGTGATGATGGATACTACACAGGAAAACGAAACAGAAACAAACACAGCTCCAATGATTGCAAAGAAAAAACAGGAAAATATGAAAAATAAATATCAGCAGATATACTCTGACAAATGGAAGAATGACAAAAGAGCAGGTAAATTAAAGAAATAACTTGACAGGACAGGGATCAACAAGGAAGGCTCTTTGGAATGGCTAATAAGAGGTCAAATTCGTTGGGATGGAGAGCGAATCATCATCAATGCCCAAGACCAAGGACATTACACCAATGCCTTTTATAAAATGGCGGTATTGAGCCAATCAGTTAAATGCAGGTTTTGAGGGATAGAAACAGAAAGTGCCAGCCACCTCCTTTCGGGATGTAAAAATCCCATGTCAGAAAAGCTGTACACAGAAAGACATGACAGCGTCTGTAGAGTAATCAACTGGCACATCTGTCAACATTTCAACATCCCGGTCCCAGAACAATCACGGAAACACAAACCAGATAAGATCCTTGAAAATGAACATATAATGTTCATGTATCACAGAGAAATGGTGTCCCCATCACAGACCAGATTCTGATATACACCATGTACATTCGACCTCTGTTGGAGTTCGCTATGCCTGGTGTTGGCTTAATGGTTAGGGTGGTGGCCTTGGGATCCGAGGATCCTCGGATCCTGAGTTCAAATCCCACTCGGCTGTTGAATTAATACCAGGTGGGGTTGACTCTGCCTGTCATCCTTCCGAGGTCGGCAAAATGAGTGTCAGCTTGCTGGTATCCTGTGTCGGAGTGGCGACCCGTCCAGGATTGTGCCCAATAGCCAAGGAAACTGTTTAGGCAGCACCAACGCTCTGCACTGGGTATGGTCCCAATGGATGGAGTTTGCTGCTCCTGTGTGGAGCTCTACCCTGACCGCGAAGCAGTCACAAAGCATTGAGCAGGTACAGCGAAGAGCCCTCCATTTTATCACATTTCCTGAGCCATCCCATGATGCTGATCTCCTCTGTGCCTATAACCTCCCTTCACTAGCGGAAAGAAGAATCGCAATTCTAACTCGCTTTGGCAAGTCCCTTATTGTTTCTAGTTGTCATCGAAACATAAGCCCATCCAATGGGCCAACACATCACTGGTCTTGGTCGAAGAAACTCACATCATCTACACATTCCAAAAATCCAAACTAAAAGATAGAAACAATCAACTGTCCCTTATCATGCTCACACACTACCAACTTGTCTTTGAGATTTCTAAATCATTGCAGTACGATTTGCCTGTTCAGAAGCCTCGTTTTGGGGGAATTTTTGTTGTGCCATTAGTCTGTTTTGTCTTTGTTGTTATCAACCAATTATGTTTTTTTGTTCGCATTTATACTACACTCTATTACTTCTTTGAATAGTATTAATTTCGAGGTAACAATCTCAATCAAGTGTTTGTTTTTTTTCCCTAACTTGTCAAGTGTATTTTGTATTAATAGCATATCTTTGTAAAAAATTTTTCTTTTTACATTGTAAATATGCCTTTTAAGTCTTCGGACTTCTGTCATGTCTTTGGCTCATTTGAATAAAACCGAAAATTGATTGATTGATTGATTGGAACAGCTGATACACCTCAAATGGGTGGCTGAAAGTGACCAATTATGGACAAGATTGAAGACATTAATTTATCTTTGAAATAATCACACCGAAAATGTAACATATTGTTATAGTTATGTGAAAATGGCACTCTCCGAGGCAGTTATGTCATTAGTATTCGTTTTAGATAGCCCTTCCCTTATGTGTAGTGGGTTTATCGGACAATATGCGTTGCGAGGGCTTGAGGTAGTGTTGTGTTTTTCTTTCCATTCTTTACCCATCTGCCATTCTTTACATTATTTTGCTTTGCTGCACATACGATCCTCTCCTTCCTTCACGCATACATGCACACCAAGGAACATAGCAGCAGGGGCAGATCATTTGCATACTCGCGCCATTTCCCATTCAAACCGTGCCATTATCCAACAGACGTTACACCTCAGACTTCACCAGACTCGAATCCCAACGCTGCAGCATTTCATACACCACCACGCCTTTACAAAAATCACCACACCATCAGTCCACAACCCAAGCTTGCTTAACTTCACCATTAACAGCCACAATGAACGACCGACCACCTCCATCATGAATCGCCACACTACAACTGCTAAGCTACACCATTGCTGCCATTGCTCAACCATCATCACCACCGACGTTCACCACTGACGTTCACCACCTCCCTCTGGACCAGCAAGAAATGAGGGAACCTGATGCATACTAGTATATACAAGGGTGCCTGGGTGTTCTAGCATCTAACTTGGAGCACAAGAGTGCACAAGACTCCATTTGATGTCATGTGGATAGCCCAAGCACTCTGCTCAATTACGGCCCTCATTGGTGACCCTCTTCCTCATATGTGGTGACTTCAATGGCCATCATGCCAGTTGGCTGGGTGTGGGTACCTCTCTCACCTGCCATGGCACTTCAGTAAAGGACTTCTGTGACTGATTGGGACTGACACAATCTGTCAACTTCCTAACCCTGATCTCAACCAACGGTACTCCACCTCTTCTGGATTTGATTTTGACCAATTTTCCAGAAAATGTCTGCTGTTCTTCTTCTGTTCCAATCGGTTCATCTGACCATATGCTTGTTGAAGTGGTCATCTCTCTGGCTGTTATTAGAGAACCACCTCAGCACCGCTGAGTCTCACACTTCACTCAGGCCGACTGGTAGAGTCGTCAAGCAGTCATCAAACATCAAACCTCCAGACTGGTCTCCTATTTAATTTCTACTCTCACTGATATCAAATCATCCTGGGAATTTTTTCAAATAAATTTTCTTTCTCTCATGCACAGATTTATCCCATCTCATCTTCAGTTGTCATACCCTTCCTCCCACCCATGGTACACTGAAGCTTGTAGTGAGGCTATTGTCCTCAAAGAACTTGCCTTCGTCTCATGGAAGGCAAACCAGGAAACGACATTTTTCTCATCTCAAGTCTGAACTCTCAAACCTGACTCCCTCCTCAAAATCTTGGTGACGTCTAATCAAATCTGTTTCTGATGTATGTTCCCCCTCCATCCCTTCCCCTACCTCAAATGGCTGCACAGCTGACACTGCGTACGAAAAGACTGAATGCCGAAGTTCTGTGTTTTCTTCTAAATCTTGTGTCCCAATTGCTTTCTAAACCCACCTTACCTCGTCCACCCAGGTGTTCCTGGACTCTGTGTCCTTTTCTCCTGACAAGGTGGAGAGCTTGCTCTCAAACCTCGGCTCTGCTTCTGTAACTCGTCCCGATGGCATCAACCCTCGTGTCCTAAAAACCCGCTCTGCTGCTCTTGCTCACCCCCTCTCTGTTCTGTTCATGCTCACCCTCTCTCTGTTCTATTCAGCCTCTCATTTACTCAAGGTCATCTGTCATCTGCTTGGAAATCAGCAAACATTACCGCCCTGCATAAAAAATGTGCAAAAACAGATCCCTGCAACTACAGACCAATCAGCCTGCTCCCAATCATCAGCAAGGTTATGGGATCCATCATTGCTTCTGACATCAAATCCTTCCTCTTCTCCAATGGTTTGATTTCTGATCTCTTTTGCTAATGACTCCACCCTCTGCCGTACCATCCCTCATCCCTTTGATCGGCAGGCAGCAGTCTCTTCACTCTCTGCAGACCTGGGTAAAATCACAACCTGGTCAATTACTTTGAACATGTCTTTTAATCCTGACAAATGTCACACCCTCACCATGTCTCTCCGAAAGAACCTTCTGGAACCCCCCTCCCCCCAATTTACTTTCTCAACAATTCCCTTGAAGAAGTCCTTTCATTCAAGTTTTTGGGCCTCACTGTCTGCCACAATCTTTCCTGAGAAAGCCACATTTCCAACCTGGCCTCCAAAGCCATTCGTTGACTGTGCATCCTACATCATGCGAAGTCTTTCCTTGGCACACCTGAGCTTCTAACAACTTATAAAGCTTTCATCTGCAGTCTGATGGAGTACCGCTTTCCCCTCTGGAGTGGTGTTCCTGCCACACACCGTGCTCGACTTCATGCTGTGGAAACCAATGCTGTTAGGATCATTGGTATCTTCAGCAATGAAGCTGAGTCTTTGGGTCTCTCACTCTCTCACCAGAGGCTGTCAGTGGTCTCTGTCTTCTACAGTCTCCTCTCCGGTCTCGCCCTGCGCTGTCTGTGATCTGTCCACCCTATATTTCCGCAGGATGCTCAAGGTCCACCAAAACCCCCCTTCTGGTGAAACTGCCAAAATTGAGAATCACTGCTCACCTTCACTCTTTCATTCCTCTTTTTTCCCCACCTCTGGAACAAACTCCCACCCTCTCTTCATTCCCACGCTTCCCTCCAGGTCTTCAAAACAGCTGTTCACCACCATCTCTTATCTTCCCCCATCCAACATCTTGATTTTTTTCTACCCCCGTTAATCCACCCCAAACTCACCTCCTTCAAATTCCTTGTTTTCCTTGCTGAAAGTCCCTGTAGTGTCCATCTTGTGTACTCCGTGTTCCCCACCCCATCCCTCTCCCTTCTACAGATCTCCTATTGTCTCGTTCCCCATTATTTTGTGCTTCCCTCTCCCACCCCTCTTGTCTCCTGCCTTGTTATATGTTCTGCACATTAGCTCTTACACGAGCCTTGACATGGTATGCAAAAATAAAAGTCAATCGGATGAAAATTGAGGATTTTATAAATCTTACCTAAGTTTTTGACCTTTGGTCTATGTTGACCTCAAAAATAATTGGTGGTTGAATTTGGTGACATGATATGCAAATCCTATTCAAATTTCAAGTCAATCGGATAAAAATTGATGACTTTAGAAATATAGCTGATGTTGGCCTTTTGACCTTAAGATAATTGGTGGTTGAAATCAATGACCAAATATGCAAATATTCTTAAAATTTCAAGTCAATCAGATGAAAATTAACAATTTTGGAAATTAGGCCTCTGTTGACCTTTAGACATCAAAATTAATTGGTGGTTGAATTCAATGACCAAATATTCAAATCCTTAGAACCCTTTAGAAATAAACGAGACGACCCGTGAACCCGTTGGGTTCCCGTTGTGACAGCGGTTGATGAAAAAAACAAAAGACACAAAATTTTAATATTATTTCGTGGTCAAACTTTAACTTGAAGAAAATTTGAGCAGTTACCTCAGGAGTCATCGTTCGGCCAACCGGTTTCTCGAGGTATATCAACACATTCTCCATGGTTTGTCCTTGCACATTATGGACCGTCATAGCAAAACTTGACTGATTCGGGAATTGATTTTTTTATAATCTTTTTCGTTGCCCGATTTGAACGAAACTTGATACTGCACACCGCAGGCGAATGGTGAGTAAGGTGGCCCTAAATTATTGCGCTATCGTGTAAAGTTTTGGCTGTATTTCGGGAACATACATACATACATATCCTATATATTATTCTGTTGACGTCTGCGCGTAATTTGACGTTTCTCCTCCGAAACCGCCGGCAGGAATGTGCTCATTTCCAATACTGGGGTTTCTTAATGTGACGAAGATGATGCACTAAATTTAAGCTGGAATTGGATGACAACGTGGCTTCAACAAGATTTTCAACCCATCGACGGCCGCATTTATTCCCGTTCGGTCACCATCGCTGAACTGCTGTCCGGTAAGTGCTGCCGTCTATCCAAAAAATATGAACTAGAGTAGGGAGTACTCATTGTATCAAACACTGAACATAAACACAACTGATAATAAATAGTATGGCTCAGAAAATCAGCAATGGTTTTCTTGTTTTAAAAATCAGCGTGTCATTTTACGAGCGTGGAAGGAGGGGTACGATGAGCACCAGCTCTGCCAACATGATATACCCCGATTGGCGCCTTCCCGGACTGAACACGCCCTCTTAGACTGTC
>CM068954.1:4523998-4534962 GCA_035128595.1 Eptatretus atami
GGCGAAGGATGGTTCTCAGTGTGTAACACCAAACTGTCAAACATGGCGGAGGGAAGCGTGATGATCTGGGCTCTTTTGCTGGATCCAGAGTCGGTGACTTGCACAGAGTGACTGGCACCCTGAACCAAAGAGGGATCTACCACAGCATTTTGCGTGCCATGCAAATACCTCTGGTCTACGCAAGTTGGTCAACCAGCTCTGCGAACAACCACCCGAACAGAAAACCGAAAGCTCTACGCTAGGTTGGTCAGGGGGTTCGTCCTACAGCAAGGAAACGACCCAAACACATACTCCAGGCTATGTCAGAACTACCGTAGAAGAAAAAACAAGACGGAAGTCTTCAAATCATGGAATGGCCAGCAGACAGTCCCAGACTTAAACGCCCGTCGAGCTGGTTGGGGATGGAACTGGACAGAAAGGTGAAAGCAAAGCAACGTACAAGTGCAACACATTTGTGGGAACTTCTGGCACAGTGTTTGGGAAAGAACTTTCCGAACAATTATTTTATATCCATGTAGAAAGAATTGCCACGAGTATGTTTCTGTTGTATCTGCAAAAGGTGGTGATTTGAATCGAGTCAAAATTTAGATTAAATTTTATTCAACAAAACGATTCATGATTTCATTCTTTTTTATCTGCAGTTGTTTTATTGTTCTGTGCTTTAATTTCAGAGTACATTGAAACATTAAACTGCTTTAAATTTCAGTAAAACTGGAAAATGGGAGTGTTCTAAAACTTTTACCGGCAAGTGTATGTCAATAAAAACGCTTCATCTTGTATGTATATATATATAATATATATATGTTTGTAGATTTCTCGCCCGTCGGCGTGCGAACGACCACTCTAACCAATAGCGGTCGGCTTCGCCCACCGACGGACAATCCAGTCGGCTTTCGGATCAACGCCGAAACCAGCCACGGGTGTGTTTTTAAACACCCACAACCTTGTGCCGCCACTCTACCCACGCTACAAGGGTCAATCGCCGATTGTCGATTATACCGCTAGATTAATCGCCTGGGTAGACTACCCGAGAGATTGTACCTCAACGAACCGCTTGGAAACGAGCCGCTTAGGCAGCTCGCTTCCTTTTGGGATAAACCGAGGGGTATTATCGCGCAGTCCCAATTGGACCCGCATCACTTTACCGGCTATTTAAAACCAAACTATATTCCGGAGAGCAAGATGGCAGCTCAATTAAGGGAAGAGGACGCAACGAACAGGTTTAATTGCACCAAGAAACATTTACTTGGTAATAAAGTACGTAAGGACAGCTGCACGTATTGCAATTAAAAAGGCAAAACACGTATGCATTATACAAGCCAACACGCATGACAGGAGAACTACAACCGTTCTACACAATAACTTAACATTTTTATACTTAGTAGACACGGGCCCAGACACCAACGTAACCGACACACACACACCGAAGAAATGGTGGCTGAGGCCTTGGAATAACGGGCTCCAGCCGGAGAACAGGTGAGCTGAAACCAGAACCTAATCTCAACCTCTCTACCTCGTGTGGTCTTCAAAGTGTTCGACCGGGCTCCAGCGGAGTGAGCTGGACCCAATCGCCGTGAGCCGCGACCTTCCCGAGCTCCCGCGAATCCCTCACCGCGGGCTTCTCAACACGTGCTTGGTGAGACAAGGCGCCGATCCTTCCCTGATAGCGTCGCTTCCCCCGAGGAACCACCTGCCAAAAAGAGGCCGATGAGTCGCACCAAGCCGGGACCAAATGGGAGAACAAAGAGCTCCACAAAACCAAGAAGAGAAGAAAGCCACCAATCGCAGCTCGGAGCAAGCCAACCTGCTCAACTTCCCTTCCAAAAACAAAGCAGCTCTCCCAAAAAGCCTACCGAGCCAAGCAGGACGCCGAAGCTCTGCTGACAACCACACCGAACAGAAAAACCGAAGCTCTACTGAACAACCCCCGAACACGAACAACCAGAAGGATCTCTTCCTTATCCTCTTAGAGCTCGAGCCGAAGCTCTACTGAAACCAACCACAGGACCCAAACAAAGAAAAGATTCTCCTGTTATCAATTCTCAACGCCCCCCTCCCCCGCGCCAGCGGACTCATGCCCTCGTGATCCATCCCCCGCTCAACCACGGGTGGAAGGGAGTTGTTGACGTCATGAATCACGGGACGGAAGGGCTCTCTTCCTCTTCGCGAGAAGAGGGGGAGGGACGTCCTCCATTGTGTTGGGATCGGTCCCTTTAACTATTACATTAAATCACAGCAGCGATCTAATCGATTTCTGAAATTTAAACAATGAAAAGGTGAGCTATCTAGGGACAAGCCAAATTATCGACATAGCTGGACTAAGGAACCTGTATGTTGTGTGCAATCGAATTCCAAATTTCCGTAAACAAAATATATATATAATTATATATATATATATATATATATATACTATTACTACTAGCATTATACCGGTGCTCAGCACGAGTTGAATGGTGCAAAAGGGTGATAGGCATAATAGTTGATGTTGTATGAGAAGCTGGGGAGGGTGTCATGGGGAGTGTGATGCACTATGTTACCTGGGCTTAGTTTTTAAAGGACCTCCCTGAAGATGACATTTGGGTGAGTGCTTGTTGTCTGGAATAGTCCTTGTGAGGAATTTATTTTCCACTTTATAAATATATAGGCAGTAAACCTCTTTGCACGTGAAATGAAACATATAGTTGGCCATGGCGAAGAACACAGGGGCTGGGAGGTATATTCCCGAGTTTGGTCAAAATGTTTGGCCCTGTGGATTTGTTATGGGTCATCGGAGTATGCGAGTCTGACTGGAATTGATCCTCGTGCAGTGTGACTGGAAGGTTTGCGTCTGATGGGGCAAGTTTAACTCGCGGGATTGAGGACTGTTTGTGTGCTGTTGGCTTCCTGTGACTGCGTGTTCAGTACGGGAAGTACGTGGATTTCAGACAAAAATTGACAGTCTAGAGGGCGTGTGTCAGTCCGGGAAGGCGCCAATCGGGGTATATCAGGGGGGGGGGGGTCGTTGGCAGAGCTGGTTGCTCAATCGTACCCCTCCTTCCACGCTCGTAAAAATGACACGCTGATTTTTAAACAAGAAAAACCATTGCTGATTTTCTGAGCCATACTAATTTATTATCAGTTGTTGTGTTATGTTCAGTTTTGATACAATGAGTACTCCTTACTCTAGTTCTATATTTTTGGATAGAAAACGGCAGCACTTACCGGACAGCAGTTCAGGCGATGGTGACCGAACGGGAATAAATGCGGCCAGTCGATCGTGTTGAAAATCTTAGTTGAAGCCACGTTGTCATCCAAATTCCAGGCTTAGAAATTTAGTGCATCATCTCTTGCGTCAACATTAAGAAACCCCATTATATGGAAATGGAGCTACATTCCTGCCGGCGGTTGAGAGAGAAAACGTCAAATTACGCGCAGACGTCAACAGAAATAATATAGTAGATATGTATGTTGTATGTTCCCGATACAGCCAAACTTTTACACGATTAGGCAATAATTTTAGAGGCCCACCTTAACTCACTCAATTCGCCTGCGGTGTGCAGTATCAAGTTCGTTCAACGGGCAACGAAAAAGATTATAAAAATCATTCCCCGAATCAGTCAAGTTTTTGCTATGACGGTCCATAATGGCAAGGACAAACCATGGAGATGGTTGATTACTCGAAAACCGGTGGCCGAACGTATGACTCCTGAGGTACTGCTCAAATTCTCTTTCGTTAAAAGTTTGCCACGAAATAATATTAAAATTTTGTGTCTTTGTTTTTTCTCACGCTGTCACAACGAGAAGCCCAACGGTTCACGGGTCGTCTCGTTTATTTCTAAAGGTTCTAAGGATTTGAAATATTTGGCATTGAATTAACCACCAATTAATTTTGATTCTAAAGGTCAACAGGAGGCCTAATTTCCAAATTGTTAATTTCATCTGATTACTTGAAATTGTAAGAATATTTGCCATTATTTGGTCATTATTTCAAACCACCAATTATCTTAAGTCAAAAGGCCAACATCAGCTATATTTCTAAGTGCATCAATTATTATCCGATTGACCTTGAAATTTGACTAGGATTTGCCATATCATAGTCACCCAAATAACCACCAATTTTTTGAGGTCAACATAGACCAAGGTCAAAACTAGGTAAGATTATAAAATCCCTCAATTTTATCCGATTGACTTTATTTTTGCTGTGGCGCTTTAGAGCATGTTGCAGAAAATATAACAAGGCAGGAGAAGGGTGGGAGGGGCACAAAATAATGGGGACGAGAAATAGGAGATCTGTAGAAGGAGGAGAGAGTGGGAACACGGAGTACACAAGATGGACACTACGGACTTTCAGCAAGAAACAGGAATTTGAAAGGAGTTGGTGGTGGAAACGGGGGTGAAAAATCAAGATGTTTGAAGATAAGAGATGGGGGTGGAACAGCTGTTTTGAAACCTGGAGGAGCGTCGGATGAGAGGGGTGGATTTGGCCAAGGTGGGAAAAAGAGGAATGAAGAGTGAAGTGAGGCAGTTGATTCTCAATTTTGGCAGTTTCACCAGAAGGGGGTTTTGGGGACCTTGAGCATCCTTGCGGAAATATAGGTGTGGTACAATCACAGACAGCGCAGGGCGAGGACCGGAGAGGAGACTGTAGAAGACAGAGACCACTGACAGCCCTGGTGGTGAGAGTGAGAGACCAAAACTCAAGCTTCATTGCTGAAGATACCAATGGATCCTAAACAGCATTGGCTTTTCCCAGCATGAAGTCGAGGCACGGATGTGTGGCTAGGACACCACTCCAGAGGTGGAAAGCGGTACTCCCATCAGACTGCAGATGAAAGCTTTAAATAAGTTGTTAGAAGCTCAGGTGTGCCAAGTGAAAGACTTCGCATGATTAGGATGCACAGGTCAACGAATGGCTCTTGAGGCCAGGTTGGAAATGTGGCTTTCTCAGAAAAGATTGTGGCAGACAGCAGTGAGGCCCAAAAACTTTGATATTGAAAAGGACTTCTTCAAGGGAATTGTTGAGAAAGTAAGATTGGGGGAGGGGGTTCCAGAACGTTCTTTCGGAGAGACATGTGTGGGGTGTGACATTTGTCAGGATTAAAAGACATGTTCAAAAGTTAATTTGCCAGGCTTGTGATTTACCCAGGTCTGCAGAGAGCTGAAGAGACTGCTGGCCTGCCGATCAAAGGGATGAGGGATGGTAACGAGCAGGGGTGGATCATTAGCAAAAGAGATCAGAAATCAAAAACATTGGAGAAGAGGAAGGAATTTGATGTCCAGAACAATCGATGGGATCCCATAACCTTGCTGATGATTGGGGCAGGCTGATTGGTCTAGTATTGCAGGGATCTGTTTTGCACATTTTTTATGCAGGCGGTAATGTTTGCTGATTTCCAAGGGCAGATGACAGATGACCTGAGTAAAATGATGACAGCGCTGAAATAGAAACAGAGAGAGGGTGAGCATGAAACAGAACAGAGAGGGGTGAGCAAGAGCAGCAGAGCGGTGTTTTTTAGGAACACGAGGGTTGATGCCATCGGACGAGTATACAGAAGCAGAGCCGAGGTTTGAGAGCAAGCTCTCCACCTTGTCAGGGAGAAAAGGACACAGAGTCCAGGACACCTGGTTGGGACGAGGTAAGGTGGGTTTAGTGAAAGCAATGGACACAAGATTTAGAAGAAAACACAGAACTTCGGCATTCAGTCTTTCGTACGCAGTGTCAGCTGTGCAGCCATTGAGGTAGGGGAAGGGATGGAGGGGAACATACATCAGAAACAGATTTGATTGACGTCACCAGATTTTGAGAGGGAGTCAGGTTGAGAGTTCAGACTTAGAGATGAGAAAAATGTCGTTCTTGGTTTGCCTTCAATGAGACGAAGGCAAGTTCTTTGGAGGACATAGCCTCACTACAAGCTTCAGTGTACCTGGGGGAGGAAGGGGTATGACAACGAAGATGAGATGGATAATCTGTGCATGAGAGAAAGAAAATTTTATTTGAAAAATTCCCAGGATGATTTGATATAGTTGAGAAGTAGAAATTAAATAGGAAGAACCGTCTGGAGTGTTGATGTTGATGACTGCTTGAGACTCTACCAGTCGGCCTGAGTGAAGTGAGTGAGACTCAGCGGTGCTGAGGTGGTTCTCTAATAACACCAGAGAGATGACACTCAACAAGCATATGGTCAGATGAAACCGATTGGAACAGAGAAGAACAGCAGACATTTTTCTGGAAAATTGGTCAAAATCAAATCCAGAAGGGTGAGTACGTTGGTTGAGATCAGGGTTAGGAGTGACAGATTGTGTCAGTCCCAATCAGTCACAGAAGTCCTTACTGAAAGTGGGCCCATGGCAGTTGAGGAGGTACCCACACCAGCCAACTGGCATGCTGGCCAATTGAAGTCACCACATAATGAGGAAAGGTCACCAATGAGGGGCCGTAATTGAGCAGAGTGCTTGGGCTTATCCACATGCATCAAATGGAGTCTTGTTGCACTCTTGTGCTCCCAAGTTAGATGCTAGAACACCCAGGCACCCTTGTATATACTAGTATGCATCAGGTTCCTCATTTCTTGCTGCGTCCAGGGAGGTGGTGAAACGTCAGTGTAGAACTGTCGGTGGGTATGACTGGTTGAGCAATGGCAGCAATGTGTAGCTTAGCAGTTGAGTGTGGCGATTCATGATGAGGTGGTCGGTCGTTCAATTGTGGCTGGTTAATGGTGAAGTTAAGCAAGCTTGGGTTGTGACTGATGGTGTGGTGATTTTGTAAAGGCGATGGTGCGTGTATGAAATGCTGCCAGCGTTGGGATTGCGAGTCTGTGTGAAGTCTGAGGTGTAACGTCTGGTTTGGGGATAATGCGACGGTTTTGAATGGAAGAAATGGCGCGAGTATTGCAAATGATCTGCCCCTGCTGCTATGTTCCTTGGTGTGCATGTATGCGTGAAGAAGGAGAGGAATCGTATGGCAGCAAAGCAAAATAATGATAAAGATGGCAGATGGGTAAGAATGGAAAGAAAACACAACAACTACTCAAGGCCCTCGCAACGCATATTGTCCGATAAACCCACTACACATAAGGGAAGGGCTATTCTAAAACGAATTACTATGACATAACTGCCTCGGAGAGTGCCATTTTTCAATAACTATAACAAATATGTTACATTTTCGGTGTGATATTTATCAAAGATAAATATATGTCTTCATCTTGATCCATAATTGGTCCACTTAGTTCAGCCAACCATGAGGTGTATCAGCTGTTCCAATCAATCGAATTCAATCAATTTTCGTGGTTATTCAAATGAGCGCCAAAGACTACAGAAGTCGAAGACTTAAAAGGCATATTTACAATGAAAAGAAAAATTTTTACAAAGAATTGCTATTAAATACCAAATTACACTTGACAAGTAGGGAAAAAAAACAAACACTTGATTGAAGATTGTTACCGTCGAAATTAATACATTCAAAAGAAGTAATAGAGGTAGTATAAATGCGAACAAAAAAACATAATTGGTTGATAACAACAAAGACAAAACACGACTAATGGCACAACAAAATTCCCCAACAACGAGGCTTCTGAACAGGCAAATCGTACTGCAATGATTTTAGAAATCTCAAAGACAACGTTGGTAGTGTGTGAGCAGATAAGGACAGTTGATTGTTTTATCTTTTAGGTTTGGATTTTGGAATGTGTAGATGATGTGAGTTTCTTCGACCAAGACCAGTGATGTAGTGGCCCATGGATGGGCTTAATGTTTCGATGACAACTAGAAAACAATAAGGACTTGCCAAAAGCGAGAGTTAGAATTGCGATTCTTCTTTCCGCTACGTGAAGGGAGGTATAGCACAGAGGAGATCAGCATCATGGGTATGGCTCCAGGAAATGGTGATAAAATGGAGGCTCTTCGCCTGTTACCTGCCTCAATGCTTGTGACTGCTTCGCGGTCAGGGCTAGAGCTCCACACAGGAGCAGCAAACTCCATCCATTGGGACCAACCCAGTGCAGAGCTTGTGCGCCTAAACAGTTTCCTTGGCTATTGGGCACAATCCTGGACGGGTCGCCCACTGTCCGACACAGGATACCAGCACAGCTGACCTCATTTTGCGACCTCGGAAGGATGACAGGCAGAGTCAAAACCCCACCTGGTATTAATTCTACAGCCGGTGGGATTTGAACTCAGGATCCGAGGATCTCGTTGGATCCCAAGGCCACCACCCTAACCATTAAGCACACACAGGCATAGCGAACTCCAACAGAAGGCTCGAATGTACATGGGTATATCAGAATCTGTCTTGTGATGGGACACCAATTTCCTTGTTGATACATGAAACATATATGTTCATTTCAAGGACTATCTGGTTTGTGTTTCCGTATTGTTCTGGGACGGATGTTGAAATGTGACAGATGTGCAGTTGATTACTCTACAGACGCTGTCATGTCTTTCTTGTAAGCTATTTCTGACATGGGATTTTTACCATCCCAAAAGGAGGTTGGCTGGCACTTTCTGTTTCTATCCTCAAACCGGCATTTAACTGATGGCTCAATACCGCCATGTTTAAAAAGGCATTGGTGAATGTCCTTGGTCTTGGGCTTGTGTAGATTCGCTCTCCATCCCAACGATTTGACCTCTTATTAGCCATTCCAAAGAGCCTTCCTTGTTGATCCCTGTCCTGTCAAGTTATTTTCTTAAATTTACCTGCTCTTTTTCATTCTTCATTTGTCAGAGTATATCTGCTGATTTTATGTTTTCATATTTTCCTGTTTTTTCTTTGCAATCATTGGAGTGTGTTTGTTTCTGTTTCGTTTTTACCTGTGTAGTATCCTGCTCACTTTTTGGGAAGTCTTGTTGCTAAATTGATTAAGGATCCCTTTTTGCGTCTGTTTGTTTCTTTTGCTCATGCTAACAAATGTCATCGCGATAGTCTGTTGAAGCTTTTTCACATCCTCCGCTTCATCCACACATAGATTTCTGTGCACTGGTTAAGCCCATTCAGACAAACTCCTCCTTGTCCTCGCTAAGTACAGCCTTGGGTATGACATTGTTTTTTAGAGCATCTTGTGATTTAGTTTTGAAGTTTCCTTGTTTTGTGTCTCGATCGTGATCTCCATTGTGACCAGGTTTTTTCACGTGCATCAGCTATTATTGCGAAATACCAGCGCCGCAATAGGTGCTTTAAGCTTTGGTTTGTTTTCTTGGGAGAGGGATGAACTTCAGAATCAGTGTTATTCGTGCGTAGGTACTCTTGCTGACTTATTTTATCATTTTATTTTGTGGTACCTGGGGCCTTCTTCTATTCCAAGTATTTGTAGGCTGCTTCGTTTTCTAGTTCCTGTATTGTTGTACTTTGATCGACAGAGGTGTGGCTGTCGTTTTTTGTTTTCTCTTGTATAAATGTGCATATTGGCACATTTTGTCAAGAACAAAATTCCATGTGGGATATCCTCTGCAGGGACGCCTTTACTAGTTTTAAGTGATCTGCCAATTTCTTATCATTTTGGGGTAAAAGTTTTCGATCATCATGTACGTAGATGTGTTACCTTTCTTGTTTAATTTCATCACTTTGTCATTCATGGGTATTTGAATAGATCGGTGACAAAACAAAAATTTAAGTTTAATCCTTTTAATTCAGCTGTGGACAACAAATGTAACAAAAGTCGGGAGTTTAATACTTTCTGAAGGTACTGTTACATGTCGAATGAGTCTGCCACATGCAAGTACGTTGCACTTTGCACAGGAAGGACAGTAATTCTGCCTGAAATGGATTCATCGACTGTGATTGGATCACATGGACAGACCTTGGGTCAGGAAAGCACTATAACCTGTAGAACTACAACAATGTACTAACTGTGATGAACTAAATTAAAAATGATAACACTCCATTTGAGGTACTGTTATTATTTAAAAAAATATTTAACTTTTTGATACCCATACATGTTGATTAAACAGCTATGTAAAGGAATTCAACAAAATTAAATACAAGGAAACATAAGGACAAATAAACACAATCAGCTTATGTGCCCTATACATCATGTCTCCACATCAAAACATACTTTATTTAACTCTTCACCAATGGCCATATATGTTAAGCAATTTAAAATGTGTTTTTATGGCAGCCAAATAGGGATACAAGGGTTGTATGGAGCAAAGCTGGTGCAAGAAGCCCCAACCATCCATCCCCCACATCCCTCCCCGTATTTAGGATCCTCTCTTCTGGTGACTATGTTCAGTATCTAACTTCTGCAACCAAATGGGGACTCTTTGCTGACGGTCTTTGCAGGGTATCTTGCCTCACTTCTCCTGATATGCATCTGCCTCACTTCTCCTGATATCGGATCTTGCCTCACACTTCTCCTGATATGGCACTTGTGCCACTTCTCCTGATATGGCATCTTGCCTCACTTCTTCCTGATATATGCATCTTGCCTCACTTCTTCATATATGTGCATCTTGGCCCCATCCTTTTCACGTCGACAATTCTTACTGGCATGGTGACAACACACATTTATCTAGATGCCAGCTCAAGTATCGATGACCTGATTGCTGGAAACTCGGATAAAGGTTCTCATCGCTGAGGATAGAATAATTTTAAAATGTTAACAATAATAAAATTCTCATTCCAGCTGCTCAGGTTGTCCAATCCACTGGCACAGACTGTCACATCCAAACACTCCGAGTGTTTGTGGAATTGCTCCTTTTGAAGCTTGATCGAGGCCTGTGAGCCTGTAATCAGTGTAATGTGAAATCTTGAGCGGTAAAACTCATCTTCTGATTACCTCTGTTCTCTCTCTCTCAGTACTCGACGGTGTACAAAAACCCTGCACGATGAACCGAAGATTTCAAATTTTGATTAATTGGTCCATAAGACCTTCCAGTTTTCAGTAGTCCACTGGCGGTGCTTCATGGCCCAGGCAAACCTCTTTTTATTATTTTGCCATCTTAGCAATGGCTTTCTTACTGCCACTCAACCTGTCAAACCTGCAGCTCGAAGT
>CM068954.1:4534987-4557229 GCA_035128595.1 Eptatretus atami
CGTCCAGGTGGTGTTTTGTCATTGGCGTGTGCATCCAGGGTTGTGTTGCTCTCTGGACACGTCTGGCAGGACAGCAGTTCAAGCACAGCTTAACAGGCTGGTCGAAGTAAAGGAAGTCTCAGGTTCAACTGTGAAGAGAATGACTTTCGAGCTGCAGGTTGAACAGGCTTGAGTGGCATAAGAAAGTCCATTGCTAAGAGATGGCAAAAAAATGAAAAGAGGTTTTGCCTGGGCCATGAAGCACGGCCAGTGGACTACTGAAAACTGGAAGGTCTTATGGACCAATTAATCAAATTTTGAATCTTCGTTCATCGTGCAGGGTTTTTGTACACCGTCGAGTAGGCGAAGGATGGTTCCTCAGTGTGTAACACCAAACTGTCAAACATGGAGGAGGAAGCGTGATGATCTGGGCTCTTTTGCTGGATCCAGAGTCGGTGACTTGCACAGAGTGACTGGCACCCTGAACCAAAAGGGCTACCACAGCATTTTGCAGTGCCATGCAATACCCTCTGGTCTACGCTAGTTGGTCAACCAGCTCTGCTGAACAACCACACCGAACAGAAACCGAAGCTCTACGCCTAGTTGGTCAGGGGTTCATCCTACAGCAAGATAACGACCCAAAACATACCTCCAGGCTATGTCAGAACTACCGTAGAAGAAAAGAACAAGACGGAAGTCTTCAAATCATGGAATGGCCAGCACAGTCTCCAGACTTAAACCCCGTCGAGCTGGTTTGGGATGAACTGGACAGAAAGGTTGAAAGCAAAGCAACGTACAAGTGCAACACATTTGTGGGAACTTCTGCACAGTGTTGGGAAGAACTTCCGAACAATATTTTATATCCATTGTAGAAAGAATGCCACGAGTATGTTCCTGTTGTATCTGCAAAAGGTGGTGACTTTGAATGAGTCAAAATTTAGATTAAATTTTATTCAACAAAACGATTCATGATTCCATTTCTTTTTTATCTGCAGTTGTTTTATTTGTTCTGTGCTTTAATTTCAGAGTACATTGAAACATTAAACTGCTTAAATTTCAGTAAAAACTGGAAAATGGGAGTGTTCTAAAACTTTTGACCGGCAAGTGTATGTAATAAAACGCTTCATCTTGTATGTATATATATATAATATATATATGTTGTAGATCCGCCCGTCGGCGTGCGAACGACCACGTCTAACCAATAGCGGTCGCTTCGCCCACCGACGACAATCAGTCGGCTTTCGGTCAACGCCGAAACCAGCCACGGGTGTGTTTTTACACACACCCAACCTTGTGCCGCCACTCTTAACCCACGCTACAGGGTCAACGCCGAATTGGTCGATAATACGCTAGATTAATCGCTGGGTAGACTACCGAGAGATTGTACCTCAAACGGAACGCGCTTGGAAACGAGCCGCTTAGGCACTCGCTTCCTTTTGGGATAAACCGAGCGGGGTATTATCGCGCAGTTCCCATTGGACCCGCATCACTTACCGGCTATTTAAAACCAACTTATTCCGAGAGCAAGATGGCAGCTCAATTAAGGGAAGAGGACGCAACAACAGGTTTACATTGCACCAAGAAACATTTATTGTAATAAAGTACGTAAGGACAGCTGCACGTATTGCATATTAAACAAGGCAAAACACGTATGCAATTATACAAGCCAACACGCATGACAGGAGAACTACAACCGTTCTAAACACAATACTTAACAGTTTTTACTACTTAGTAGACACGGGCCCACGACACAACGTAACCCACACACACACCGAAGAAATGGTGGCTGAGGCCTTGTAATAACGGCTCCGCCGGAGGAACAGGTGAGCTGAAAACCAGAACCTATCTTCGAACCTCTCTCCTCGTGGGTCTTCAAAGTTGTTCGAACCGGGCTCCAGCGGAGTGAGCTGGACCCATCGCCGTGAGCCCGCGATCCTTCCGAGCTCCCGCGAATCCTCACCGCGGGCTTCTCAACACGTGTGGTGGACAATGGCGCCGATCCTTCCCTGATGCGTCGCTTCCCCGAGGAACCACCTCCCAAAAAGAGGGCCGATGAGTCGCACCAAGCCGGGAACCAAATGGGAGAACAAAGAGCTCCAACAAAACCCAAGAAGAAGAAGAAGCCACCAGTCGCAGCTCGGAGCAAGCAACCTGCCTCAAACTTCCTTCCAAAAACAAAGCAGCTCTCCCAAAAAGCCTACCGAGCCAAGCAGGACGCCGAAGCTCTGCTGACAACCACACCGAACAGAAACCGAAGCTCTACTGAACAACCCCCCGAACACGAACCAACCAGAGGATCTCTTCCTTATCCTCTTAGAGCTCGGCCGAAGCTCTACTGAACCACACAGGAACCCAAACAAAGAAAAGATTCTCCTGTTGATCAATTCTCACGCCCCCCCCCCCGCGCCAGCGGACTCATGCCCTCGTGATCCATTCCCCCGCCTCAACCACGGTGGAAGGGAGTTGTTGACGTCTGAATCACGGGACGGAAGGGCTCTCTTCCTCTTCGCGAGAGAGGGGGAGGGACGTCCTCTCATTTGTTGGGATCGGTCCCTTTAACTATTTACATTAAATCACAGCAGCGATCTAATCGATTTCTGAACATTTAAACTAATGAAAAAGGTGAGCTATCTAGGGACAAGCCAAACTTATCGACATAGCTGACTAAAGGAACCTGTATGTTGTGTGAATCGAATTCCAAATTCCGTAACAAATATATATATTATATAATATATATATATATATATATACTATTACTATAGCATTATACCGGTGCTCAGCACGGAGTTGAATGGGTTGCAAAAGGGGATAGCAATAGTTGATGTTGCATGAGAAGCTGGGGAGGGTGTCATGTGGGAGTGATGCACTATGTTACCTGGGCTTAGTTTTTAAAGGACCTCCCTGAAGATGACATTTGGTGAGTGGTCTGTTGCTGGAATAGTCCTTGTGAGGGAATTTATTTTCCACTTTGATAATATATATAGGCAGTAAACCTCTTGCACGTGAAAAGAAACATATAGTTGGCCATGGCGAGAACACAGGGGCCTGGGAGGTATATTCCCGAGTTTGGTCAAAATGTTTGGCCTTGGATTTGTTTATGGGTCATCGGAGTATGCGAGTCTGACTGGAATTGAATCCTCGTGCAGTGTGACTGAAGGTTGCGTTGATGGGGCAAGTTTAAACTCGCGGATGGGACTGTTCTGTGTGCTGTTGCTTCCTGTGACTGCGTGTTCAGTACGGGAAGTACGTGGATTTCAGACAAAAATTGACAGTCTAGAAGGGCGTGTTCATCGGGAAGGCGCCAATCGGGTATATCAAGGGGGGGGGGGGGGTGTTGGCAGAGCTGGTGCTCAATCGTACCCCTCCTTCCACGCTCGTAAAAATGACACGCTGATTTTTTAAACAAGAAAAACCATTGCTGATTTTCTGAGCCATAACTAATTTATTATCAGTTTTTGTGTTAATGTTCAGTTTTGATACAATGAGTACTCCCTTACTCTAGTTCATATTTTTTGGATAAAAGACGGCAGCACTTACCGGACAGCAGTTCAGGCGATGGTGACCGAACGGGAATAAATGCGGCCAGTCGATCGGTTGAAAATCTTAGTTGAAGCCACGTTTGTCATCCAAATTCCAGATTAGAAATTTAGTGCAATCATCTCTTCGTCAACATTAAAGAAACCCCATTATATGGAAATGGAGCACATTCCTGCCGGCGGTTCGAGGAGAAACGTCAAATTACGCGCAGAGCGTCAACAGAAATAATATATAGATATGTTGTTGCTATGTTCCGAATACAGCCAAATTTTACACGATTAGCGCAATAATTTAGGGCCACCTTACTCACCATTCCGCTCTGCGGTGTGCAAGTATCAGTTTCGTTCCACGAGGCACGAAAAAGATTATAAAAATCAATTCCGCGAATCAGTCAAGTTTTGCTATGACGGTCCATAATGGCAAGGACAAACCATGGGTGTGTTATTACTCGAAAACCGGTTGGACCGAACGATTGACTCCTGAGGTAACTGCTCAAATTTTCTTTCAGTTAAAAGTTTGACCACGAAATAATATTAAAACTTTTGGTCTTTGTTTTTTCTCAACCGCTGTCACAACGAGAAGCCCCAACGGTTCACGGGTCGTCTCGTTTTATTTCTAAAGGTGTTCTAAGGATTTGAATATTTGGCATTGAAAATTAACCACCAATTAATTTTGATGTCTAAAGGTCAACAGGAGGCCTAATTTCCAAATTGTTAATTTTCATCTGATTCTTGAAATTTAAGAATATTTGCATTATTTGGTCATTATTTCAAACCACCAATACTTTAAGGTCAAAAGGCCAACATCAGCTATATTTCTAAAGTGCATCAATTATTATCCCGATTGACCTTGAAATTTGAAATAGGAATTTGCCATATCATGTCACCCAAATTCAACCACCAATTTTTTTGAGGTCAACATAGACCAAGGTCAAAAACTAGGTAAGTTATAAAAATCCCTCAATTTTCATCCGATTGACTTTATTTTTGACGCGCGCTGTAAGAGCATAGTTGCAGAAACATATAACAAGGCAGGGACAAGAGGTGGGAGGCACAAAATAATGGAGGGACGAGACCAATAGAGATCTGTAGAAGAGAGGAGAGGTGGGAACACGGAGTACACAAGATGGACACTACGGGACTTTCGAGCAAGAAAACGGAGATTTGAAAGGAGTTGGTTGGGATTACGGGGGTAGAAAAATTCAGATGTTTGGGAGAGATAAGACTGATGGTGGTGGAACATGCTGTTTTGAAAGCCTGGAGGAGCGTGGATGGGGGAGTGGGATTTGGCCAGAGGTGGGAAAAAAGGATGAAAGAGTGAAGTGAGCAGTTGATTCTCAATTTTGGCAGTTTCACCAGAAGGGGGGTTTTTGGGTGACCTTGAGCATCCTGCGGGAAATATAGGTGTGGTACAGATCACAGAACAGCGCAGGGCGAGGACCGGAGAGGAGACTGTAGAAGACAGAGACCACTGACAGCCCTGGTGGTGAGAGTGAGAGACCCAAAGACTCAAGCTTCATTGCTGAAGATACCAATGATCCTAACACAGCCATTGGTTTCCACAGCATGAAGTCGAGCACGGTGTTGTGGCTAGGAACACCAACTCCAGAGGGGAAAGCGTACTCCCATTCAGACTGCAGATGAAGCTTTAAATAAGTTGTAGAAGCTCAGGTGTGCCAAGGAAAGACTTCGCATGATGTAGGATGCACAGTCAACGAATGGCTTTGAGGCCAGGTTGGAAATGTGGCTTTCTCAGAAAATTTGTGGCAGAACAGTGAGGCCCAAAAACTTGATATTGAAAAGGACTTCTTCAAGGGAATTGTTGGAAAGTAAGATTGGGGGGAGGGGGGTTCCAGAACGTTCTTTCGGAGAGACATGTGTGGGTGTGACATTTGTCAGGATTAAAAGACATGTTCAAAAGTTATTGGACCAGGCTTGTGATTTTACCAGGTCTGCAGAGAGTGAAGAGACGCTGGCCTGCGATCAAAGGGATGAGGGATGGTAACGCAGCAGAGGGTTGGATCATTAGCAAAAGAATCAGAAATCAAACACATTGGAGAAAGGAAGGAATTTGATGTCCAGAAGCAATCGTGGATTCCCATAACCTTGCTGATGAATTGGGGCAGGCTGATTGCGTCTGTATTGCGAGGGATCTGTTTTGCACATTTTTTGCAGGCGGTTAATGTTTGCTGATTTCCAAGGCAGATGACAGATGACCTGAAGTAAATGAGACGCGCTGAATATAGAAACAGAGAGAGGGTGAGCATGAACAGAACAGAGAGGGGTGAGCAAGAGCAGCAGAGCGGTGTTTTTTAGGAACACGAGGGTTGATGCCATCGGCGAGTTACAGAAGCAGAGCCGCAGGTTTGAGAGCAAGCTTCCACCTTGTCAGGAGAAAGGACACAGAGTCCAGGACACCGGGTGGGAACGAGTAAGGTGGGTTTAGTAAAGCAATTGGACACAAGATTTAGAAAGAAAACAACAGAACTTCGGCATTCAGTCTTCTCGTACGCAGTGTCATGCTGTGCGCATTTGAGGTAGGGAGAAGGATGGAGGGGGAACATACATCAGAAACAGATTTGATTGACGTCACCAAGATTTTGAGAGGGAGTCAGGTTGAGAGTTCAGACTGAGAGAATGAGAAAAATGTCGTTTGGTTGCCTTCCAATGAGACGAAGGCAAAGTTCTTGAGGACAATAGCCTCACTACCAACTTCAGTGTACCTTGGGGGGAGGAAGGGGTATGACAACTGAAGATGAGATGGATAAATCTGTGCATGAGAGAAAGAAAATTTATTTGAAAAATTCCAGGATGATTTGATTATCAGTTGAGAGTAGAAAATTAAATAGGAAGACCAGTCTGGAGGTTGATGTTGATGACTGCTTGAGACATCTACCAGCGCCTGAGTGAAGTGAGTGAGACTCAGCGGTGCTGAGGTGGTTTCTAATAACACCAGAGAGATGACCACTCAACAGGCATATGGTCAGATGAACCGATTGGAACAGAAGAACGAACAGCAGACATTTTCTGGAAAATTGTCAAAATCAATCCAGAAGAGGTGAGTACGTTGGTTGAGATCAGGGTTAGGAGTGACAGATTGTGTCAGTCCCAATCAGTCACAGAAGCCTTTAACTGAAGTGCCATGGCAGTTTGAGAGAGTACCCAACACCCAGCCAACTGGCATGATGGCCAATTGAAGTCACCACAAATGAGGAAAGGGTCACCAAATGAGGGCCGATAATTGAGCAGAGTGCTTGGCTATATCACATGACCATCAAATGGAGTCTTGTTGCACTCTTGTGCTCCCAAGTTAGTGCTAGAACACCCAGGCACCCTTGTATATACTAGTAGCATCAGGTTCCTCATTTCTTGCTGGTCCAGGGAGGTGGTGAACCGTCATGTATAGTAGAAGCGTCGGTGGTGATGACTGGTTGAGCAATGGCAGCAATGGTGTAGCTTAGCGTTGTAGTGTGGCCGATTCATGATGAGTGTCGGTCGTTCATTGTGGCTGTTAATGGTTGAAGTTAAGCAAGCTTGGGTTGTGACTGATGTGTGTGGTGATTTTGTAAAGGCGTGGTGCGTGTATGAAATGCTGCCAAGCCGTTGGGATTCGAGTCTGTGTGAAGTCTGAGGTGTAACGTCTGGTTGGGATAATGCGACGGTTTGAAGGAAGAAATGCGCGAGTATTGCAAATGATCTGCCCCTGCTGCTATGTTTCCTTGGTGTGCATGTATGCGTGAAGGAGGAAGAGGAAATCGTATGTGCAGCAAAGCAAAATAATGTAAAGATGGCAGATGGTAAAGATGGAAAGAAACACAACAACTACTCAAGCCCTCGCAACGCATATTGTCCGATAAACCCACTACACATAAGGGAAGGGGCTATTTCTAGAAACGAATACTATGACATAACTGCCTCGGAGAGTGCCATTTTTCACATAACTATAACATATGTTACATTTTCGGTGTGATATATTTTCAAAGATAAATTTGTCTTCATCTTGTCCATAATTGGTCAACTTAGTTTCAGCCACACCATTGAGGTGTATCAGCTGTTCCAATCAATCAATCATCAATTTTCGTGTTAATTCAAATGAGCCCAAAGACATACAGAAGTCGAAGACTAAAAGGCATATTTACAATGAAAAGAAAAATTTTTACAAAGAATGCTATTAAATACCAATAACTTGACAAGTAGGGAAAAAAAAAAACACTGATTGAAGATTGTTACCTCGAAATTAATACATTAAAAGAAGTAATAGAGTGTAGTATAATGCGAACAAAAAAACATAATTGGTTGAATAACAACAAAGACAAAACAGACTAATGGCACAACAAAAATTCCCCAACAACAGGCCTTCTGAACAGCAAATCGTACTGCAATGATTTAGAAATCTCAAAGACAAAGTGGTAGTGTGTGAGCAGAAGGACAGTTGATTGTTTTATCTTTTAGTTTGGATTTTTGGAATGTGAGATGATGTGAGTTTCTTCGACCAAGACCAGTGATGTGTGGCCCATGGATGGGCTTATGTTCGGGATTGACAACTAGAAAAAATAAGGGACTTGCCAAAAGCGAAGATTGATATTGCGATTCTTCTTTCCGCTAGTGAAGGGAAGGTATAGCACAGAGGAATCGCATCATGGGTATGGCTCCAGGAAATTGTGATAAAATGGAGGCTTCTTGCCTGTTACCTGCTCGAATGCTTGTGACTGCTTCGCGGTCAGAGGTAAGCTCCACACAGGAGCAGCAAACTCCATCCCATTGGGACCAGTACCAGTGCAGAGCTTGGTGCTGCTAAACAGTTTCCTTGGCTATTGGGCACAATCCTGGACGGGTCGCCACTGTCCGACCACAGGATACCAGCAGGAGCTGACACTCATTTTGCCGACCTCGGAAGGATGACAGGCAGAGTCACAACCCCACCTGGTATTAATTCTACAGCCGAGTGGGATTTAACTCAGGATCCGAGGATCTCGTTGGATCCCAAGGCGCACCACCCTAACCATAGCCACCAGGATAGCGAACTCCAACAGAGGCTCGAATGTACATGGGTATATCAGAATCTGGTCTTGTGATGGGACACCAATGTCCTCTGTGAATACATGAAACATTATATGTTCATTTTCAAGGATCTTATCTGGTTTGTGTTTCCGTGATTGTTCTGGGACCGGGAGTTGAAATGTTGACAGATGTGCAGTTGATTACTCTACAGCGCTGTCATGCTTTCTTGTAAGTTTTCTGACATGGGATTTTTACATCCCAAAGGAGGTGCTGGCACTTTCTGTTTCTATCCTCAAAACCTGCATTTAACTGATGGCTCAATACCGCCATTTATAAAAAGGCATTGGTTTGAATGTCCTTGGTCTTGGGCTTGAATGATGATTCGCTCTCCATCCCAACGAATTTGACCTCTTATTAGCCATTCCAAAGAGGCCTTCCTTGTTGACCCTGTCTGTCAAGTTATATTTCTTCTAAATTTACCTGCTCTTTTGTCATTCTTCATTTGTCAGAGTATATCTGCTGATTTTATTTTTCATATTTTCCTGTTTTTTCTTTTGCAATCAATTGGAGTGTGTTTGTTCTGTTTCGTTTACCTGTGTAGTATCCTCATCACTTTTTGGGAAGTTTGTTGCTAAATTGATTAGATCCCTTTTCTGCGTCTGTTTGTTTCTTTGCTCTGTACAAATGTCATCGGCGATAGTCGTTGAAGCTTTTTCCACATCCTCCGCTTCATCCGACACAAGATTGTCTGTGCACTTGGTTTAAGCCCCATTCAGACAAACTCCTCCTTGTCCCGCTAAGTACAGGCCTTGGGTATGACATTGGTTTTTGTAGAGCATCTTGTGATTTAGTTTGAAGTTTCCTTTGTTTTGTGTCTCGATCGTTGATCTCCATTGTGACCAGGTTTTTCACGTGCACAGCTATATTGCGAATACCAGCGCCCAAGGTGCTTTAAGCTTTGGTTTGTGTTTCTTGGAGAGGGATGACTTCAGAATCAGTGTTATTCGTGCGTAGGTACTCTTGCTCGACTTTTTTGATCTTTTTTTTGTGTGTACCTGGGGCCTTCTTCTATTCCAAGGTATTTGTAGGCTGCTTCGTTTTCTAGTTCCTGTATTGTTGTACTTTGATCGACAGAGTGTGGCTGTCGTTTTGTTTTCCTGTATATAATGTGCATTTGGCACATTTTGTCAAGACAAAATTCCATGTGGGATATCCTCTGCAGGGACGCTTTACTAGTTTTAGGTGATCTGCCAATTTCTAATCATTTTGGGGTAAAGAGTTTCGAATCATCCATGTACAGTAGAGTGTTTACATTTCTTGTTTAATTTCATCACTTTGTCATTCATGAGGGTATTTGAATAGATCGGTGACCAAAACAAAATTTAAGTTTAATCCTTTTAAATTCAGCTGTGACAACAAATGTAACAAAAGTCCGAGGAGTGTTAATACTTTCTGAAGGTACTTTACATGTCGAATGAGTCTGCCACATGCAAGTACGTTGCATTGGCACAGGAAGACAGTAATTCATGCCTGAAATGGATTTCATTCGACTGTGATTGGATCACATGGACAGACTTGGGTCAGGAAAGCACTATAACCTCTTAGGAACTACAACAATGTACTAACTGTGATGAACTAAATTAAAATGATAACTCCATTTGAGGTACTGTTTATATTAAAAAATATTTTAACTTTTTGTACGCATACATGTTGATTAAACAGCTATGTAAAGTGAATTCAACAAGAATTAATACAAGGAAACATAAGGACAAATAAACACAATTCAGCTTATGTGCCACTATACATCATGTCTCCACATCAATAACATACTCTATTATACTCTTCCAATGGCCATATATGTTAAGCAATTTAAAATTTGTTTTTTATGGCACGCCAAATAGGATACAAGGGTTGTATGGAGCAAAGCTGGTGCAAGAAGCCCCAACCATCCATCCCCACACATCCCTCCCCGTATTTAGGATCCTCTCTTCCTGGTGACTATGTTTCAGTATCTTAACTTCTGCACCAATGGGGACTCTTTGGCTGACGGTCTTTTGCAGGGTATCTTGCCTCACTTCTCCCTGATATGGCATCTGCCTCACTTCTCCTGATATGGATCTTGCCTCACACTTCTCCTGATATGGCATTTGCCAGCTTCTCTCTGATATGGACATCTTGCCTCACTTCTCCTGATAATGGCATCTTGCCTCACTTCTTCATGATATGTGCATCTTGGCCCCATCCTCTTTCACGTCGAACAATTCTTACTGGCATGGTGACAAACAACATTTATCTAAGATGCCAGCTCAATATCGATGACCTGATTGCTGGAAACTCGGTAAAGGTTCTCATCGCTGAGGATAGAATATTTAAAATGGTTAACAAATAATAAAAAGTTCTCATTCACACTGACTTCAGGTTGTCAATTCCACTGGCACAGACTGTCACATCCAAACACTGCCGAGTGTTTGTGGAAGTTGCTCCTTTTGAAGCTTGATCGAGCCTGGTGAGCCTGTAATCAAGTGTAATGTGGAAATCTGATCAGCGGTAAAACTCATCTTACTGATTACCTCTGTTCTCTCTCTCTCAGCAACCGGAGACAAACTTCTATCCGGACACGTCTGGAGACGAACACCATCCGGAGATGAACACCATCCAGATGTGTCCGGAGATGAACACTGTCTGGATGCGTATGAAGCCGAACACCGCCCGGATGCGTCCGGAGATAATCTCCCATCCAGACTTAAACACCGCCCGGATACATCCGGAGACAAACTCCCATCGGGACATAAAATATACCCAGACACTTCTGGAGACAAACTCACATCCAGACATAAACACTGCCTGGATGTGTCTGGAGCCAAGCTGTCTGGAGACAAACACCGCTTGGACACGTCCTGAGACAAACTCGCATCCAGACATAAACACCGCCCGGACACATCCGGGGACAAACTCCCATCGGGACATAAACAATGCCCAGACACTTCTGGAGACAAACTCACATCCAGACATAAACACTGCCTGGATGTGTCCGGAGCCAAGCTGTCTGGTGACAAACACCGCTTGGACACGTCCTGAGACAAACGCCCATCCAGACATAAACACCGCCTGGACACGTCCGGAGACAAACTCCCATCTGGACACATCCGGAGATAAATACCATTCGGACACGTCTGGAGACAACAGCCATTCAGACATAACGACTGTCTGGATACAGCCAGAGGCAGAGAAACAGAGAGAGGTAGAGAGAGAGGGGTTGGGGGGAGGGGGTAGGAGAGTTATCAGAGAGAATATGTTATGATTTGTGAACACACACACACATTGCCTTTTATTAGTATCGATTAGTGTTCGTGGAAGTCAGTGATGTTGGACTCGAGTCCACCTTTTGGGGGACTCGGACTCGGAATGCCAAGGACTCGGACTAGTCCCAATTCCGGCTCGAGTCTGGCAAAATGTAGTGTTCAGTTAAACTTTTAGTGTGCAGTCAAAGTAAAAAAGCAAAAAGGTCGTTTGAACCATCCTTTCCATGTAATACTCTAACTTTTTAACACTCGACAGTCTACATCATCGTAAATTAGCAAAAGGGATGTGGAAACATCTTCTAAACACATTTTCTAAATAAAGGGATATGACGCCATTTATAAGTATCAGGAAGACAGTCCGGTCATGGACTGGTCGATCAAAAGCAGTCATGCGATCACACACGGCGAGTGGAGATTTGTTTTACGAGTGGTTACGTGGCGAACATTTAAACAGAGAAAAACAGTGACATGGTGTATGTATTAATTTTTAGGTCCTCGTGGAGGATCTCTAACTCTTACTCACGTTGTTGTTCTTCATCTTCTTCTTGTGGACTTCTTTGTTTCACAGCCTACAGTTTTCATCGAAACTTCCTGAAACTTGACATATATATGTAAAATACCCTGCGCAGACAGTAACCATCTCCGATTTTGAAAATTCTTCCTAGAAAAAAAAGTTATGACGTCAAAATATCTCCGCTAATGGAAATCGCCTGAAAAATTATCCGAAACTAGGCAAGCTTTTTGAATTCTGTTTGCGGGAATCGAACAGGGCATTAGCAGAGATAAATTACCACACATATGAAACATCACTATGACGTCATATCAATTTTTATGACATCATTACTATTTTTTGACATTTTTTGTTTCACAACCCAGAGTTTTCATCGGATCTTCGTGAAACTTGCCATGTATATGCAGAAAGCCCACGCGCAGGCAGTAACCATCTCCGATTTTGGAAATTCTTCCGAGAAAAAAAGTTGACGTCATAATATCGCCGCTAATGGAAATCGCCTATACCATTATCTCCGAAACTAGGCAAGCTGTTTGAATTTTATTTGCGGGAATCAAGCCGGGCATTAGCAAAGATAATTTATCGCAAACCTGATACATCAGAATGACGTCATATTCGTTTTTATGACGTCATCATTAAGAGGACGAGGATCTTAGCTCATTTGAGCTTGCTACTCAGCTGGTTTGATTTCTCCATTTATACATATTTTCTTTAACTCTAACCATAACACCTTGGCCCTGCAAATCAAACCCGATAGCTAACGTGGAATAGAGTTAGAGTTAGGGTTAGGTTAGGAATTTACGTGCATGCCCAATAAACATTATTTTTATAAATTAGGGTTTAGGTTTTAGGCTTTGGGTTAATAAAAAGATTTATAAAGTTTTGAAATGAAATAACAATTGAAATTCAATGACCTGGATGGAAACGTTTATTTTTGTTTGGGTTCGGGTTAAGCAATCCTCTGGTGTGATTAAAAAATAATAATCATATCACATTGTGAAGGGGTTTTGTATGAGCACAGAAAGTGATCAGATGTTCTCGTTATTAATGAATTCGAACAAAAATAGGCCTACGTGGTGAAATTGAAGATTTTAAACACGAGTGTGTGCCCGTATGTGCGTGCCGCGTGCCAGAAACAACAACCACACAGGCCGTTCCTTCGCTCTCGTAAACGACGACTATATTGGGGCATTGTGTTTATCTATAAATGCGCATAATAAATCGAGAAATTATCAAACCTTGAAGAGGCACATACGCAGGTCCCCAGCGTCAATTGTGACGTCATATCAAACGAAGAAGAAGAATTGTGACGTCAATTGTGACGTCATCGCACCGTGTCCTGTCATTGGTTTGGTAAATAAATGGCCATAACTTGGGAACCACTTGTCCGATTAATATCAAACCTTGAAAAGGCACATACTCAGGTACCCAGCAATATACCTGGCAAGTTTCAATTAGATCGGACCAGCGGTTGTCGAGAAACAGCGGTCACAAACAGAGATTGCTGGAATTATAGATAGATGATTTATGGATTAAATAATAAGCTATTTTATCATCTAAATATGGTCAGAATCGGTTTCCTCGACAGAAAGTAACCCAAAGATGCCTTTTTAAAATGAAAACGAATCTTTAAAAACAATATTTTTCAAACTTGCTCCTTGCAATCTGGAGTTGCAAATCTCTGTGCATTTTTTTCACTGCATTTTTCACTGCATTTTTTTTTTGATGACGTCATACTTAGATATCAAACATGTTAATGTAAACTCAGAGATAGATGAAAGTTAACACCGTGTAAGATTGCATTTATCTCCACTTTATTGCTAAAAATATAACAACTTGTCCATTTCATGTTTGATCTAAGGATGTTTTTACCGTTCTCTTTTAAAGCGGTATATTAGACTGGACAACTTATTAAATGTTTTTAAAAATTTTTTTGTAAAGCCCTTGAAAGCACTGAAATGTCTTTTTTTTTATATAAGCTGTTACGGTTTATATACATATGTCCAATTTACGAGGGGTTACATGGTGAACCTTTAAACCGATTAACATATAATACATAAACACAAATAAATTCGCTATTTGTTGCCACTTTACAATGCACTTTCAGAATAGGATTCAAACCGCAGGACTCCGATTCGGACAAGGTGGACTCGACTACAACACGGGTGGAAGTGCTACAGAGCTTGCAGTTTCTTTCAGTAGTCGTGGATGGATATTACCTGGACCAGCTGACTTACTACTCTTCAGTCCTCTCAATTTCCTTTCAATGCTGTGTGCTGCCATGGTAACATTGTTCCAGTTTGATCAATCATGCATATGTGTCAATGTAGGCAGGTTGTGTAGATCTTCATGGATGGATACACTCCCGAAGTAGTTGTTGAGGGTCCCTGCTTTCTCTTCATTTGTCATGGTGAGTGAACCATCCTCCTCAACAAGGTTTCCAACTCCCTTTCCCCCCTTTGCTTTGCTGCTAACGTACCTCCAGAAGCCTTTTGGGTTGTCTCCATGGCTGTCAACAAGCTCTTCCTTTCCATGGTGGTTATCATACCACGATCAACGTCTTGTCCATTTCATCCATCGTTCTACCTGTCCACTGATCGTCCCAAACATCGCCCCAAAACCAGCAACACGAGTTCTTAATTCCACATGAGAAAGAGGTAATGTTGCCTCCTCATGTTGAAGAGGTTTGCCAGTGATTTGGGAAAGAAGGTGAAGCGACGTCTCGTGCGTGAGCCCTCCTTTTTTTAGCAAGACTGGTCTTCATTTGGAGTCATTTCCCATTGTGTAAACAAGCCATGTCTAACCACTTTAGGAAGAAGTGAACAAAATCCATGATGTAGACATACACTGCCATAAATAAGATACCCTTGGTAGGTAATCGGCTTTAAGATAACTAAACTCAAAATCCATTAAAACACCGATACGGTGTACGATCAGAGAAAAATCGGTTTCAATATCTCCGATTAATCACCAAATTCCATGACCTCTTCAAGTGAACAGATGGAACTTATTTCTGCGAATGATTCGGGTGAATCGGTCTCTGAATGTTTACCTGGAGTTAACATGAAGTGTAGAAACCAATTATAATTTCTAATGATATGCTAATGACAAGCAATGTGTATGCAAATATCAGTCGGATTGAGCTGTATATTAAAACGCAGCATGGTGGAAGCTTGGGTCAATCAATATTCCTGTGTGCTTTTGATTTCTCACTTTCACTTTTATTTTGGCGTTTCAGGATCTCACAAAACGAAGAGTTCAGTTGAACGACAACATGCAGCCACGGATAAGACAGAAAGCAGGTACACACAACACACGGAGTGAAGATCACGCAGCAGAGAAGCTGGTAAGGTAGCATTCCGTCGGTCACCTGCACAGGTTACATGTTAACCCATCGTTTTCAACTCCATGCCATCGTTAACATTAACACATCACACTGTCGTACGTCCTCGTATCTCCTGCAACTCAGTCCTCCAATTAAATCAATGGGACTCTGACTGAGCTGTCACCTTTAGATTGGCATCAGGAACCTTGATCTTGTGGTTGAAGGGAAGTGGCTAGCTGTAGCCCAAATCAGGTCGTACATATTACCACTACGTGCCACAGGTGGCAGAGCCTTTGTAGTTAAAGTGGGCCATCAGACTTCTGAATTCCCCAGCACGACAGACTGCTGTGCTGTGGATACATGAATGCGCAGCCATTGGAGTCACGACATAAAACACACGATGGTGGTGGACATGTTGTTTTCAACATCTCGGTCTTCGGTGTTCTGGTGAGTATTGATCACGAAGGGGATGGCTGCTTCGGGGTCCCCATGAAAAAATGGGTTATTAAATAAAAAAGCATGCTTTTGTGCTCCAAGCACAGGTGGTAGAAATTGCTCTGCATGGAACCCACGCAGCTCCAGGCAGCTGTCAAGCAGGCTGTGACAGAAAGAGGTTTTACATAGTAAGGACATGTCAAAAATCGAACATTCACATCGTACATGAGAAACAGATAACAACAGGCATCATTTTAGTCGTGAATATAACTAATCCTTTGGAGAATACGGTTCCCTTCAAATTGCTCATCATTGACTTACAAATGAGTTGGTTATATCAGTGGCACTTGTCAAAGCCGCATGAGCAATTTGCAATCCACTTGCAGTCAGCTGAAACTTTTCCGTTATTCCATTAGTTTTAATATACATATTGCATTAATGACCCCCTTCCCCAACCCCTACACACCCACCCGAAAGCAGTTTAACCACCATCGGGAAAAAAAAGCCGCAATGCCGGGACTCGATCCCGAATATGACCGATGTGGTCCTCAACCACAAACGGTGGACACTTCGAGACCTGGGAGGGATCCGTTCCACCTTGTGAAACCCGCACATGGAGATAAAAACCAAGAACACACACACACACACACACACACATGGTGGAAACTTCGAGACCTGGGAGGGATCGTTCCACCTTCTGAAGTTTCAATTTTTTTCATTGAGCAGTTTCAGTGATGTCCAAAGTTTTCCATTTAATCCAATGTGGCTGCCATACTACGTGACCTACGATGTAAGGTTATCAATAAAAAGGATATCCATGGGGAGTCACTCCTATGTTGAAAGTTTTGCATCGATCGGACAAGCGGTTGCAGAGAAGACGAATTTTAAAGCAAATAAAAGTGACAAATTAGGTGCAAAATGTCATAATAACAAAGATAAAAGACATAAAATGTCACGGCCGCCATGGTTGTAGTAATTTTGTTGTACGGAGTTTAAAGGCTAGCCCACATTTACAAGGTTTATGTGTATGCGCAACTGACTTGAGGGGTCGTGTGACATGGAAGATTGCGTCCGATTGGGTTATTCGGTCATGAATATTAACGATGTGGGTCACGTAGTTGTGTTGTGTGGGATAGTTGGTCACGTGACATGTATGATGTTTTCCGTAGGGAATGCAAATTTCGCACACAAGGGATTCAGTGTTCATATATTTTGAGGGAGACATACTGAATTAGACAAACAGCATAACATTTAATAATATTTATTTATGGATAAAATAAATTCTATAACTGTAGACAATAGAAAATTATCATTCAGTTGAAAATGCTGTCTGATCAGTTTTTGGAACCTCGATTTAAAGGTTGTTGGGGTGAAATTGAAAAGAGTAATCAGAATTTTTTTTAAAAAAATTTCATGAAAGATGCTTCATGGTAGAGGAATGAAAACAAACAATCGGTAAATGTACGTCCGAGAAATGGTTGAGGACGTGTTCAAGAGCGGGGTTTTTTAATTTTACAACTAAAATGGCCACCGGTCTACCAGTCGGCCATGTTTGATCAGATCACACGTGCATGCCATCATGTACTGTGCTTGTGCCAAGTTTGAACAAAATCGGATCATGCACGTCCGAGAAATGGTTGGGGACACGTTCAAGTAACGAAATGGCCGCCGGTCGGCCATCTTTTATTATTTTTTTGTATCCCAAGTCGAGGCTCATGTAAGAGCTAAAAGAGATCTTGGATCTGATCTCAAAGAAAAATGACATGCATATGTAAGCCATCAATCCTTATCGATGTGCCAAGTTTGAAGAAGATCGGTAAGTCCATGTACGAGAAATGGTTGAGGACGTGTTCAACATCAGGTTTTTAGTTCACCTGGAACTTAGTTCCATGGAGTTTATGGGATGGCGCGTCGTCCATCCGTCCGTCTGTCCGTCCACAAATGCTTGCAACGTCTTCTCTGAAAGTACACATACACGATTTTGATGAAGCTTGATCACAACGTTTATCACCGTGTATGTACCAAAGTTTGTTGATGGCATTTCAAAAATTGGGCCCGAAGGGGGTCTCCGGGGGTTGACCCCCAAAATAGGTATTTGTTTTCTTCTCAGAAACTACACATGCAATTCTGATGAAACTTGACTACAACCTTTATCACCCGTGATGTACCAAAGTTTGTTCACGGCATTACAAAAAAAATCAGGATCTGAGGTGGTATTCGGAGGGTTATATGGGTGGGTGTTTCCCCCCTAAAGAGGAATTTGTTCTCTCCTCAGAAACGACAGAAAAAACTTCCGATGAAACTTGACCACAACCTTCATCACCAATGGTGTACCAAAGTTTGTTCATGCCATTTTAAAAAAAATACCAGGTCTAAGGGTGTGTTTGGGTGGGGGGGGGGTGCCCCCCAAAATAGGTATTTGCTTTCCTCTCCAAAACTACACATGCAATTTCGATGAAACTTCACCACAACCTTCATCACCAATGGTGTACCAAAGTTTGTCCATGCCATTTAAAAAAAATACCAGGTCTAAGGGTGTGTTTTTCTGGGGAGGGGGTGCCCCCCAAAATAGGTATTTGCTTTCCTCTCCAAAACTACACACGCAATTTCGATGAAACTTGACTACAACCTTCATCACCAATGGTGTACCAAAGTTTGTTCATGCCATTTAAAAAAAATACCAGGTCTAAGGGTGTGTTTTGGTGGGGGGGGGGTGTACCCCCCAAAATAGGTATTTGCTTTCTTCTCCAAAACTACACACACAATTTCAATGAAACTTCATTGAAATCTTCATCACCGGTGATGTACCAAAGTTTGTTCACTGCATTAAAAAAAGAAAATCAATAGGTATTTACCTTCTTCTCCGTTACATATTTTGTGGGTCATCCATGCCTACCAGTGGTTCCCTGGTTATCTTATTTGGCCGCGACCAGGTGAGCGCCCAAGGGTACTGCCCCTCTGTTTGCAACTAAAATGGCTTCCAGTCGGCCATCTTTGATTGAATTGCAAAAAAAAAATGATGCATATATGTATACTATCATGTATTGTCTTTGTGATGAGTTTGAACAAAATTTGTCCACACATGTCCGAGATATTGCTGCGGATGGACGGACGGATGAGACCCAATCCATAAGCCCCCGTTTTGGACTAAGTTCAACCGGGGCTAATAATTATCTGAACAGAATCAATGGGGTAGGAGCCAGAATGGCTTGGTCCCCTAATCATAGAAACTCCCTTAAGTGGAACTTTAACACAAGAGGAGGCCATTCGGCCTCTCAAACCTGTGCAGTGGTGGCTAACCTATCATCGTTTGGCTGTGCTCCATCCTTTTGAAATGAACATCAAGCAAGTAAGCAGCACGTACCATTTAAAAAGTTTTTGGTATGACTCGGCCAGAGTTCAAACTGCCAACCTCCCAGACTTGGAGGGACGCTCCAATCATGAAATCACCGAGTTTGTTAAATATTTGACATGTGGCTCTCAGGCAGTGACTGCACATGACATATTCCACAAAAAGCTGGAAACGTCTCGAGAAACGTAAATCCAATGAATCAACGAAAACATTGGAGAAAAGCAAAACTAGATGTGATGGTGTTATCAGGAAAAAGCCTCGGCCTGCTGTTTTGACCGCATGGGGGTCTTCATGAAGAAGGACTTGTTGGGCTTGAACTCCAGTGGTGTGAGTTTGTCCTCCGATTCACCGAGGGGAGATGTTGTTTTTCCTATTTCTTTCTTTCCAACGATTACAATTGCACGCCCTTACATCAGTTCTGAGCGAAGCCTCTAACAATTTGACAAGGAGGTATCATGGTCCAGTAAACACAGATGCCTTTTGAAAAAGTTTTTTTTGACTTCGGCCTCTATTCCAATTTTAACGGCTCAAAGGTGAAACTGAAAATCATACATTTTGTCTTGCCATTCCCTTATATCTGAGTCGATATGGAGATAAAAAAAAAAAATTGGTACAAATGTTCTTCCAAATGGCTCCTGTGGGAATTCGTCGAAAAATCTCGGATTCGAGTCGTTTTTGCAATTATACAGGGGGTCAAAGTTCAGAATTCGGGTTTTTATTTGGGTTTTTGATTTGACTTGCCTTTGCATTTGAACCATTGCAGACGAGCACTGGCAAAATGTTACATAATTACCACATTCCTACAGATTTCAATGGACAGACATTCGTTTGGTGTTCTTTAGATTCTACAGGGAGTCAAAGGTCAAAATACAATGTGAAATCAAGGATTTGGTCCTGCCAAGCAAGCATTTATATTAAAACCTGTATTTACCAGACAAAGCGCAAGATACCTTCCACAGCCCTTTCAGACTAAACCAGGTAATCGATGGTTTGGTATCTTCCTTTTGATTATACAGAAGTCAAAGTGGATGTGAGGAGATGGGGGGTTAGGGACGTAGTGCATTCCCTTGGGAATGTCTGTGATTCCAGTTTTCCTTGTTTCTTTGCCAAATGCTTGATTTTTCCAGTCTCTTGTCTTTTGCGGATAGCTATAGAGTCCACACAAAGTGTTTTCGCAGAAATGCTTTACAAAATAAACACCGCAGGTTATTATTATTATTATTATTATTATTATTATTATTATCATCATCTCAGCAAATAAACAAGATGGGAGAGAGTTTAAATTATCTACATTTTGGCCAAACATCACCTTTATGGAGCACTAAACAAGACGCTTTTATCGTCATTATTATTATTACAACAAAAGCAATCCCCGTGGATTGCGAGAATTAATGGGTTTTTTAAAGAGCAAGTTGTTGGGACTGCCAAATTGAAAAATTCAGCAAAACATGTAAATTCACATTTGTGTGCCATAAGGGTTCTGATGAAAATGAAATTTAAAACATCACCAGCAGACCCTTTATTATTCATGAGTAGAGTACCGACTCACCGGGTGGGTGGAGTTCGTGTATTAATTGCTGAAAAAGGTAGAGTCTGTTTTGAAATATCACGTGATCCGGTTGCTCATGGGATCTCTAATGAAACTAGAACGGGCACTCAGTAGAGCGCATACCTTCGCCAACGCTACATTTTTGCCCACCCCCCCCCAGAAACCGTTGATTGTGAGGGTATTTAATCCATACCACATCTGCCATCTCATATGTGTTATGATGGCTTAAAAACATTAAATTTCCTGTGTCATATCGTATATCACAAGATTGGGCATTGAATTCACAACATTTTGGATTGGTTGCATGCAAATTGGATAAAAATCGACCGCACTATGGCAAAATGACGATTTTGACCTTTTCATGACCTCGACCTGACCTTTGTACTCTTAATTTTTGTAATTGGTATTAGAGTGTGGGGAACAGAACAGTCAACATTTTGTGTTGGTTTCATGCAAATCGGATAAGATTGACCGTGTTATGACTAAAACCGCACATTTTGCAATGTCGTGACCCCCCCTGACCTTTGACTCCCAACGCTATAAGGGTTATTACGTCATTGTGTCATGTCACATATCACAAGATGGGGCATTGATTCTGAACATTTGGCATTAGTGCATGCAAATTGGATACAATTGACGCGCTATGGTAAAAAGACGATTTTGACTTTTCATGACCTTGACCTTGACCTTTGACCCGATCGCTCCCAAAATCTAATCAAATGGTCCTCGATAATAACCAATCATCCCACCAAATTTGCTGGCATTCAGTTCAATACTTTTGGAGTTATGCGAATACAACAAACAAACAAACAAACACCATATTCACAAATAAATAAATAAATACACAGCGATCAAACATAACCTTCGCAACAAAGTTTGCGAAGGTAATTATCAAGTAACTGACCAAATACAGTGCTGGAGTATCAGGAGGAACCCAAGGAGATGAAGATGGAGTCATCAAAAGGAATCTGGATAGGATTCGGATTTCGGCTGCAACTCCTCCACCCTCAAACCCATCCACAGGTGCAGCCAGGTGAACCTCACAAAAACGATTTGCACGATTCACCCCTCCGTAGACAATGAAAAAGAAAGAAAGAAGGAGAGATTGGGGAAAGGGAGACATTTCTATTTTGGCTCTTCCATGCATAATAGGAGTTTCCTGTCATATACATATTGTTATTTATTTCCGCCGGTTCGGCGTGCGCACGACCTTTTCAGCCCAATCCAGGCCGCGCGTCCACCGAACGCGACA
>CM068954.1:4563580-4591405 GCA_035128595.1 Eptatretus atami
GCTATGCTATATTTAGCTAAGTTGCCCACTAGTGGGCAACTTAGCATAACAATTGTGCATTTTGTGAGGAAAGCACCAAATTTGGCACACTAGTAGCCTAACATATTATGAACAGATTTGGATATTGGGCCATCTCAAATTCAGCCGCTGATGCTGTGGCAGCCATTTTCCACTGCCATCAAAAATTTTGAGATGGCCCAATATCCAAATCTGTTCATAATATGATAGGCTACTAGTGTGCCAAATTTGGTGCTTTCCTCACAAAATGCACAATTGTTATGCTATATTTAGCTAAGTTGACGCACTAATATAGAAATATCTGGATATATATATATATATAGATATGGAGATATGGAGATATGGAGATATGGGAGATATGGAGATATGGAGATATATGGAGATATGGAGATATGGAGATATGGAAGGATATAGAGATATAAGGGATATAGAATATAGAGATATAGAGATATAAGAAGATATAGAGATATAGAGATATAGAGATATAGAGATATAGAGATATAGAGATTATATAGAGATATATATTGTTACGATTGTGGAAATTCACAGAAACACCAGTCAGGTTCCCCAGAGGTCAGTTATTTCATAATGTGTGTTCTAGGTTAGAATTCCCCACCCATGTATAAAGGGAATTATTTGTGTGCCGGGCTGTGCATCTTTGAGTTAGCCGTTATTCTTTCTCTATCTTTTATTTTAACAATAACAACAACAACCCACGTCCGCGTTTGATGGCGATTTTCCAACCCACGTTCCGCGTTTGATGGCGATTTTCCAACACGTCCACGTTTGATGGCGATTTCCAACATGTCCGCTCGTGAAGCCGGTGATTTCAACCACGTCTGCGTGCAAGCATGACTGCAAAACGGATCAGAAAGGCCTTACCCTCTGAAGGAGCTAGCCAATCAGAAGTGAGAGGGCGGATCCAGCCTGGGTGAAGGTTCAAAGGTGAAAAGGGGAGGGCGCTGATTTTGGGTGGCAAAGCCCACCGCGGCTCCTCCCCTTGGGCTATAAAAAGCTGCGTTCGCTCGCCGACAAGTTGTTGCGCGCGTTGGAGAGACGCCGAGTGTGTTGGTTGGGTTGGAGAGCGGTTAGTTGAGAGCCGTTGGAGAGACGCCGAGCCACCGGCAGGAGTTGAGCCATTGGAGTTCGCTGGAAGGTTCGCCGGCAGGAAGCCAGGGTCGAGACCCGTTTGCTCCTCCAGCGCGTCGTCGGCTAGGCCAGGCCGCACTGAAGGCCGGACAACCGAGGAGAACCGGACAAGCTGCTCATCAAGCCGCCAAGCAACTGGCGCGTTCGCGACGCACCGGGCCGAACGGAGACACCAGGGGTCGCCGTTAAAGGACCCATCGAGTCACCACGAGGGTGGCCAGGTAGCCAGCCCGGTCTCTCAGGGCCTGTTACGGTCATCCCGGCCCTGAGTACATTAAAGGCTCACCAGCCCGGTTCTTTCTTTCTTGGTTTTGCATGGAAGTCTGTGGCGCCTGTCCTTAAGTAGAACTGGTTAAGTGCCTGTATGTACATTGCATAATAGACATCGGCTGTAGGCTTTTACTCGTGTCTTGTCCCCTATTCCCCCATTGACTGCTTACGTGCTGGTGAAAATAAACACCATATTGTTTGAATGTCAACCCGCTCGTTGCGTCACTTTCTCCATTGACTGCCATGATGCGTTCGGGAAATTAGCTGGCTGATTATCAAGCCGATAAAACGTACATCTGGTCCGATGACTTGGCGATATAAAACCGCTCGGCAATCGCATACGGAACGAGCTGCTTAAGCGGCTCGTTTCCGTGCAGGCTCCGTCGAGGTATAAACTCCCGGCATTTCTGTCCGCGCGGATAGTTAGGTATATCGACAATTCGGCGATTGACCCTGTAGCGCATGGACAGAAAGTTGGCTGGTTTATGGTGTTACAAACACCCATAGCTGGGTTTCGGCGTTTGTCCGGAAGCTACGACTAGATTGTCGCGTTCGGTGGACGCGCGGCCTGGATTGGGCTGAAAAGGTCGTGCGCACGCCGAACCGGCGGAAATAAATAACAATATGTATATGACAGGAAACTCCTATTATGCATGGAGAGCCAAAATAGAAAATGTCTCCTTTCCCCAACTCTCCTTCTTTCTTTCTTTTTCATTGTCTACGGAGGGGTGAATCGTGCAAATCGTTTTGTTGAGTTCACCTGGCTGCACCTGTGGATGGGTTTGAGGTGGAGGAGTTGCAGCCGAACCCGAATCCTATCCAGATTCCTTTTGATGACTCCATCTTCATCTCCTTGGGTTCCTCCTGATACTCCAGCACTGTATTTGGTCAGTTACTTGATAATTACCTTCGCAAACTTTGTTGCGAAGGTTATGTTTTGATCGCTTGTATTTATTTATTTATTTGTGAATATGTGTGTTTGTTTTTGTTTGTTTGTATTCGCATAACTCCAAAAAGTATTGAACTGAATCGCAGCAAATTTGGTGGGATGATTGGTTATTATCCGAGGACCATTTGATTAGATTTTGGGAGCGATCGGGTCAAAGGTCAAGGTCAAGGTCATGAAAAGGTCAAAATCGTCTTTTTACCATAGCGCGGTCAATTGTATCCAATTTGCATGCAACTAATGCCAAAATGTTCAGAATTCAATGCCCCATCTTGTGATATGTGACATGACACAATGACGTAATAACCCTTATTAGCGCGTTGGGAGTCAAAGGTCAGGGGGGTCACGACATTGCAAAATGTGCGGTTTTAGTCATAACACGGTCAATTCTTATCCGATTTGCATGAAACCAACACCAAAATGTTGACTGTTCTGTTCCCCACACTCTAATACCAATTACAAAATTAAGGGTACAAAGGTCAAGTCGAGGTCATGAAAAGGTCAAAATCGTCATTTTGCCATAGTCGGGTCGATTTTTATCCAATTTGCATGCAACCAATGCCAAAATGTTGTGAATTCAATGCCCAATCTTGTGATATACGATATGACACAGGAAATTTAATGTTTTTAAGCCATCATAACACATATGAGATGGCAGATGTGGTATGGATTAAATACCCTCACAATCAACGGTTTCTGGGGGGGGGGGTGGGCAAAATGTAGCGTTGGCGAAGGTATGCGCTCTACTGAGTGCCCGTTCTAGTTTCATTAGAGATCCCATGAGCAACCGGATCACGTGATATTTCAAAACAGACTCTACCTTTTTCAGCAATTAATACACGAACTCCACCCACCCGGTGAGTCGGTACTCTACTCATGAATAATAAAGGGTCTGCTGGTGATGTTTTAAATTTCATTTTCATCAGAACCCTTATGGCACACAAATGTGAATTTACATGTTTTGCTGAATTTTTCAATTTTGCAGTCCCACAACTTGCTCTTTAAAAAACCCATTAATTCTCGCAATCCACGGGGATTGCTTTTGTTGTAATAATAATAATGACGATAAAAGCGTCTTGCTTAGTGCTCTCTAAAGCTGATGTTTGGCCAAAATGTAGATAATTTAAACTCTCTCCCATCTTGTTTATTTGCTGAGATGATGATATAATAATAATAATAATAATAATAATAATAATAATAACCTGCGGTGTTTATTTTGTAAAGCATTTCTGCGAAAACACTTTGTGTGGACTCTATAGCTATCCGCAAAAGACAAGAGACTGGAAAAATCAAGCATTTGGCAAAGAAACAAGGAAAACTGGAATCACAGACATTCCCAAGGGAATGCACTACGTCCCTAACCCCCATCTCCTCACATCCACTTTGACTTCTGTATAATCAAAAGGAAGATACCAAACCATCGATTACCTGGTTTAGTCTGAAAGGGCTGTGGAAGGTATCTTGCGCTTTGTCTGGTAAATACAGGTTTTAATATAAATGCTTGCTTGGCAGGACCAAATCCTTGATTTCACATTGTATTTTGACCTTTGACTCCCTGTAGAATCTAAAGAACACCAAACGAATGTCTGTCCATTGAAATCTGTAGGAATGTGGTAATTATGTAACATTTTGCCAGTGCTCGTCTGCAATGGTTCAAATGCAAAGCAAGTCAAATAAAAAACCCGAATAAAAACCCGAATTCTGAACTTTGACCCCTGATAATTGCAAAAACGACTCGAATCCGAGATTTTTCGACGAATTCCCACAGGAGCCATTTGGAAGAACATTTGTACCAATTTTTTTTTATCTCCATATCGACTCAGATATAAGGGAATGGCAAGACAAAATGTATGATTTTCAGTTTCACCTTTGAGCCGTTAAAATTGGAATAGAGGCCGAAGTCAAAAAAAACTTTTTCAAAAGGCATCTGTGTTTACTGGACCATGATACCTCCTTGTCAAATTGTTAGAGGCTTCGCTCAGAACTGATGTAAGGCGTGCAATTGTAATCGTTGGAAAGAAAGAAATAGGAAAAACAACATCTCCCCTCGGTGAATCGGAGGACAAACTCACACCACTGGAGTTCAAGCCCAACAAGTCCTTCTTCATGAAGACCCCCATGCGGTCAAAACAGCAGGCCGAGGCTTTTTCCTGATAACACCATCACATCTAGTTTTGCTTTTCTCCAATTTTTCGTTGATTCATTGGATTTACGTTTCTCGAGACGTTTCCAGCTTTTTGTGGAATATGTCATGTGCAGTCACTGCCTGAAGCCACATGTCAAATATTTAACAAACTCGGTGATTTCATGATTGGAGCGTCCCTCCAAGTCTGGAGGTTGGCAGTTTGAACTCTGGCCGAGTCATACCAAAACTTTTTAAATGGTACGTGCTGCTTACTTGCTTGATGTTCATTTCAAAAGGATGGAGCACAGCCAAACGATGATAGGTTAGCCACCACTGCACAGGTTTGAGAGGCCGAATGGCCTCCTCTTGTGTTAAAGTCCACTTAAGGGAGTTTCTATGATTAGGGGACCAAGCCATTCTGGCTCCTACCCCATTGATTCTGTTCAGATAATTATTAGCCCCGGTGAACTTAGTCCAAAACGGGGCTTATGGATTGGGTCTCATCCGTCCGTCCATCCGCAGCAATATCTCGGACATGTGTGGACAAATTTTGTTCAAACTCATCACAAAGACAATACATGATAGTATACATATATGCATCATTTTTTTTTGCAATTCAATCAAAGATGGCCGACTGGAAGCCATTTTAGTTGCAAACAGAGGGGCAGTACCCTTGGGCGCTCACCTGTCGCGGCCAAATAAGATAACCAGGGAACCACTGGTAGGCATGGATGACCCACAAAATATGTAACGGAGAAGAAGGTAAATACCTATTGATTTTCTTTTTTTAATGCAGTGAACAAACTTTGGTACATCACCGGTGATGAAGATTTCAATGAAGTTTCATTGAAATTGTGTGTGTAGTTTTGGAGAAGAAAGCAAATACCTATTTTGGGGGTACACCCCCCCCACCAAAACACACCCTTAGACCTGGTATTTTTTTTAAATGGCATGAACAAACTTGTACACCATTGGTGATGAAGGTTGTAGTCAAGTTTCATCGAAATTGCGTGTGTAGTTTTGGAGAGGAAAGCAAATACCTATTTTGGGGTACACCCCCCCCCCACCAAAACACACCCTTAGACTGGTATTTTTTTTAAATGGCATGAACAAACTTTGGTACACCATGGTGATGAAGGTTGTAGTCAAGTTTCATCGAAATTGCGTGTGTAGTTTTGGAGAGGAAAGCAAATACCTATTTTTTGGGACCCCTCCCAGAAAAACACACCCTTAGACCTGGTATTTTTTTTAAATGGCATGGACAACTTTGGTACACCATTGGTGATGAAGGTTGTGGTGAAGTTTATCGAAATTGCATGTGTAGTTTTGGAGAGGAAAGCAAATACCTATTTTGGGGGCACCCCCCCCACCCAAACACACCCTTAGACCTGGTATTTTTTTTAAAATGGCATGAACAAACTTTGGTACACCATTGGTGATGAAGGTTGTGGTCAAGTTTCATCGGAAAGTTTTTTCTGTCGTTTCTGAGGAGAGAACAAATTCCTCTTTAGGGGGGAAACACCCACCCATATAACCCTCCGAATACCACCTCAGATCCTGATTTTTTTTGTAATGCCGTGAACAAACTTTGTACATCACGGGTGATAAAGGTTGTAGTCAAGTTTCATCAGAATTGCATGTGTAGTTTCTGAGAAAAACAATACCTATTTTGGGGTCAACCCCCGGAGACCCCTTCGGGCCCAATTTTTGAAATGCCATCAACAAACTTTGGTACATACACGGTGATAAACGTTGTGATCAAGCTTCATCAAAATCGTGTATGTGTACTTTCAGAGAAGACGTTGCAAGCATTTGTGGACGGACAGACGGACGGAGGACGACGCGCCATCCATAAACTCCATGGAACTACGTTCCAGGTGAACTAAAAACCTGATGTTGAACACGTCCTCAACCATTTCTCGTACATGGACTTACCGATCTTCTCAAACTTGGCACATCGATAAGGATTGATGGCTTACATATGCATGTCATTTTTCTTGAGATCAGATCAAGATCTCTTTTAGCTCTTACATGAGCCTCGACTTGGGATACAAAAAAATAATAAAAGATGGCCGACCGGCGGCCATTTCGTTACTTGAACGTGTCCCAACCATTTCCTCGGACGTGCATGATCCGATTTTGTTCAAACTTGGCACAAGCACAGTACATGATGGCTGCACGTGGTGATCTGATCAAACATGGCCGACTGGTAGACCGGTGGCCATTTTAGTTGTAAAATTAAAAAACCCCGCTCTTGAACACGTCCTCAACCATTTCTCGGACGTACATTTACCGATTGTTTGTTTTCATTCCTCTACCATGAAGCATCTTTCATGAAATTTTTTTAAAAAAATTCTGATTACTCTTTTCAATTTCACCCAACAACCTTAAATCGAGGTTCCAAAAACTGATCAGACAGCATTTTCAACTGAATGATAATTTTCTATTGTCTACAGTTATAGAATTTATTTATCCATAAATAAATATTATTAAATGTTATTGCTGTTTGTCTAATTCAGTATGTCTCCCTCAAAATATATGAACACTGAATCCTTGTGTGCGAAATTTGCATTCCTACGGAAAACATCATACATGTCACGTGACCAACTATCCCACACAACACAACTACGTGACCCACATCGTTAATATTCATGACCGAATAAGCCAATCGGACGCAATCTTCCATGTCACACGACCCTCGCAGTCAGTTGCGCATACACATAAACCTGTAAATGTGGGCTAGCCTTTAAACTCCGTACAACAAAATTACTACAACCATGGCGGCCGTGACATTTTATGTCTTTTATTTTGTTATTATGACATTTTGCACCTAATTTTCACTTTATTTGCTTTAAAATTCGTCTTCTCTGCAACCGCTTTCCGATCGATGCAAAACTTTCAACATAGGAGTGATCCCCATGGATATCCTTTTTATTGATAACCTTACATCGTAGGTCACGTAGTATGGCAGCCACATTGGATTAAATGGAAAACTTTGGACATCACTGAAACTGCTGAATGAAAAAATTGAAACTTCAGAAGGTGGAACGATCCCTCCCAGGTCTCGAAGTTTCCACCATGTGGTGTGTGTGTGTGTGTGTTCTTGGTTTTTATCTCCATGTGCGGGTTTCACAAGGTGGAACGGATCCCTCCCAGTCTCGAAGTGTCCACCGTTTTGGTGAGGACCACATCGGTCATATTCGGGATCGAGTCCCGGCATTGCGGCTTTTTTCCCGATGGTGGTTAAACTGCTTTCGGGTGGGTGTGTAGGGTTGGGGAAGGGGTCATTAATGCAATATGTATATTAAAACTAATGGAATAACGGAAAAGTTTCAGCTGACTGCAAGTGGATTGCAAATTGCTCATGCGGCTTTGACAAGTGCCACTGATATAACCAACTCATTTGTAAGTCAATGATGAGCAATTTGAAGGGAACCGTATTCTCCAAAGGATTAGTTATATTCACGACTAAAATGATGCCTGTTGTTATCTGTTTCTCATGTACGATGTGAATGTTCGATTTTTGACATGTCCTTACTATGTAAAACCTCTTTCTGTCACAGCCTGCTTGACAGCTGCCTGGAGCTGCGTGGTTCCATGCAGAGCAATTTCTACCACCTGTGCTTGGAGCACAAAAGCATGCTTTTTTATTAATAACCCATTTTTCATGGGACCCGAAGCAGCCATCTCTCTCTAATTGTTTGAGAGATCATTGATGAACACCAGAAAAAGAATAGACTGACCTGGTCTGAATCCAAATTGATGATCAGAAATCAGGCCATTGGAGAAGAGGAAGGATTTAACGTCGGAAGCGATGATGGAATCCATAACCTCGCTGATGATTGGGAGAAGGCTGATTGGCCTATCATTGAAGGGTCTGTTTTTGCACCTTTTTATGCAGAGGGGTAATGTTTGCTGATTTCCAAGCACAAGGCTGATGACCTTGAGCAAATGAGATGGTGAATAGAACAGAAAGAGGGTGATCAAGAGCAGCAGAGCAAGTTTTTAGGACACGTGGGCTGATGCCGTCTGGACCGGTTGCAGAATCAGAGTCGAGGTTTGACAGCAAGCTCTCCACCTTGTCAGGAGAAAAGGACACATAGTCCAGGAACAGCTGGGTGCGATTGGGTAAGGTGGGTGCAGAAAGCGATGGGTTTGGGACACAAGATTTAGAAGCAAACACGAAGTTTAGGCATTCAGCTTTTTCACATTGAGTGTCAGCTGTGCAGTCATTTGAGGTGAGGGAGGGGATGGAGGGGAAACATACACCAGAAACAGACTTAACTATACACCACCAGGATTTGGAGGAGGGAGACAACAGGTTTGAGAGTTCAGACTTGAGATTAGAAGGATGTTGTTTCCTGGCTTTCCTGATGGTAGATACACACTTGTTCTGAGCTTTGTGTCTTTGGGTTCTTTGGGTTCTTTGGGGGTCTTTGGGGGTCTTGGGAGTATTTTGGGTCTTCGGGGTATTTGCGGAGTCTTCTGGGTCTTTGGGGCTTTGCATCTTAAGTATCCTCAGGGTATTCAAAGGTCGAAGGGGTCTCAGTAGTCTAAAGGGTCGAAAGGTACATTCCAATAGTACGTAAATAATTAATCGACATAGAGTCACACGGCTGGACGGGCGCACGCCGAGACCGAGCTCTTTTTATATGTAGATAGAGAGATGGATACATCATTAATCAGTTTATATTTCAGGACCACAGAAACAGAAGGTATATCTGTATATCCACAACACAAATATCGAATGAAAACACATTCAAGATGGCGGAGTGTGATGTTTAGGTCTCATTCCATGTGCAGTGTTCTTAAACTTTAAAAACCTTGTAAGGTATGTTTCAGTCCCATACAAGGATGGAGGATACCTAACATACTAACAAACGTCAGTGTGTGTCTGTCAGTTTGTGCGTCTCGTCCAGAACTACAAAACTATGGAACCTGGTGGCCCAAATCTTTGCATGCATACTAAGTGACCTCCAAGGTAGTGCAAGAGTGAAAATTGGGTGGAGGGTGAAATTTCACTATCCCTTTTGAACATATTTAACTAATTTCTTCATGAAAAAACAAAAACAAGCTTATCCTTGGTCAGCCTGCTTTCATTCGCAGGGGCCTTAGGCCGCCATTTCTTTTGGCCTGCTCAAAAATGCCTTGCCTTGTAACCACGATGTCCTGTCACGATGTCTCTCTCTTTCTCTTGTTCCACCCTCCCCTTCCTCACAACCCCTCCCTCCTGGAGTGTATGGAGATGTGTGGTGAGGCATTGCCCCCCCACCTTCCTCACTCTCCCCCTTTCCTTGCTCTCCCCCTCCCTCGCTCTCCCCCTTTCTCTCCCTTCCTCCTCTCTCTCTCCCTTCCCTCTTTTTTACACATCGCTCTCTCTTTATATCATTCCACTGCCCTCCTCGCACCCCCCACTCTCCGTCGTGTATAGTGACATGTGGTGAGGCATCGCTTCCCCCCCCCCTTCTTCGCTTTCCCCTCCTTCCTCAACCCCTCCACCCCCCCCTTCCCGCTTTCCCCTCCTTCCTCAACCCCCTTCCTCACCCCCCCACATCCTAGCTTGCCCTTACCTCGCCCAACCTTCTTCACCAACCCCATTCCTCACTCCCCCTTTTCTCACTCCCCCTTCGTTTCCCCCTCTTTGCTCCTCCACTCTCTCTCCCCCCCCTCTCTGTACCGCACCTCTCGATACCACCTCTCTCTCTCTCTCTCTCTCTCTCTCTCTCTCCTCTCTCTCTCTCTCTCTCTTCTCTCCCTCTTTCTCTTTCCTTCTCTTTGAATATTTCCATCAGCAAAGTTACAGGTGATGGTTGTTTCCAAATACTGTATGTGCTTAATTGTGGTAGTCCAATTGATGTACGTTAGATCCCAGGTACCTTTGTGGGAATGAAGGGAGGGGAAGGGTGGAAGTGGGAGGAGGAGGGAAGGGATGGGGTCAGAGTCTGGAGGGGGTGGGGTGGTCAGAGGCAGGGGGAGGGGAAGAGGTGGGAGGAGGGATCCAGCGTTGCCCGGAAACGCCGGGTGCCTTTGCTAGTTCAAAATACAAAACACATTACCCTCAGTAATACTTCCCAACAGACGACAGGAATAATTGCCGACTTACTCAGATCTTGATGGAGCATCTGCAATATTACATTGTATTTACCTGTGGTGATGTTTTTAATGTCCAGGTTGAATTATTGTAAAGACAAGCTCCATCTCATCAATCTATGATTTTTGTTTTTCATTTTATGAATGAAAATTAAAGGATTGTGATCTGTGAAAACTTCAACTTGAAAAGTAGTTGTACCTAAATATCCCTCAAATTGTTGCAAAGCCAGAATAAGAGCAAGGGTCTTTCTTTGTGTTGCAGAATGGTTATTTTAGTGTTTGTTAAACTTCTTCGAATAATAGCATACAAGGTAATCTATGCCTGCAGCATCTTCCTGGCGCAAAATAGCTCCAGCCCCCACATCATTAGCATCTACCGCTAATTTGAAATTTTTCTGAAAATTTGGTTCCCCAAGAACTGGATAACTCATAAGTATGGCTTTAATTTTGTTGAATGCAGTCTGACAGTTGCCATCCCATACAGATTTAGCCTTCTTATTGAACAGATTAGTCAAAAGGACAATTTTTACAAAATCTCCGATACCATCCAGCCAGACGCAGGAATCTCAAGAGCTCCTCTTTACCGTTAGGTGCTGTCATTGTCAATGGCTCCCACTTTTGCTTTTACTGGCTGAACCTGACCTTGACCCACAACATGGACCGAAGAACACAACCTCACTTTAGCAAATTCAGATTCAGATTTACGGTCAGTTTGGCATTGGTAAGTCTCGTAAAGAAAGTACGGATTCTCTTAAGGTGATCGTCCCAAGTCATGGAATGGATGACATCGTCAATGTATGCCTCTACCCCCTCAAGATCTACGGTAAGGTCATTGTTGAGGCATCCAGATGTAGCGGGGCCGTTCTATAAACCAAAAGGACGAATCTTATACCAGTAAAGTCCATTTGGTTTCACAAAAGCGGAGATTTTCTTTGCTCGTTCAGTAAGAGGAATCTGCCAGTATCCTTTCGATTAATCAAACTTGCTCAAAAACTTGGCTTGACCAATCCTGTCAATGCAATCATCAATCATAGGGATTGGATAAGAGTCAGTTCTAGACACTGCGTTGACCTGTTTCAAATCAGTGCAACTACAGAAACTACCATCTGGTTTGGTTGGCAAGACGCAGGGTGAACCACATTCACTGTCATAAGGTTCATTGATGTTTTGCAAATATTGTTTTGCTCCTGTACACCAATTACAGGTAAAGCAGGTGAAACCGAGACCACACTTTCCAGTTGCTTTCTGTCATGATATTCTTTTGTCATATTAATGTGACACAGTCATCCAAACAAGGAGTTTGGACGATATAGTCAGTCGTACTGACATTTCTTTCAATGAGGTAAGGGCCAAAATACCTAGCCTGTAATGCCTGATCCAGAATTTGAAAGCAACAACAAAACCTTGTCACCAGGACCTAATTCCCTGTCCTTGAAATATCTACCATGCCTATCTATCATTATGTCAACCACCGAAGGTGGATGGAGGTTATGTTTTCACCACTGTCTGTCTGTCTTTGAGCACTATATCTCAAAAAGTTATGGACGGATTCTGACGAAGCTTGGTGGACAGGTTGGGTGTGTCACATGGACGAATTTAATTGATTTTAGTGAAGATCCGGATTCGAGAATTTCTGAAGTGATTCTTCACCATTGGGTGATGGTGCCAAAACTGATATATAGCAGTTTTTCTGCAAATCCTGATATATATATATATATATATATATATATATATATATATATATATATAATAGCAAATTCTTCTGATATGGTTCAATAAGAGTAAAAAAGTTTTGATATTGCAAATCCTGATATATATAAAAAAACTGATATATTTTAAAAGTTTTTGGACAGATTATGACAAAACTAGGTTGATGAGTTGGGTAGGTGACAAGAACAAGCTGATTAGATTTTGGTTCAGGTCCGGATGTAGATCAGGCCTATCAGTGGGATACTAAAAACATTCCTTTTACACCTTGAGTTGCATAGGGTTGCTGAGGCAGTTTCATTTGCTTAGGAGTACAGTCCTGAACGGGTCGCCACTCCGACGCAGGATACTTCAATGGATTATTACTCCAGTAAGCTGGTACTCATTTTGCCGACCTCAGAAGGATGACAGGCTGAGTCACCCACCTGGTGTAATTTCAACAGGCTGATAGGGGCTCAATCTCAACTATCTAGGCTCTTCTATTTTACACAGATCTCTACAATCTAGGCCTGCAAAGTATTTTTACAGAGATGTATGGGCCTGTAAATGATAATTTTTGCATGGATCTCCACTGTCTAGACATGCGAATTATAATTTTTACAGGGATGTATCAGCCTGTAAATTATAGAATTTATGTGGATGTTTCGACTTGCAAATTATACTTTTTACAGGGATGTATCAGCCTGTAAATTATAATATTTACAGAGATCTCAACTATCAAGGCTTGCAAATTATAATATTTATAGAGATCTCTTCACACATTATACTATCGGACCTGTTTAAATTATTATTATTACTAATTAGAGATCTCGCCACTACAGGCTGTGAAATTCAGCTATATTATTAGAAGATCTCTCCCATCTATCGGCCTGTAAATTATATTATATATAGCAATCTGATCCTCTACCATCTCGGCTGTAAATTATTATATATTATTATAGGAGATGCTCTCCCATCTTACCTGTAAATGATTAGATTATGATATAGAAGATCTCATCACATCTCTTCTTAATTTATTATTATAGTGATAATCGACTTCAGCATTACTCCTGTAAATTTATATTATGTATATAGAGATCTCTCCATATGCCTTACAAATTAACTAATTATAAGAATCTCTCCATCCTCCTGTAAGTATAATTATTATAGAAATCTCTTCCTATACTCACCTGTAAATTACTACATTAATTATAGAAATCTCTCCCATACTCGCCTTGTGAAATTATTAACTATTATAGAAAATCTCTCCATCTACCTGTAAATATATTATTTATATAAGAAAATCTCTCCACTCATCTCTACCTGTAAATTTAATTATTTATAGAAATCTCCTCCATCCTCACTGGCCTGAAATTATAATATTCAGAGATCTCACATCTGCTGAATTAATATTATAAGAATCTCTCCCATCTCGGCCTGTAAATTATTAATATATTATAGAGATTCTCTCCATCTCGGCCTGTAAATATTATTACAAATTATAAGAGATCTCTCCATTCGGCCTGTAAATTATAATATATTAATAAGAGATCTCTCCCATCTTGGCCGTAAATTCATTATTATATTACAGAGATCTCTCCCATCTTCTACCTGTAAATATTAATTATTACGAGATCTCTCATCTCTACCTGTAAATTATATTATTATTATAGAGATCTCTCACATCTCGGACCTCTAAATTAGTATCACTATATAGAAAGGGAATTTCCCTTCCCATGGCCCTGAAAATATTATTATTATTACACGAGACAGTCATCTCTATCTCTACCTGTAAATATATTACACTTTATTATTACATAGAGATCTTCATCCGCATTCTACTGTAAAGTTATGTAATTATTATAGAGATCTCTCCCATCTCTACCTGTAAAATTAGTAGTTAATATTAATGCAGAGATCTCCCCATCTGGCCTGTAAATATTATTATTATAATAGAGATCTCTCCCATCTCTACCTGTAAATTATATCTATTATTACGAGATACTCTCCATCTCTACCTGTAAATTATTATTATTATAGAGATCTCTCCATTCGTCCTGTAAATTAATTAATAATTTCTGTATGTATTAAAGAGATCTCTCCCATCTCGGCCTGTACAAATTATTAATTATTATATGAGATCTCTACATTCCTACTCTGCCCAGTGTAAATTATTATTATTAAGAGATTCTCCCATCTCCGGCCTGTAAATTATTATTATTATAGAGATCCTCTCCATCTCTACACTGTAAGATTTTATTATTATTATCACATGAGATCTCTCCCATCTCTACTAGTAATTAGTATTATTATTATTATTACTGAGGATCTCTCCCAACTTCAGCCTGAAATTATATATATATTTATTATACGAGATCTCTCCCATCTCGCCTGTAAAATTATTATTATTATTATATATGAGATCTCTTCCACATCTCGGCCCTGTAAATTAATTTATCTATTACATAGAGATCTTCCCATCTCTACCTGTAAATTATTATTGATTACTATTATATTGAGAAATCTCTCCCCATGCTCCGGTACATGTAAATATAATTATACAGAGATCTCTCCCATCTCCTACCTGTAAATTATTACTATATATACACGAGATCTCTCCCATTCTAGGACCTGTAAATTATTATTATATTATTACAGAGATCTCTCCCATCTCTACTGTAAATATTATTTATTATAAGAGATCTCTCCCATCTCTACCTGTAAATTATTATTATTATAGAGATCTCTCCCATCTCCTACCTGTAAATTATATTATATTAAGAGATCTCTCCCATGTAGCCTGTAAATTATTATTATTATTAGAGATCTCTCCCATCTCTACCTGTAAAATTATTATTTATAAGAATCTCCACACTCCATGTAAATTATATTATATAGAGATCTCTCCCATCGTCTACCTGTAAATTATTATACTATTATAGAGATCTCTCCCATTAGGCCTGTAAATTATATTATATATTATACAGAGATCTCTCCATCTCTACCTGTTAATTATTATTATTACAGAGATCTCTCCCATCTATGACCTGTAAATTATTATTATTACAGAGATCTCTCCCATCCTATCTACTGTAAATTATTATTATTTAACAGAGAATCTCTCCCATCATTCTAACTAAAATTATTATTATTATAGAAGAATCGCTCCCAGTCATTGCCTCTACCTGTAAAGCTTATTATTATTATAGAGATCTCTCCTCTTCACTTCGTGTAATTATTATTATTAAGATCTCTCCATCTCTACCTGTAAATTAGTATTAATATTATATAGCGAGATCTCTCCATTCTGTACTGTAAATTAATTATTATTATTAGAGATCTCTCCCATCTCTACCTGTAAATTAGTATTATATTATAGAGATCTCTCCCATTAGGCCTGTAATTATTATTATTATACAGAATCTCTCCCATCTCTTACCTGTAAATTATTATATATATAGGAGATCTCTCCATCTCTACGCTGATAAATTATTATTATAGCAGAGATCTCTCCCATCTGGCCTGTAAATTTATTATTATTATCACAGAGATCTCTCCCATCTCTACCTGTAAATTATTATTATTATTATAGAGATCTCTCCATCTCTACCTGTAAATTATTATTATTATAGAGATCTCTCCCATCCTGGCCTGTAAATTATTATTATTATTAAGAATCTCTCCCATCTCTACCTGGTAAATATGTATTTATTATAAAGATCTCTCCTCTGCTTGTAATTATTATTATTATAGAGATCTCTCCCATCCTACCTGTAAATTATTATTATTATAGAGATCTCTCACACTCTCTACCTGTAAATTTATTATTATATAGAGATCTCTCCCATCTCGCTGTAATTATTTTTATTTTTTTTTTATTTATAGAGATCTCTCCCAGCCTTTACTTTAGCCTGTAATTATTATTATTAAGAGATCTCTCCCATCTCGGCTTGTAAATTATTATTATTATAGAGATCTCTCCACGCCTCATACCTGTAAATTATTATTATTATAGAGATCTCTCCATCTCTACCTGTAAATTATTATTATTAATAGAGATCTCTCCCATCTCTACCTGTAAATTATTATTATTATAGAGAGATCTCTCAATTCGAGCCGTAATACTTATTATTATTTAGAGATCTTCCCATCTCCCCTGTAAAATTAATTATTATTATATAGAGATCTCTCCCATCTCGGCTGTAAATTATTATTATTATAGAGATCTCTCCCATTCTACCTGTAAATTATTATATTATAGAGATCTCTCCCATCTTTCTACGTAAAATATATATTATTTAGAGATCTCTCACCAGATCTTTACTATCATCACCTGTAAATTATTATTATTATAAGATTCTCTCCCATCTCCCTGTAAAATTATTATTATTATAGAGATTCTCCATCTCTACCTGAAATTATTATTATTATTATTATAAGAGATCTCTCCCATCTCTAGCCTGTAAATTATTATTATTATAGAGATCTCTCCCATCTCCTGTAAATATCTAATTAATATAGAGATCTCTCCCATTCTACTGTAAATTATTAATTATATAGAGACTCTCTCCATCTTAGCCTGTAAATTATTATTATTATAAGAGAATCTCTCCCATTCTCTACTTATATATGATTATTATTTTATTATTATTAATTAGAGATCTTCTCCATCTCCCTGTAAATTATATTATTATATTATGAGAGATCTCTCCTCCCATTCTACCTGTAATAATTATTATTATTATAAGTATTCGAATCTCTCCCCTATACCTGTAAATTATATTATTATTATTAGAGATCTCTCCAATCTCAGCCTGTAAATTATTATTATTATTATTATATGAGAGATCTCTCCCATCTCGACCTGTAAATTATTATTATTATTATTATGGAGATCTCTCCCATCTCTGGCCTGTAAAATTATTATATTATTATAGAGATCTCTCCCATCTCTACCTGTAAATTATTATTATTAATAGAGATCTCTCCACTCGTCCTGTAAATTATTATTATTATAGAGATCTCTCCCATCTGCCTGTAAATTATTATTATTATTATAAGAGATCTCTCCCATCTCGCTGTAAATTATTAATTATTATAGAGAGACTCTCCAATCTCTACCTGTAAATTATTATTTATTATAGAGATCTCTCCCATCTCGGCCTGTAAATTAATTATTATTATAGAGATCTTCCCATCGTCTACCTGTAAATTAATTATTATTATTATAGAGATCTTCTCCCATCTCTACCTGTAAATTTTATTATTATAGAGATCTCTCCATCTACCTGTAATTATTATTATTATTAAAGATCTCTCCCATCTCTAGCCTGTAATTATTATTATTATTATAGAGATCTCTCCCATCTCGGCCTGTAAATTATTATTTATTATAGAGATCTCTCCCATCTCTACCTGTAAATTATTATTATTAGAGATCTCTCCCATCTCTGCCTGTAATATTATTATTATTATAGAGATCTCTCCCATCTCAGCCTGTAAATTATTTATTATTATAGAGATCTCTCCCATCTCTACCTGTAAATTATATTATTATTATAGAGATCTCTCCATCTCGGCCTGTAAATTATTATTATTATAGAAATCTCTCATCTCTCACCCTGTAATATTATTATTATAGAGACTTCCTCACATCTCCGCCCTGTAAATTATTATTATTATTAAGAGATCTCTCCCATCTCACCTGAAAATTATTATTATTATTATAGAGATCTTCCCATCTCCCTGTAAATTATTATTATATTATAGAGATCTCTCCCTTCGGCCTGTAAAATTATTATTATTATAGAGATCTCTCCCATCTCTACCTGTAAATTATTATTATTATTATAGAGATCTCTCCATCTCCGGCCTGTAAATTATTATTATTATAAGAGATCTCTCCCATCTCGCCTGTAAATTATATTATATTAAGAGATCTCTCCCATCTCCCTGTAAATTATATTATTATTATTATAGAGATCTCTCCATTCGCCTGTAAATATATTATTATATTAAGAGATCTTCTCCATCTCGCCTGTAAATTATTATTATTATTATATATAGAGATCTCTCCCACTCGGCCTGTAAATTATTATTATTATTATTATAGAGATCTCCTCCATCTCGGCCTGTAAATATTTATTATAGAGATCTCTCCCCATCTCTCCTGTAAATTATTATTATTATAGAGATCTCTCCCATCTCGGCCTGTAAATTATTATTATTATTATTAAATAGAGATCTCTCCCATCTCGGCCTGTAATTATTATATTATAGAGATCTCTCCACCTACATCAAGCCAAATTCTCTCCTCTTCTCACATCCCATCTCGCTACGCTCTTTTTCTCTCACCGCTCTACCTTAATTTATTCTCTCTGCCTTCTCTCTCTCCTAAATTAAATTATAGATCTCTCCTCATCTCCCTCTTCCTTACTTATTTATTCTTTTATTCAATCTCTCTTTTAATCTAGTCTCTCCCATCTCTACCTGTAAATATTATTATTATAGAGATCTCTCCCATCTCGGCCTGTAAATTATTATTATTATTATTATAGAGATCTCTCCCATCTCGCCTGTAAATTATTATTATTATAGAGATCTCTCCCATCTCTACCTGTAAATTATTATTATATAGAGATTCTCCCATCTCGGCCTGTAAATTATATTATATATAGAGATCTCTCCCACTCGCCTGTAATATTATATTATATAGAGAGATCTCTCCCATCTCGCTGTAAATATTATTATTATAGAGATCTCTCCGATCTCCTGTAAATTTATTATTATAGAGATCTCTCCCATCTCTACCTGTAAATTATTATTATTATAGAGATCTCTCCCATCTCACGCTGTAAATTATTATTATTATATGAGATCTCTCCCATCTCGGCCTGTAAAATTATTATTATTATAGAGATCTCTCCCATCTCTACCTGAATATTATTATTATTATATTATAGAGATCTCTCCATCTCAGCCTGTAAATTATTATTATATTATAGAGATTCTCTCCATCTCCTGTAAATTATTATATATTATAGATGCTCTCCATCTCTACCTGTAATATTATTATTATAGAGATCTCTCCCATTTCGGACCTGTAAATATTATATTATTAAGAGATCTCTCCATCTCAGCCTGTAAATTATTATATATTAAGAGATCTCTCCATCTTCCTGTAAATTATTATTAATATTATTATATTATTATAGAGATCTCTCCCATCTCGGTCCTGTAAATTATTATTATTATTATATAGAGATCTCTCCCATCTCAGCCTGTAAATTATTATTATTATTATAGAGATCTCTCCATCTCGGCTGTAAATTATTATTATTATTATAGAGATCTCTCCATCTGCTGTAAATTATATTATATTATTATAAGAGATCTCTCCCATCTCGGCTGTAAATTATTATTATTATTATTATGAGATCCTTCCCATCTCGCCTGTAAATTATTATTATTATAGAGATCTCTCCCATCTCTACCCTGTAAATTATTATTATTTAGAGATCTCTCCACATCTCGCTGTAAATTATTATATTATAGAGATCTTCCCATCTGGCCTGTAATTATTATTATATTATTATAGAGATCTCTCCATCTCGGCCTGTAAATTATTATTATTATAGAGATCTCTCCCATCTCTACCTGTAAATTATTATTTTATGAGATCTCTCCCATCTCGCCTGTAAATTATATTATTATAGAGATCTCTCCCATCTCACCTGTAATTTATTATTATAGAGAATCTCTCCCATCCTACCTGTAAATTATTATTATTATTATAGAGATCTCTCCCATCTCGCCTGTAAATTATTATATTATAGAGATCTCTCCATCTCTACTGTAAATTATTATTATTATAGACGAAATCTCTCCCATCTCTCCTGTAAAATTATATTATATATAGAGATCTCTCCCATCTCTACCTGTAATTATTATTATTATTATAAGAGATCTCTCCCACTCGGCCTGTAATTATTATTATTATAGAGATCTCTCCCATCTCACCTGTAAATTATTATATTATAGAGATCTCTCCCATCTCGGCCTGTAAATTATATATTATAGAGATCTTCCCATCTCGCCTGTAAAATATTATTATTAGAGAATCTCTCCCATCTCTACCTGTAAATTATTATTATTATAGAGACTCTCCCATCTCGCCTGTAAATTATATTATTATAGAGATCTCTCCCATCTCTACCTGTAAATTATTATATATAGAGATCTCTCCATCTCAGCCTGTAATATTATTATTATTAAGAGATCTCTCCATCTCTACTGTAATTATTATTATTATTATAGAGATCTCTCCCATCTCACTGTAAATTATTATTATTATTAGAGATCTCTCCACTCCCTGTAATTATTATTATTAAAGAGATCTCTCCCATCTCTACTGTAAATTATTATTATTATAGAGATCTCTCCCATCTCCTGTAAAATTATTATTATTATAGAGATCTCTCCATTTCAGCCTGTAAATTATTATTAATTATTAAGAGATTTCTCCCATCTCACCTGTAAATTATTATTATTATTATTATTATTATAGAGATCTCTCCCATCTCGCCTGTAAAATTATTAATTATTATTATTATTATAGAGATCTCTCCCATCTCAGCCTGTAAATTATTATTATTATTATATAAAGAGATCTCTCCATCTCGGCTGTAAATTATATTATTATTATTAAGAGATCTCTCCCATCTGGCCTGTAAATTATTATTATTATAGAATCTCTCCCATCTCTACTGTAAATTATTATTATTATAGAGATCTCTCCATCTCGGCCTGTAAATTATTATTATTATAAGATCTCTCCATCCCTGAAAATTATTATTATTATTATTATAGAGATCTCTCCCATCTCGGCCTGTAAATTATTATTATATAAGAGATCTCTCCATCTCACCTGTAATTATTATTAATTATTATTATTATTATTATTATAGAGATCTCTCCCATCTCTACCTGTAAATTATTATTATTATAGAGATCTCTCCCATCTCGCCTGTAAATTATTATTATTATAGAGATCTCTCCCATCTCGGCCTGTAAATTATTATTATTATATTAAGAGATCTCTCCATCTCCCTGTAAATATTATTATTATAGAGATCTTCCCATCTCGGCCTGTAAATTATATTATTATCATTATTATTATTATAAAGATCTCTCCCATCTCCCTGTAATTTATTATTATATAGAGATCTCCCTCTCACCTGTAAATTATATTATTAAGATTCTCCATCTCTACCTGTAAATTATTATTATTATAGAGATCTCTCCCATCTCTACTCTGTAAATTATTATATTATATAGAACTCTCCATCTCTACCTGTAAATTATTATTATTATAGAGATCTCTCCCATCTCCCTGTAAATTATTATTATTATAGAGATCCTCCCATCTCGCTGTAATTATATTATTATAGAGATCTCTCCCACTCGGCCTGTAAAATTATATTATTAAGAGATCTCTCCCATCTCGGCCTGTAAATTTTATAATTATTATAGAGATCTCTCCCATCTCTACCTGTAAAATTATTATTATTATATAGAGATCTCTCCCATCTCGCCTGTAAATTATTATTTTAATGAGATCTCTCCCATCTCTACTGTAAATTATTATTATTATAGAGATTCTCCCATCTCGGCTGTAAATTATTATTATTATAGAGATCTCTCCATTCAGCCTGTAAATTATTATATATAAGAGATCTCTCCCATCTCTACCTGTAAATTATTATTATTATTAAGAGATCTCTCCCATCTAGCCTGTAAATTATTATTATTATTATATTATAGAGATCTCTCCCATCTCAGCCTGTAAATTATTATTATATATTATAGAGATCTCTCCCATCTCGGCCTGTAAATTATTATTATTATATATAAGAGATCTCTCCCATCTCGGCTGTAAATATTATTATATATGAGATCTCTCCCATCTCTACCTGTAAATTATTATTATTATAGAGATCTCTCCCATCTCGGCCTGTAAATTATTATTTTATTATTATAGAGATCTCTCCCATCTCGCCTGTAAATTATATTATTATAGAGACTCTCCCATCTCTACCTGTAAATTATTATTATTATAGAGATCTCTCCCATCTCGGCCTGTAAATATTATTTTATTATTATAGAGATCTCTCCCATCTCGGCCTGTAATTATTATATTAATAGAGATCTCCCATCCTCTACTGTAAATTATTATTATTATAGAGATCTCTCCATCTCTACTGTAAATTATTATTATTATAGAGATCTCTCCCATCTCGCCTGTAAATTATTATTATTATAGAGATCTCTCCATCTCGCCTGTAAATTATTATTATTATAGAGATCTCTCCCATCTCGCTGTAAATATTATTATTATAGAGATCTCTCCCATCTCTCCTGTAAATTATTATTATTATAGAGATCTCTCCATCTCACCTGTAATTATTATTATTATAGAGATCTCTCCATCTCGCCTGTAAATTATTATTATTATAAGATCTCTCCCATCTCAGCCTGTAAATTATTATTATTATTATATTATAGAGATCTCTCCCATCTCAGCCTGTAAATTATTTTATTATTATAGAGATCCTCCATCTCGCCTGTAAATTATTATTATTATAAGATCTCTCCATCTCTAGCCTGTAAATTATTATTATTATAGAGATCTCTCCCATCTCTCCTGTAAATTATTATTTATTATAGAGATCTCTCCCATCTCGCCTGTAAATTTTATTATTATAGAGATCTCTCCCATCTCTACCTGTAAATTATTATTATTATAGAGATCTCTCCCATCTCTACCTGTAAATTATTATTATTATTATAGAGATCTCTCCCATCTCGGCCTGTAAATTATTATTATATAGAGATCTCTCCCATCTCTACCTGTAAATTATTATTATTATAGAGATCTTCTCCATCTCGGCCTGTAAATTATTATTATTATAGAGATCTCTCCCATCCAGCCTGTAAATTATTATTATTATTAAGGATCTCTCCATCTCTACTGTAAATTATTATTATTATTATAGAGATCTCTCCCATCTCGCCTGTAAATTATTATTATTATAGAGATCTCTCCCATCTCTACCTGTAAATTATTATTATTATAGAGATCTCTCCCATCTCAGCTGTAAATTATTATTATTATTACAGAGATCTCTCCATCTCTACCTGTAAATTATTATTATTATTATAGAGATCTCTCCCATCTCTACCTGTAAATTATTATTATTATTATAGAGATCTCTCCCATCTCGGCTGTAAATTATTATTATTATAGAGATCTCTCCCATCTCTACTGTAAATTATTATTATTATAGAGATCTCTCCCATCTCGCTGTAAATTATTATTATTATAGAGATCTCTCCATATCAGCCTGTAAATTATTATTATTATTAAGAGATCTCTCCATCTCTACCTGTAAATTATTATTATTATTATTATAGAGATCCTCCCATCTCAGCCTGTAAATTATTATTATTATTATTATTAAAGAGATCTCTCCCATCTCGCCTGTAAATTATTATATTATTATATAGAGATCTCTCCCATCTCGCCTGTAAATTATTATTATATATGAGATCTCTCCCATCTTACCTGTAAATATTATTATTAAGAGATCTCTCCCATCTCGGCCTGTAATATATTATTATTATGAGATCTCTCCCATCTCGCCTGTAAATTATTATTATTATATAGAGATCTCTCCCATCTCGGCCTGTAAATATATTATTATAGAGATCTCTCCCATCTCGGCTGTAATTAATTATTATTATTATTATTATTAAAGATCTCTCCCATCTCGCCTGTAAATTATTATTATCATAAGATCTCCCATCTCTACCTGTAAATTATTTATTATTTAGAGATTCTCCCATCTCTACTGTAAATTATTATTATTATATAGAGATCTCTCCCATCTCTACCTGTAAATTATTATTATTACAGAGATCTCTCCCATCTCTACCTGTAATTATTATTATTACAGAGATCTCTCCATCTCGCCTGTAAATTATTTTTAGATCCTCGTGGAGGATCTCTAAGTCTTACTCACGTTGTTGTCTTGTGAACTTTTTTGTTTCACAGCCTACAGTTTTCATCGAAACTTCTGAAACTTGGCGTATATATGTAAAAATTCCCTGCGCAGACAGTAACCATCTCCGATTTGAAAATTCCTCCGAGAAAAAAAGTTATGACGTCAAAATATCTCCGCTAATGGAAATCGCCTAAAAAATTATCTCCGAAACTAGGCAAGCTTTTTGAATTCTGTTTGCCGGAATCAAACAGGGCATTAGCAGAGATGAATTGCCCACATATGATACATCACTATGACGTCATATCAATTTTTATGACGTCATTCCTATTTTTTTGTTTTTTGTTTTTGTTTCATTTGTTTCACAGCCTACAGTTTTCATCGAAACTTCCTGAAACTTGACATATATATGTAAAAATACCCTGCGCAGACAGTAACCATCTCCGATTTTGAAAATTCCTCCTAGAAAAAAAGTTATGACGTCCAAATATCCTCGCTAATGGAAATCGTCTAAAAATTATCTCAAACTAGGCAAGCTTTTAATTCTGTTTGGCGAAATCGAACAGGGCATTAGCAGAGAGGAATTACCGCACATATGATACATCACTATGACTCATATCAATTTTTTATGACGTCATTCCTATTTTTTGACATTTTTTGTCTCACAACCCAGAGTTTTCATCGGATCTTCGTGAAACTTGCCATGTATATGCAGAAAGCCGCGCGCAGGCAGTAACCATCTCGATTTTGGAAATTCTTCTCGAAAAAAAGTTGACGTCAAATATCGCCGCTAATGGAAATCGCCTATACCATTATCTCCGAAACTAGGCAAGCTGTTTGAATTTTGTTTGCGGGAATCAAGCCGGGCATTAGCACAGATAATTTATCACAAACGATACATCACAATGACGTCATATTCGTTTTTATGATCTTCGTCATTAAGAGGACGAGGATCTTAGCTCATTCGAGCTTGTTTTTAGAGAGATCTCTCCCATCTCGGCCTACAAATTGTAATTTTTACAGCAATCTCTACTGTCTATGCCTGCAAACTATACTTTTTACAGAGATCTCTCAGCCTGCAAATTATTTTTACAGGGATGTCTGGGCCTGCAAATTATAATTTTTACAGAAATCTCTACTGTCTAGACCAGCAAACTATACTTTTTACAGAGATCTCTCCCATCTAGGCCTGCAAATTATAATTTTTACAAGGATGTCAAGGCCTGCAAACTATACTTTTTACAGAGATGTCTCAGCCTGCAAATTATAATTTTTACAGGGATGTCGAGGCCTGCAAATTATTATTTTTTTGGTTGTCAAAGAACACAGGGTCAGACTCCGTCTTCAGTCTGTGCATCTCAAAAGAATCTGTTGGAACCACAATCAATTATTTAAGAGGTGAAATTATACCACCCAGACTATAATCAAGGGTGCAATTTCCCAGCGTATGTGTCCTCAGCCATCAATTTGTTGGATTTACTCGTGCTCTTGGGATTGTTTCTTCCTGGTTGGTCAATTTTTGTGCGTATATAGAACAGGCTCAGAAGAAACCTGAACCCGTGTGGCACTTTGTAACAATGAAGGTTGTCACTCGGTGCGGTGCATTTGCTTGATTGAATCGCAATAACCTGCAGCTTGCGGCGAGGCTTTGATATGTGTCCAAAATAGGAGAAATTTAACCCCCACTCACCACCACTACCTACATTCTCCTGTATTTCCCAGACAATCTCCAATTCCACTTCGCTCCTCTCTCCTATCCTCCTCACCTTTTCTTTCATTTCTACTTTCTTGTGTCTTTCCCTCTCTGTTCTCATTTTTCCTCTCCCCGTACCCTGCTGACATAAAATACCAAAAACTCATCACCAAACAACATTACACAAATTAATTACAATCCTGTGCATAAAAAACTGCACGACTTGCTCCTCATTATAAAATGTAACATTCTTTTCAATGATGGCTTGACGTGTCAATATTGTGCCTCGATACACTATTATGGCAAAGCTTAACTCAGATGTATGACAGATGACATTCTCCAAACTATTTATTTACATTGTGAGGACTAACTGCATATTCAGGTGTGATTATATGTATTCACAACTAAAGTGTGACATCATGTGCCTCATATTAATAACCACTTACAACAGTGCCTCATATTTACAACTTCTGTGCAGTTATGAACCATTGACTTTGTAAGTAAATTATTCTGCACATCTTGCTGTAACTTTCAACAACATGTTGGTTGCGTTTACTTTGTTGATAAATAAATAATGAACTCTCAGTTGTTACATTGTACTTGGCTTTGGGAAGCCTGACTGTTCATCACGAAAACATATAGGTCCTACAACCTAGGGTGTGGTGAGTACACTGGTAACCATCTCTGAATCATCAGTCTGTTTGTGACATCGCAATTCTACACAGTGAAACTACCGAATAGTCTGTTCTAGCACTGAAGGATCCTCACATGAGGGTTGACTAGTAAGGGTCCTGAGAAGGCAAAGTGATGAAAGTTGCACTAAACCGACCCATAAATTGGGAATCTCCTCGAGGTACCAGGCCAAAGGCTGACTCTGCAATATATATTTGGATAACATACACCATCTGGTCGAATGTTATGAAAATGGACAGCCAAATTGGTATCCTCTCTGAAAGTGTTCCTCCGCCGGCACTGGGTGGTAAGCTCCGGTTTGATCCCGATAGAAGCAGTTACCACCAAAACACCTTGCCTTTTCAACATCAAAGGCAAAACCAACCTGACCAAGGCTATAACTTGATGGACTGTGCAAATCTTTCAGGAAACGCATCATCTTCAAGCAAGCCAGAGCACATTAGTCTCACTGAAAGCTGAGCTTAATGCAAACCTATGTCCCATCTCCAAGACCTGATGGAGCCAGTGAATGCATTCTCAAATGTTGTCTTGCAAATTGGCATTTATTCTTTTCATCAGGTTCTTTAATTTTGACTACACTGTAATGTGCTTCGAAACTATCCCAGATCACTACAATCCACCAAGAAGGCACAGATACGTTATCCACTAGCTTGCAGTCCAGTTAGCATGCTTCCAATTGTAAGCAAAGTTATGGAATCAATAATTGCTGCTCATATCAAATAATTTCCCTCTCTGATGTCCTGATCAATGGTCACCATTAATTTCATTCATTCATTCGTGTGCAGTGCGTGACGGTCGGTTTGAATCATTGCTGAGTTCGGGCTGCCAGCCGATGTCTATTCTTTGCACTCAAGATGTATTATCCTGATTGGCTCGAGTGAAGTGCTGGCCACTGTGAGCGAGGTCAGGCCATGTCGGGCAGTGTTGATGCATTCCGGTGACAGACTGCCAGACAAATTCTCGCAGATGCAGTCCTTCATTTTACAGGAATAATGTAACACAAAATAGCGTATGCAATATGGAAAGGGAGCACCTCGACATTACCCTTGGGAGATAAGATGATTGTGATAATGATTTATTTTCCAAATATATATAT
>CM068954.1:4621946-4641454 GCA_035128595.1 Eptatretus atami
GCAAGTGGATTTGTAAGAAGTATGGAGTAGGGGATGAGGAGGGGTGAAAGTGGGATTTGTAAGAAGCATGAGGTAGTGGATGAGGGGTGGTGAAGTGGATTTGTAAAGAAGCATGAGTGAGTGGAATGAGGAGTGGGTGAAGTGGGATTTGTAAGAAGTATGAGGTAGTGGATGAGGGAGGTGGTGAAAGTGGGATTTGTAAGTAGTCGGGTTGTAGACCTACGTTTTACATCCTGTTTTCTCATCATACCTTTGAGAACCAGTTTTCTCCTCGTTTGTACGTCATTTCATTGTCTCTCTGTGATCTTTATTCGTGTGTTTTTGTCGCTGGCTTTGCCTGGTGACCTCTTTTGATTGAGGTCTTTGCTCTCCTGAACAATCTTTTCACACGAGCGGTGATATCGCTCCGGTGCTTCTGATAGCTTCATCATGTTGGTAAATTATGTCACCCATTCTGCATTTGCTCTCCTTTCTCTCCTCTCCGTACATTCTATATCCCCTATATATATATATATATATATTTTTTTTTTCATCCAATTAGGGGGATTTTGGAATGAGACCACCTTTTAATGATTAGCTCACCCCAAGTCGTCGCGAGGGGGCGAGACAGTTAATATTGAAACCCAATATGTGGGCTGGCATCGCATGTTGATCACACAAGGTGAGGAGGTGGTTACCTTCTCCCCTTTAGGTCATTAATGAGCCAGCTGGGCTCTTTTCCTTCCAACATGATAATGACACGGTTTTTCTGGATCGACCTGTAGCTCGGTTTCTTGAAGCTTATCTTCCAAATCCTTATCCTGCTTCCACTTTCAACCGGATTTGAACCAGCAACTTCTAGGATGCCAGTCCTTCACAATTCCTTCCTTAGCTATATCCAGAGACTCTTGGATCAATGGAGACTCGGTAATTTACAGCAGTGTTGCAAAAGTCTGTTTTTCAATGAATGATGAAATGTATAAAAGGAATCCAATGGGTCATTGCATTTACTAATGGTCAGGAAATTTACTGAAAATATATCACAACAGTAAAATTTTTCAGTGAAACGTCATTGTTTGAATTATTGGTTGGCACAAAAGGTTTGAAGTCCATTGGTCTTGGTGGGATTATGGTTTCTATTGGACTTGATTTGTTTTCCTTGGCATTTGTGAATGGTTGGGGATAGCTCGGTTTTGAGTGAATAATGTATTTTGAAAGTAGATAACGTGTTTTTGGGTTTAAAATGTGAATGAAAGACACATAATGCCTCATCTCATCTGATAAGGTGACAGATATATTTGAAATGATGAATAATTAAAAAAAAAAGAATTTGTACACATTGTCGAAGCTCGTGTGAGAGCGAACACACAATGTACAGCAAGAGGGGCATGAGACAAGAGGGCAGGAGAGGGAAGGACAAAACATTGGGAACAGAGACATTAGGAGATCTGTGGAAGGGAGAGGGATGGTCGAGGAACATGGAATACAAGATAGACATTACAGGGATTTTCAGGAAGGAAAGCGGGGAATTTGAAGGAGGTTGGCTTGGAGTGGATTAACGGGGGTAGAAAGATCGAGATTTGGATGGGGGTGATAGTGGTGGTGAACAGCTGTTTTGAAGGCCTGGAGGGAAGAATGGGATTGAAAAGAGTGACGGAGTTTATTCCAAAAGTGGGGAAAAGAGGAATGAAAGAGTGAAGGTGAGCAGTGATTCGTGATTTTGGTAGTTTTATCAGAAGAGGGTTGTTTGCGGACTTGAGTGCCCTGTGGAAATATGGTGGACATATGGCAGACAAGCAGGGTGGCGAGACCGGAGAGTAGACAGAAAGACCACCGACCTGCCTGCGGTGAGAGAGTGAGATGCTCAAAGACTCAGCCTCACCGTGGGAGATACCAATGATCCTAACTGCCTTGGGTTCCACAGCGTGAAGCTAGAAAGGTGGAAGGCAGGAGCACCAGCCCAGAGGGGAGAGCAGTACTCCATCAGGCTGCGGAAGAAAGCTTTGTATGTGGTCAGGAGCTCAAGTGGCTGAGGAAGGACTTTGCATGACGGAGGATCCCAGTCGGCGATTGGCTTTGAATGCCAAGTTGGAAATGTGGCTTTCCCAGGAAAGATCAAGGCAGATCGTGAGACCCAGAAGCTTGAAAGAAAGAACTTCTTCTAGAGGATTGTTGACAAAGTTGATGGGGGGGGGTCAAACGTCCTTCGGAGAGTGACCTGGTCTGAAACCAAATTGTTGATTGGAAATCAAGCCATTGGAGAAAGGAACGATTTAATGTCTGAAGCGATGATGGATTCCATGACCTTGCTGATGATTGGGAGAAGGCTGATTGGTCTGTGGTTGCAGGGATCTGTTTTTGCACCTTTTTTCTGCAGGCAGTGATGTTTGTTGATTTCCAAGCTCGACACATTCAATGGATCGACCATTCAAATGGATCGACATATTCAATGGATCGACACATTCAATCAATGGCGACTCCAGGATCGTTGTGTCAGCTGAATGTGTGCAGTGAGGATGTGGTCCTCGTTAGTATGCAGTACGTGGCTGCAGGTTAGCTTCAACTCTTGCGGGGGTGCAGTGGCGGTGCTGCTGATGCAGTGCCCCTGGAGGTTAGAGTTGAAATTTGTATGTTGTTCAGGATGCCGGAGATGACTCGCCTGCTCTTCGTGAAGGTCACCGCTGGGTCTTTAACATCCATCAACTAACACCGGCAGATGGGCCGCCCGGTTTAACATCCATCTGCACACGTTGATGCCTCACTCGACCTGATAAATACCAGGATGACAGTTTATAGCTGCGTCGGGATTCAAACCCAGGCTGGACGGCTTAGAGGAGAGAACGCATCTCGTGCCTCGACTATCCTGAAGCATGTGTTTTGGTGAATTTGAGAAACGACATTTAAGGTGAAAATAAAGATTACATAAGCTGTAATTCAGATACATATTATCACTTTTACTGTTTGTTTGTTTGTTATTTGCGAAAATCGAAGATTTTTCAAATACATTGGTTCGTCGATTTTGTTATTCTGTCTGTCTGTCTGTCTGTCTGTCTGTTTTATGTCTATTTAGCGCCTACAGGTCACAATTTTAAACCGATCTTCACGAAACTTCACCGCATGGGAGAGTTGGTCATAAGGAAGAAGACGATTGTTTTTGAGGTCAAAAGGTCAACAACTAAGGGGGTATTTCTGAAATCCTCAATTTTCATCACATTGATTTGAAATTTGAAGAGGATTTATATTTCAGGTCACTGAATTCAAGCACCAATAATTTTGGAGGTCCCTTCATTGGCCAAAAGGTCAACACAGGCCGGTATTCTAAAATTGTCAATTTTCATCCGATTCACTTTAAATTTGAAGAGGAGTCGCATATTTGGTCATTGAATTCGACCGCCAATTATTTTTGAGGTCAAATTTTTTTTGTGGATTTTGCAAGTATCGTGCTCTGCACGGCGTCTTCTTCTTGTTGGGTTGTTTGTCTGTGTACAGGATATCTCAAACAGTTGTGGGCGGATTCGGATGAAACCTGGTGGACATGTTTGATGTGTGACAAGGAAGAATTGTTTCAATTTTAATGAAGATCCGGATCCGACTACTCGAATTTTAAAGTGATTCTTCACCATTGAGAGATCGGCCTCAAAAACGACATATAGCATGATATTTCAAAAATGTATTGGGCCCGATATGTTCTCGTGGATCAATGATTACAGGGCAGAGGTATTCGCTCTACCGAGGACCCTTCTAGTTTGTAATTGTTTTTTTTGTTCTACATCTCTTTTATCATGAATGTAAATTGTTTTTTTTCACATAAAGCCATCAACTGGGAATTAGGATTGCTTCCATGAACCGTTGTCTTGTTGAAAAGGTCAAACAGCTGTTCATTACCAAATGTGTCGTATTGCATTTCCACTTTCAAGTTGGCTCCGATCTCGATCTGCATTTTGCTCTTTTTAAAAACGTTTTTGTCTTATGCCGAGGACATTAAATCTGCAATGGATGTCAAAGACTTGAGATGTTTTGTTGGAGACTTTTCCATTTGCATGCACTCAATGCACACCGCCTCTTTTACATTGTGATTTGTACAAAACAAAATTGTCTGTGGACGTCTTTTTGTCTTTTTCTCTGAAATCAACCGAGGCCTCAGACATGACTTCCACTCCAGTAGTATCAGAAAAAGTTTCCCACCGATATGAAACACGTGTGCCGCAGTCACGCAGACAGCTCTCGGTTTGAGAACGTTGGGTTTGAGAACGTCCGCGATAAGGAATGCCATTTCTATCCTCATTGTCTCACCACCGACTGATTGATGTACATTTTGATGTATTTAATTGCCTTTGTACTGTTTTAGGTCCATGTATGTATTATTGTGCTATACTTACTTTATGGTTACTTTACTAATAACTTTACGACTCTTTATGGTTTAAAATCCCCTGAATGACTATTTACATTATTTTACCTTTAAATATGGTCTTATATTTGTTGGTTTCAATCAAATTCGCTTTGAGAACAGGGTCCAGGAACGTAACTCCTTCTCAAACCAGGAGTTGTCTGTACTGGCAATTAGGATTACCATTTGTGCTGAGTCTTCCTGGTGCAGGATGTTTCCTTTATGCGAGAAAAACTTTTTTACCCTACTTGTGACATCCTTCCTTGCCTTTTTTCACGTCAGCACTCGGGATGAGGGAAGCTTGAATGTCCCCCCCAGGAATTAGCCGCGATGTGCCAAACGATATCTGATGTGAAGGCTGGTATATGAATAAAAATGGGTAAAAATGAGAAAGTTAGGAGACGCGTGCCACAGCGAATTAAAAAGTTGAATTTGTAGCAAAAATTCTGGCACATAAAAGTTAAACAAAATTAAAACTTTGATTTGGATTGCTTTGTTCAATGATATAGTCTATTCGATGTTCCCTTGACACGGCATATCTCTACATAACGAGAAAAGCCTTCAGAATATCCTGGAAGGTCCTCGAAAAAATGAAAGAAAGAAAGTGTGAAACCCGTCTTTTTTATATTGACAAAGTTTCTGGAGATGTGATGCCATGACTGACTTACCCAGGAAGCCGCCAGGCTGTTAAGATTAACATTACCCTTTCTTATGCCAAACAATATGGTTTCCCAGTCGATGGCATTTCATCATAACTATCATTGTGACTTTTAATTTACATATACTCCGACCAAAAACATTCCTGAAATCCCTCCTTCTACAAACTACTTGCAATCGCGAGATGGTTCTGCAACCAGAAGCTGCTAGAAATTGCTCGTTAACACGAGATGGTTCAAGATCCGTAACCAAAACTTTCCTGAACTTTCACGATCTTTCCACAAACCTTAAATGACAATTGAACTTGTATTTTCATTACAGGAGCGAGAAGATAGTACTCACAGTGGGCCAAACCATCCGAGGATGAACGAACTTGAAAAGAGAAGAGAGGGAGGGGAGGAAACACTACAACTAGCAAGGTTAATGGGGGTAAAAAAAAAGATCGTGGGTCAGAATTGGGGGTGACAAGAAATGGTGGTGCAGTGCTTGCTTGTAGACCTGGAGGGAAGAGTGATACAGAAAGGCCTCTGGAAGGTGGTTCCATAGATGTGAGAAGTAAGGAAGAAATGAGATGAGGTGTGCAGTCAGCCTGGATTTTGTAAGCTCAACCAGGAGAGGGTTATTGGAAAAACGCATGCACACTCGAGTTGCTGGGAAAGGTCAGAAGACTGAGAATAGAGGGAGCATTTTTGGAGAATAGACCATAGAAAACAAAGACCACCAACCTGTCTGCGATGTGAAAGCAACAGATGTTAAGCTTTGTCATCAGAGGAGATTCAAATCATTTTGAGAGCTTTAGATTCCACAGGATCCAGGACATAGAGATATGTGTTGTGGGGGGCGGGGGGGGGGGCAGGCCATAGCAGAGAGCGGTACTCCATTGAGCTATGGACAAAGGCCTTGCCACCTTTTTATTCCACTCAACTTTTAGAATAACCATCTCACCGCAACACTGTTTGAGGGGTGAAATTGCTGGAGTGTGATGAAAACAGGTGAACAAAAATGTATTCCATATGGAAGTAGAACGGCACTCGTAGAGCGCATTGTCTCGCCTCACACATTCATTCTGAACAAAAATACCACCGTGAAAGGAGCACACTACTATTATCGCCCACTGCTATTATGGCCCATAGATTAATTATTAGCATTGGTTATGAACATTATACATTTAATTACTCACTTACATCGGGTCACAGATCAGATATATGATGTTTCAGATTTTTTTGATAAAGCATTCAATTCAACCAATTACGGCTGGAATACCACTTCACCGACGACATCATCGTTATCACTCTGTATACCCCATGGGGAGTTGATGACGTATGCCAAGTTGAAATTTTTTTCGTTGAGCGGTTTTGGAGAAAATTATGTCCGTTGTTTTTTTCTTTTAATCCAATATGGCTGCTTTACCATGTGACCTATGATATATTAAATTTAAGTATTCACTCACACCCGGTCATAGATCAGATATGTGACGTTTGAGATTTTTTGGATAAGGATTTCAATTCAACCAATTATGGCTGGAACACCACTTCACCGATGATGTAATCGTTATCACCCTATATACCCCATGGGGAGTTGATGACGTATGCCAAGTTTCATTTTTTTTCGTTGAGTGGTTTCGAAGAAAAGGATGTCCAAATTTTTTCCTTTAATCTGATATGGCTGCCATACCGTGTGACCTATGATGTCAGAGATAGCAATAAAATATTCTCCATGGGGAGTCCTTCCTATGTTTAAAGTTTTGCATCGATCGGACAAGCGGTTGCAGAGAGCCATTTTTAAAGCAAAAATATATGGACATGGAGAGAGACAGACATACAGACAGACAGACAGACAGGGGTGTTGCAGTCGTCTCGCATCCCCTTTGAGGCGAGACCAACGGTACGTACACAACAAACATTAACATCGCTCTGAACCAGATACACCAGCTGACAGTCACTCATAAAGGATTTGTGATAATAGCCCCAAATGACGACATCGATTGTAGCATCGTAATGTTTTCTTTGATTCCCATCAATTCGTCAGCAACGATGAAGCCAAATGAAGTCTTTGTTGCACCTCTTTGTTTCACCTCTTTCATGGCTGTGTTCATTCTTAAACCTTGCTGTTCTACATGTTGCCTCATCACCTCTATATCCATCACATCCTCACTCTTCCTGTTTCTCAATCCTTGCAATCCGCTACGTATCGTATCGCACGCAATACGTCTTCTCCTCTCATCCGAGTTCATGTTTTTACTCGTCCAAACTTCGAAGCACTCTTTCTGAGATCTTGCACAACGGCATTGTTTCTTCTTCCACCGTTATCTTATCTCTACTTATTATATTTTGTGCAGTGTTGAAACTCTCAATTTTACCCTCAGGAAACCCATTTGTGCAATGTGTGTGTGTTTGGTTCACCTGTTCTCATCACACTCCAGCGTTTTGGCCCGTTCAACGTTATAGACACTGCGGTTGTTTCTTATAGGTTGATTTTTGTTTACATCGCAATATCTTTTGTGTACCAGGTGTTGTACCAGGTGTTGTACCAGGTGTTGTAGTTTCCCAAACGCAGTACAAGTTCGTTCACTTATTGTTTTTATAACATTCTTCATTTTAGCTTTCATGAGTCTTCATAATTTCCATTGTTCACTCCAAATTTTCCAATACTGTAACTGTAAAGGGAAATATTTCCACTTGTTCACATTATTTGTCTCAAACCTCAATCTAGTAGATGACTTGTCGTTTTCCAATCGCCGTGATTTTGTTTTTGCTTGCTCATCTTCAGTCTGAGATATTGTAGCCCAACACTTGTTTGACTGTTCTCATCATCCCATTTTTGACACTGTTCCAAGTTTCTTTATCATTCCTTCACCAGAGAAGAAGTTTTTTTTTTTCCGGCATGGCTTCCTTGTACTAATTAATACCAGGGTCTCTCAATTTGTGCGCATCTGAGATGTTCCTGGCACTTTTTAATTTGTCTTCATCCTCGGCCTCATTGGTGCCAGTACGAACTCGTGATGCAATCTGATATCAGTTACAAATGATCTGCACTGCAGCGCACTCGATTTCCATCGGTGATTCACACGTACAAAGTCTGTTATGTCACATTCTCTCCTAAGAGCTGAGATCCGAGTGTACCTCTGCCAGATCCGAGTGTACCTCCTCCAGATCCGAGTGTACCTCCTCTATATCCGAGTATACCTCCTCTATATCCAAGTGTACCTCCTCCAGATCCGAGTGTACCTCCTCCAGATTCGTGCGTACCTCCAGATCCGTGCGTACCTCCTCCAGATCCGAGTGTACCTCCTCCAGATCCGACTGTACCTCCTCCAGATCCGAGTGTACCTCCGCTATATCTGAGTGTACCTCCGCCAGATCCGAGTGTACCTCCGCCAGATCTGCGCGTACCTCCTCCAGATCCAAGTGTACCTCCTCCAGATCCGACTGTACCTCCTCCAGATCCGTGCGTACCTCCTCCAGATCCGAGTGTCCCTCCTCCAGATCCGTGCGTACCTCCTCCAGATCAGAGTGCACCTCCTCCAGATCCGACTGTACCTCCTCCAGATCCGCGTGTACCTCCGCTATATCTGAGTATACCTCCACCAGATCCAAGTGTACCTCCACCAGATCCGAGTGCACCACCTCCAGATCCGAATGCACCACCTCCAGATCCGAGTGTACCTTCTCCAGATCTGAGTGTACCTCCCCCAGATCCGAGTATACCTCCTCCTGATCCGAGTGTAATTCCTTCAGATCCGAGTGTAACTCCTCTATATTTGAGTGTATTCCTCCAGATCCAAGTGTACATCCTCGAGATCTGATTGTACCTCCTCCAGATCCAAGTATACCTCCTCCAGATCCCAGTATACCTCCTCCAGATCCGAGTGTACCTCCTCCAGATCTGAGTGGTCCTCCTCTATATCTGACTGTACCTCCTCTATATGTGAGTGTACCTCCTCCAGATCCGAGTATACCTCCTTCACATCCGAGCGTACATCCTTCAGATCCGAGTTTACCTCCTCCAGATCCGAGTGTACATCCTCGCGATCTGATTGTACCTCCTCCCGATCCCAGTATACCTCCTCCAGATCCGAGTGTACCTCCTCCTGATCCGAGTGTACTGTACCTCCGCTGCAGCTTTCTTTGTTGAAACACTGTACAGTATTCAGCGTAAAGGGATTGTTGTTCGGGGTAAAAATTGAAAAGCCTTTCTCCTCGTTCGTCTTGTTCTCCAAATCAAACTTTCCCTCCTATTCCAGTGCAGGAATTCCAAGTGAGAAGGTCCTTCTTTTGTGATAAAATCTCCCATCACCGAATGATCAGTTTTTCACAGGAGATGTTCCAGGTTGGTGCGTATAGTTGTGCTGTTGTGACCACGTATTCTTCATTCCCAATCACTTATTCGGAGATATATTCCTTTGAATGTCACAAGAGTCTTCGGATTGAGAAGCAGTGCCATTCCGTGACGGCGTTGACCTTCTCCTCCTGATGTCAGTATTCCGTGTTCATTGTGCTGGAGTTCTCTTATCTCGTTTCACAGACCAATGATTCCCCACTCGCATCTTTCCAACCGGCGTACCGTTATCGCAAGTGCGTCAGTCAAGCTCGTATAATGTTCTTTACATTCCATGTTCCAATACATGTCCGTCCCGTCCTTCATACTCTTCAGGCAGTTCCCTCTTCCATGTTCTGTTTGTTCCAATCGCATGATACGTTTCAGTCCCTGTCCTTACTCCAACCAATTTATAACACAGATTTACGGATAGCAGGTGAGAGCCTCCCTATCCCCTCACTCCCCATGCCCCTAGTGCTTCGTATTGCGTAACATCTGCAATCGTTCAGACGTCACATTAGGAGACTTTTATTAAGCACACGCTGCTTTGCATTGTGGGAAATATCACCACTTTGGGAGGATTCATTTCACGTTTGCATGTGCTCTGCCAACGCCGTTGGCAATATGTACGTAATGACGTCATGACATAATGACGTATGTTTGTACCTTTTTATTTTCTTTTTTCGATCAAAGATCTCGACTCATGGAAGAGCGAGGTGATGGGGTGGGGGAAGGTAACGTAGTGATAGTGGAGATCGAAGTGATGCCATAGTTTGACAGCGAGGGGAGAGGAGGAGAACACTAACCTACATACATGGGATGGTGGAGCACCTGCCTGCTTGAAGCCTTGGATGAAGAGTGGGATTGATCTCCCTCAGTAAGGTGGTTCAATAATGTGAGAAGAGGAACGAAAGGGTGGATGGAGGTTTTCAGTAAACCTGGATTTGTGTAGTTTAACCAGGTGGAGGTTCCAAAGAGTGCGCACATGTTGGAGCAGTTGAGGAAGGTCGAAGGGGTTGGGGGGGGGGGGGGGGAGAGAGACAGACAGACAGACAGGACGAGAGGACAAGTGGACGAGGCCCGAAGAGATGATGAAAACCAAAGGTGCCACCAAAGTGAGGCCTAGCTGTGCTTGGGCTTCAAGCACGTGCACAGAACACATCATTATTCCGTGTCCTTCTCCCGTGCATTCGAAGTTTATAATTAGAAGCATTGCTTCCCTCCAAGCCGTCTGCTGTTGGGTTCGATTACCAGCGGAATCATGTCCAACTGAAGGTGCCATTCAGGACTTCAAGGATCTTTGTGAAGTAATTAGTGATATGTTTTTACTGTCCCCTGTGAGGGGCCATCATGTTGTATTCACCTGGTGGGGACAAAACGCCTGAAGATCTAAATGCCAATTCAGGTAGGAATGGCATTCCCAGGATCCCGGCGAATTGCCCATTACAAACTTTAACATTCACAAACCCGTCGGGTTTCCGACATGCTCACGTACACACCGAGCTATTGCCAGATCACAAGGGATTTCCACTTCGCCCCCAAATTCCCAGCTCGCTGGTCATCTCAATTGGGGCTTCCAACCGCACGTTTCACTCCTTCCCGCCGTTTTTCCCTCCCACCACCCCCACCCCGCCTCGCTTCTGTCTTCTCAGGGCCCCGGCCGCCGCACTCCTTCACAAGAGGCTTCGCTCTTCCACACGCTCACCCTTCCGTCAGCGTGGACCTCTTCCTTCCTGTCCAGTTCTCTCAGGCTTTACCTCACTCCGGTCCACCTCTCTCTCCACGTACACACTCACACATATACACATATACACACCTTTCAAAACACCGCTCACGCCTCCCCGTCCCGACTCTTCCTCTTCTCTCTCTCATCATCTCCGCCCGTCTGAGGTATCGCTCACCATGCGCGCTCTCTGAGCGCCATGCGCGTGCGGACCGGCCGCGCCCTGCGCGCGCTCCTCGTGCTGGGCGCACTGGCCGTGGTACTGAGCATGTGGGCTGCGCTCGGCGGGCCCGGCTTGGGCGACGTGAGTCCGCTCTCCCTCTCTCTTGCCTCTCTCTCCTCCTAATCCCTCCCTCCTCTCTCCTCTTCTCCCGCTCTCCCTCTCTCCATATTTCCAGCCACCCCTCCTCTCCCTCCCCTTCTCCTTGTGTCCGGCCACGCGCTTTTTCCCGATGTTTTAGTTTATCTTCAACCGGATTCCCTGAACACTTTTTCATAAAAAAAAAAAAACATTTCACATTTAATATTTCACTTCCCTTTCATTTTATTCACACCTGCTCGTTTTTCCTTCCTTCTCTTTCTTCAGGAACAATTAAACTTCCTTCTTCCATGTCCAGCGTGTTCCATTCCCCACGGAGTTATTAAAATCTCATTCTCCTGCCCTTTACCCTCTCCTGAACGTCCCTTTCCTTCCACATATCCACACACCCCCCCCCCTCCCATTTCATTCTCTACACCCACCTTTTATACTCTACCCACACCCGCATTTTTACTCCCATACCCAACTTTTACTTACTACCATGCTACACCACCTTGCTACCCCCCCAAACTTTTACACTCTACCCCCCCCCCCACCCGCATTTTACACTCCACTCCCCATACCCACCTTCTATCCCCCCCCCCCCCCACCTGCCTTTTACACTCTACCCCTTCCCAAATTTTTATTCTACTCCCATACCCACCTGCGACCTCCCCTACCCACCTTTTAGTCACTACCCCCTCCAGCCTTTTACACCCCACTCCCATACCACTCCCCCTACCCACTTTAATCACTACCCTGCTACCCACTTTTCTATCCCCAAACTTTTACACTCTACCCCCCCCCAACTGCCTTTTACACGCTACCCCCACCTGCCTTTTACATTCTACCCCCCCCAACCTGCCTTTTACACGCTACCCCCCCCCACCTGCCTTTTACACTCTACCCCCCCACCCCCAACTGCCTTTTACACTCCACCAACCCGAAATTTACACTCCACTCCCCATACCCACCTTCCACCTCCCCTATCCACCTTTTACTCATTGCCACGCTACTCACCTTGCTACCTTCCCCCAACCTTTTACTCTCTACCCCCCTTCCCCACCCACTTTTACACTCTATCCACACCCGACCCGCATTTCCACCTCCACTCTTCATACTAACCTTTTACTTCCCCTAACCCACCTTTAACTCACTACTCCACTAACCACCCTCTACCCCCCTACCCGTCTTTTACACTCGACCCCCCTCCCCACCCACATCCCATATCCACATTCTACCTCCCTGACCCACCTTTTACTCACTACCCCACTACCCACCTTTCCACCCCCTCCCCAACCTTTTACACACTATTCCCCTGTACCCACCTTCTACTCTCTACCCCTTCATGCATCCACCATTTACCCTACCCCCACCTATTTCTCCAACCCCTCCCCCCCCCGAACCTCCCACCACCACTAACCTTTAAGCCCTACCTCCCTCACACGTTTTGCTTTCTACCTTTACTTAATACCCCCCCCCCCAGCCTATCCTTTACCCTCTACCCCTCCCCATTTTCTATCGTTCACACATCCACCTTACCCTATGATCTTGTATTTAAAGTTTTGGCCATCCTCTCCTGTTATTTCATATGTAGTATTTAGATGTACGGTATTTCTATGGTAATTTGATGTATGGTATTTCTATGGTAATTTGATGTTCAGTATTTCCATGGTATTTTGATATACGGTATTTCTGTGGTATTTTGATACATGGTATTTCTAAGGTATTTTGATGTGCAGTATTTCTAAGGTATTTTGATATATGGTATTTCCATGGTATTTTGATGAATGGTATTTCTATGGTATTATGATGTGCGATATTTTTATGGTATTTGATGTGCAGGATTTCAATGGTATTTTAAAGTATGGTATTTCCATGGTATTTTGATGAATAGTATTTCTATGGTATTATGATGTATGGTATTTCCATGGTATTTTGATGAATGGTATTTCTATGGTATTATGATGAATGGTATTTCTATGGTATTATGATGAATGGTATTTCTATGGTATTATGATGTGCGATATTTTTATGGTATTTGATGTGCAGTATTTCGATGGTATTTTGATGTATGGTATTTTGATGAATGGCATTTCTATGGTATTATGATGTGCAATATTTTTATGGTATTTGATGTGCAGTATTTCTATGGTATTTTGATGTATGGTATTTCCATGGTATTTTGATGAATGGTATTTCTATGGTTTTATGATGTGCGGTATTTTTATGGTATTTGATGTGCAGTATTTCTATGGTATTTTGATGTCTGGTATTTCTATGGGATTATGATGTGCGGTATTTTTATGATATTTGATGTGCCGTATTTCTATGGTATTTTGATGTATGCTATTTCGATGGTATTTTGATGTATGGTATTTCCATGGTATTTTTATGGATGATATGTTTATGATATTTTGATGTTTGGAATTCTATGGTATTTTCATGTGCAGGATTTCTATGATATTTTGATATACGGTATTTCTGTGGTATTTTGATGAATGGTATTTCTGTGGTATTTTGATGAATGGTATTTCTATGGTATTTTAATGTATGGTATTTCCATGGTATTTTGATGTGTGGTCTTTCAATGGAATTTGATGTGAGATATTTTGTGGTATTTTTATGTACACTATTTCTTTGGTATTTTGATGTGCGGTATTTTTATGGTGTTTTGATGTGCGGTATTTGTATGGTATTTAGATGTACGGTAATTTGTATGGTATTTAGATGTACGGTAATTGTAATGGTATTTATATGGTATTTAGATGTTACGGTCATTGTATGGTATTAGTATGGTATTTAAATGTATGGTATTTGTATGGTATTTGTATGGTATTTAGATGTATGGTAATTGTATGGTATTTGTATGGTATGTAGATGTACAGTCATTATATGGTATTTGAATGGTATTTAGATGTACGTAATGTATGGTATTTGTATGGTATTTAGATGTACGGTAATTGTATAGTATTTGTATGGTATTTAGATGTTTGATAATTGTATGGTATTTTATGGTATTTAGATGTATGATAATTGTATGGTATTTGCATGGTATTGAGATGTATGATAATTGTGTGGTATTTGTATGGTATTTAGATGTACGCTAATTGAATGGTATTTGTATTGTATTTAGATGTACGGTAATTGTATGGTAATTATATGGTATTTAGATGTACGGTAATTGTATGGTATTTGTATGGTATTTAGATGCACGGTAATTGTATGGTATTAGATGTACGGTAATTGTATGGTATTTGTATTGTATTTAGATGTACGGTAATTGTATGGTAATTGTATGGTATTTAGATGTACGGTAATTGTATGGTATTTGTATGGTATTTAGATGTACGGTCATTGTATGGTATTTGTACGGTATTTAGATGTACGGTCATTGTATGGTATTTGTATGGTATTTAGATGTACGGTAATTGTATGGTATTTGTATGGTATTTAGATGTACGGTCATTGTATGGTATGAGTATGGTATTTGAATGTATGGTATTTGTATGGTAGTAGATGTATGGTCATTGTATGGTATTTTGTATGGTATTTAGATGTACGGTAATTGTATGGTATTTGTATGGTATTTAGATGTACAGTAATTGTATGGTATTTGTATGGTATTTAGATGTATGGTAATTGTATGGTATTTGTATGGTATTTAGATGTATGATGATAGTATGGTATTTGTAAGGTATTTAGATGTACGGTAATTGTATGGTATTTGTATGGTATTTAGATGTACGGTAATTGTATGGTAATTGTATGGTATTAGATGAATGGTATTTTATGGTAATTGTATGGTATTTAGATGAATGGTATTTGTATGGTAATTGTATGGTGTTTAGATGTACGGTAATTGTATGGTATTTAGATGTACGGTAACTGTATGGTATTTGTATGGTATTTAGATGTACAGTAATTGTATGGTAATTGTATGGTATTTAGATGTATGATTATTGTATGGTATTTGTATGGTATTTGTATGGTATTTAGATGTACAGTAATTGAATTGCCAGTTCTGTGTTTGGAGCATTGGCAGGTCTCCTTGGGGGCTCCCTGCTGACGATCTCAAAGTTAAGTTTCCGGTCGTTATCTGTCCCGTTTTAACTGTTTATTTTCTCACCTACATGTTACTGTGTGTTCCTAGTTTGGTTTTGTTTCAAAAATCGTGCTATTTTGTGAGATTTCGTCAAACTTGTTCTGACTGGGTGCTTGAGGCCTATCCTTGAGGCCTGAGGCCTACCCTTTGTTCCCCTCGGTGTACGATCGTGTTTATTTGTTTTTCTCCCCATTATCTTCAATTTCTATCTTTCCCACTTTCTTAACATCCCCCATCCTCACAACTAATCATTCTATTTCTTATCTTAAAAAAAAAAAAACGCTACTTACTCCGATTCTTCTTCTTCTTCATCTCTTCTTCTTCCTCCTCATCTTCCTCGATTTTTTCTATAACACTTCCATGACCTAATCTGTTGAAAACTCTCTCAAACATTAATAATAAAAACAAAAATGATCTCTTATAATGCTTCATCTTACTCTTTCACACGTGTGGTACTCTTTACTGTATCAGAATGCACTACTTTCTGCTATTTAAACAGACTGCTCTCAATTCGACCTTTCCTTCATACCTTGCCTAAAAAATCCAACTGTTACAGCGTTTCTTCTCTCCATTCTCTGAATTCGCCTTTATTGCATTCCTCAAGAAATGTGTTTAATCGCATAACTGACCTAAAACTTTTTAAAACCCCAGTTTGCTATGAATGTTCGCTTTCCATCAACCATTCTTTTTTTCCAACTTTAGTGCCACCTCACTCCTCTCACTCCTGACTCTCAAAGCAACCATCCCACTCTTCTCCCTCCAAGCCTCCCCTCTCACCTCTCTCAAAAACTCCCCCCTCACCTTTCTCCCACCATTCATCCCCTCACTCATCCTTCCAAAGTTTCCCCCCTCCCATCCACAAAGCTGCCTCCTTCCACTGCCCTCTCACCTCCATCTCTTCACTCCACCTCCTCAAATCCTCAACTGCCTTCTTCCCCTCTCTTGTCCCCCCTCTTCCCCAGCACCACAGAGCCTTTTCTCCTCCTCATTCGGCCCCCTCCCCGAGCTATTCTGCAATCCCCCACACTCTTTCAACAACACTCCTTACCTCCCCCCTCGTCCCTTGTCCTACCCTCCCCTCCCCCACCCCCTGCACCTAAAGCCTCCTCCCCTACCTCTTCATTAAAAGTATGGACCTCAAATATCCAGGGCCTTCGCTCAAACCTTCAGATCTTTCCACACAGGTTGCCACTGACAAACCAGACATAATCTGCCTAACAGAAACTTTCCTCCCCCAAGACGTGTCTGACTCCCAAGTTTCTCTCCCTGGTTACTCTCTCCTCCGGTTTGACAGACTTGAGCCTCGCCCTGGTGGAGGAGTTGCTCTCTTCATCAAAGACTCTATTCCTCACTCTCCATGCACTGCCCTCACTCCCCCACACTCCCAGGAATACCTCTGGCTACGGCTTCCCCTCAACTCCCACTCATGTTTATATGTGTACTGTACCGTCCACTAACAGTGATGACTCCATCTACACCTCACTATCTGAAAATATGGACCAACTTCTATCTTCTCATCCAAACTCTCTCTTCCTCATATGTGGCGACTTCAATTGTCATCATGCCAGTTGGCTCGCTGTGGTACTTCTCTCACCTGTCATGGCACCTCAGCAAAAGCTTTCTGCGACTCATTGGGACTGACTCAATCGGTCAACTTCCCTACCCGGATCTCACCCAATGGTACTCCATCTCTTCTGGATCTGATTTTGACAAATTTCCCTGACAATATCTGCTGCTCTTCCTCCGCTCCAATCGGTTCTTCTGACCACGTCCTTGTCAAAGTGGACATCTTCTGGCTGTTATCAGAGAACCACCTCACCGCCGTCGAGTCTGGCATTTCACTCAAGCGACTGGCAGGGTCTCCAAGTAGCCCTCAAACTTATAGACTGGTCTCCTATCTCTACTTTCTCCAACATCAACTCTTCCTGGGAATTCTTTCAAAGACACTTGCTCTCCCTCATGCATAGATTTATCCCCTCTCGTCTTCAGTTATCCTACCCTTCTCCCGCCCTTGGTTCACTGAAGCTTCTGGTGGGGCAGTTGTCCTGAAACAACTTGCCTTTGCCTCATGGAAAGCAAACCCAACTGAGGGCAATCTCAGTTCCTTCCATAAAGCTCGAACAAGTGTGTATCTACCCTCAGGAGAGCCAGAAAACCACATCTTTCGCATCTCAAGTCTGAACTCTCAACCTCTCCCCTCCTCAAAATCCTGGTAGCGTCTAATCAAATCTGTTTCTGGTGTATGTTCCCCCTCCATCCCCTCCTTTACCTCAAATGGCCGCTCTGCTGATACCGCACGTGAAAAAGCTGAACGCCTAACTCGTGTTTGCAGCTAAATCTTGTGTCCAAAACCCATCACTTTCTCTACCCACCTTACCCAGTCGCACCCAACTGTCTCTGGACTCTGTGTCCTTTACTCCTGACAAGGTGGAGAGCTTGCTGTCAAACCTCGACTCAGATTCTGCAACCGGTCCAGACGGCATCAGCCCACGTGTACTCAAAGCCTGCTCTTGGCTCTTGCTCACCCTCTCTCTGTTCTATTCACCCTCTCATTTGCTCAAGGCCATCTGCCATCTGCTTGGAAATCAGCAAACATCACTGCCCTGCACAAAAAAGGTGCAAAAACAGATCCCTGCAACTACAGACCAATCAGCCTTCTCCCAATCATCAGCAAGGTTATGGAATCCATCATCGCTTCAGACATCAAATCCTTCCTCTTCTCCAATGGCTTGATTTCTGATCATCAATTTGGTTTCAGACCAGGTCACTCTACCTGGATATGCTGCTTCTGCTCTCCCACAATGGATGGAAGCCCTCAATGCCAGACAGGAAATCCGAGCCGTATCCCTGGATATATCACGTGCTTTTGACAGTCTGGCACCCTGCCCTGCTCACCAAACTCTCTTCCTATGGTATCCAAGGCCATCTCCACTCATGGCTCGCAGACTTCCTCTCCTGTCGCAGTCAACGTGTGGCCCTAAATGGAGTTCTTTCATCCCTCCCCCCCCCTTCCTGTCCAGGCTGGAGTTCCTCAAGGTAGCGTTCTGGGCCCTGTTCTTTTTCTGGTTTTCATCAATGATCTCTCCGACTATCTGAAAATCCTCTATATCTCTTTGCTGATGACTCCACCCTCTGCCGTACCATCGGTCATCCCTCAGACCGGCAAGCAGCAGCTTCTTCGCTCACTGCTGATCTGGATAAAATCACAAACTGGTCCAACACATGGAACATGTCTTTCAATCCGGACAAATCTCACACTCTCACTATGTCTCCCCGAAAGGACCGTTTAGAAAACCCCCCATCCACTTTCTCAACAATCCTCTGGAAGAAGTCCTTTCTTTCAAGCTTTTGGGTCTCACTATCTGCCATGACCTTTCCTGGGAAAGCCACATTTCAAACCTCACCTCCAAAGCAGTCGCCGACTGGAATCCTCCGTCGTGCAAGGTCCTTACTCGGCCCCACTGAGCTCCTGACCACTTACAAAGCTTTTGTCCGCAGCCTGATGGAGTACTGCTCTCCCCTCTGGGCTGGTGCTCCTGCCTCCCACCTTTCTCGGCTTCACGCTGTAGAATAGCTCTCATACGAGCCTCGACAAGGTATACAAAAAAATAAAAATTGTATGGTATTTAGATGTACGGTATTTGTATGGTATTTGTATGGTATTTAGATGTATGGTATTTGTAGTATTTGTATGGTATTTAGATGTACAGTAATTGTATGGTATTTGTATGGTATTTTAGATGTATTTGTAATTGTATGTATATGTATGGTAATTGTATGGTAATTGTATGGTATTTTTTAGTTTTTAAAATCTCGTTTCATGACACCACCTGTCTGTCCAGCTGATCAGTCATTCTAAGAGTGATGTGCTCAGGTGGACAACTGCTCCATTCATCGTACCTGTACGAGGTCCGGCCTTGTGAAGGAGTGAAGGAGTGAAGGAGAGAAGGAGTGAAGGACAGACAAACAACTCCCGATAGGAAAATTCGGAATTGCTGAATAACTGAGCCGATAAGCAAAGGCTGAGACAGAAGTGCTCATG
>CM068954.1:4662552-4682460 GCA_035128595.1 Eptatretus atami
AAGAGAGAGATCATGCAACGAGTGTGTCCACCTGAGGTACCAGAAAACATATCTTACAAATCTCAAGGCTGAACTCTCCAACCGATCTCCTTCCTCCACATCATGGTGGCATCTTGTCAGTTTTGTGTTTGGTATCTCCTCCCTAAACTCAAATGGCATACCGGACAGTCTACTTGAGATGAGGGAGAGTTTCTTAATTCTGCTTACATACGCATATTGTGTCCCATCAACTATCCCACTTGCTTCCACTTTACCCCGAGTTTCTATTGCCTTCTTCACTCTGTATCTTTCATACTTGAAAATATTTATATAAAGCAAGTGTTCAATCGCAACTCTTATGGGTGATGGGCCCAGATGGCATTAGTGCCTATGTTCTCAAATCTGTTCTGTTGTTCTTGCTCTCTCCTCTCTGTCTGCACTCTTCAGTTTGTCCTCCTTTGCAGCCTCTCATTTGTCTGGAAGTCAGCAAGCATCATTCACATCCACAAAAGGGTGTAAAAACAGATCCTATCAATTCCAGACCAGGAAGCTTACTTCCATTTTAATAAGTGAAGTCATGGAATACATAATTGCTGCTCATGTTCATTCTTTCCTCTTTTCACAGCATGATCTCTGACCATCAGTTTGAATTCCAGTCCAGTCACTGTACTCTGGACATGCTTCTGTTTCTCTCTCAACAATGGTTGGAGACCCTCAATCTCAAGGGGTTGGGATCGTTTCCCTGGACATATCTCGTGCATTCGACACAGTCTGGCTTACTGCTCTGCTTGCCAAGCTGTTTACCTATGCTGTAGAAGGTCACCTTCATACCGGAATTTCTGAGTTCCTACATTTGTTTGGTCTTTTGATTTGACCAATGGTTAATGTCCGAAATGTCAGCTTCTCCTTACTTCCCACGTCGGTTAGCATACTCAATTAATGTTCCATTGATTTTGTCCATTGTTCTACCTATCTGCCGACGCAGATTGCCAACAATCTTCAAGCAGCAGGCGAGTTCTTCATTCTCTTTGCTATTCCTCAATGGACCCACACTGTCTCAAGCTGTTTTTTATCCCTGAACCTGTTATTATACAATGTCTTGTTATTATGTTTAATATTCTTGGCCATATCCTTCTCGTATTCTCTTTTGGCTTGCCGAGTTTATTATGCCTCTGCGCGCAGAGGCATTATGTTTTTGGGTTGTCCGTCCGTCTGTGATCAATTTTTTGTTCCTGAAATAACTTCTGAACCTTGAAAAGGATTTTTACCAAACTTGGTAAAAAGATGCATTATGATGTATAAACTGGTACAGATGGGTACGACAATGCAAAGGTTAACTGTTACAATTTTGGGTCAAAGGTCATCTGACCTTTCACTGAAAGCAGATTTTCTTTGCTGGTTTTTTTTTGTTTTTTAACACACTTGGTACAAATGTGTATTATGATGTAAAGATGACCGCTTCGATTTTGAGTTCAAAGGTCATATTACTTAAGCTGAAAGTAACAGATTTTCGGTACTGTGATGACCTGTGAACTGCTGAAGGGATTTCGACAAACTTAGCATAACTATGGCCTGGAAAACAAAGAGGAACTGATTAGGTTTTAGATTGAACAGGTCAAAGGTCATGTGTCCTTTTAAAATCATTTTGAGACCATAACTTGAGTTGGAAGCATCTAATGTTGTCTCTCTTCTACTTATCTCTCCTCAAGGGACTTTTGATTTTTCAGGTGACCTTTCATTGGATCAACGTAACATTGGATTGACATCTAACGTGGGTGGAGACTTATCATTGACACATTGAAGCAAATTCTACTTTCGATTTTTCTTAACTTGTCTCTGTTTACTTCGATACTGATATGAGTCCGACTCTAGTTTGTCATTTTGTATCTAACGAGCAGATAACTGGTTACACTGGCTGTTGTGAGGGAATTAGTTCCCAATTAAGTGTGGAATATTTATGGAGTTTGCTATGAATATTCCTTGATGGCGTAATAGTCACTAACTGTTAAGAATGCTAACGTTTCTTTGGGGAGTACACTGCCTTCAGAAAGTATGGACAAAAGGATGGACAACCCAAAAACATACCCTTGACCTTTTCACATTTATGCCTGGTGTTGGCTAAATGGTTCGGGTGGTGGGCTTGGAATCCTAGGGTCCTGAGTTAAAATCCTGCTCAGCTGTTGAATTAATATCAGGTGGGGTTAACTTGGCCTGTCATCCTTCCGAGGTCGGCAAAATGAGTGCCAGCATGCTGCTATACTGTGTCGGAGTGGCGACCCATCCAGGATTGTGCCCAATAGCCAAGGAGACTGCTTAGGCAGCACCAACGCTCTGCACAGAGTATGGTCCCAACTCTCTCTTCTCTCCTTTTCACATTTTGTTGTTACGCCTCAATTTAAAATGGAATAATTTTTTTATTATTTCACCGATCTACACAAATAACCCCATAATGACAAAGTGAAAACATGTTTTTAGAAATTTACCAATTAATTAAAAATGAAAAGTGAAATGTTTTGGCATCAATAAGTATTCACCCTTTGCTATAACCCTTCAAATTGAGCTCAGTTGCATCCAATTACCTCTGATCTACCTTGAGATGTCTCTACAACTTCATTGGAGTGAACCTGTGGCCAATTCAATTGATTGGACATGATTTAGAAAGAAACACACCTTTATATATATGAGGTCCCACAGTTGAGCGTGGCATGTCAGAGCAGAAATCCACCATGAAGTCCAAGGAACTGTCCGTGGAATTCCGATAGAATTGTGAGGAGGTATAGATCTGGGGAGGGGTATTAAAACAATTTCTAGAGTCTTGAAATTCCCAAGAGCACAGTGAGCTCCAGAATTAAGAAATGGAAAGAATATGGAACAACCCAGACTTTTCCTAGAGCTGCCGTCCAACCAAACGGAGACAACCGGCAAGAAGGACCTTGATCAGGGAGGTGACCAAGAACCCAATGACCACTCTGACAGACTAGAGTTCCCTGGCTGAGATGGGAGAATCTCCTGGAAGGAAACAGTCTATGCAGAAGCGCAAATCTAGGCTTTATGCGAGAGTGGCCAGACGGAAGCCACTCCTGAGAAAAAGTCACATGACAGCACGTCTGGAGTTTGTTAAAAAGGTACATGAAAGACTGAAGAAACGAGGCAAAATATTCTGTGGTCTGATGAGATGAAAATTGAACTCTTTGGCCTGAATGCAAAGCGCTACGTCTGGCGGAAACTGAGCACAGCTGATCACCCATCTAACACCATCCCTACTGTGAAGTGTGGTGTGGAAGCATCATGCTCTGGGATGCTTTTCAGTGGCAGGGACTTTAAGGATAGAGGGAAAATGAATGGAGCCAATACAGGCAAATCCTTGAGGAGAACCTGCTTCAGAGTGCAAATGACCTTCGACTGCATTAAATATTTACGTTCCAACAGGACAACGCCCCAAGCGTACAGCCAAAGCAACACTGGAAGATGCTTCAGAACAAGAATGTGAAGTTGAGTGGCCCAGTCAAAGCCCAGACATGAATCCATTGAGAATCTGTGGAAAGACTTGAATATTGCTGTTCACCGATGCTCCCATCCAGCTTGACAGAGCTTGAACAAATCTGCAAGGAAGAATGGGAGAAATCCCCAAATCCAGATACCCTCATTGGCTTTTCTACAAACTGGGTTGAAAGCAATCCCGGACTAGATCGAGAAAATCCTCATCTGCTTTTACCTTTCCTTGTTTATGGCCCAATCTAGCCCTGGCACATTGAAATCCCTGATAACGAACACTCTTCCCTTACTACTGTTTGCTATTTTCCATTCTTCATGAACCCTTTTTCCTGTTCTTTCTTCACACTTATTGTTCCATTTGTAGATTTGCCTTCTGAAGACCATTCATTACACTCTTCCTTCCAGAGCTTGAAACAAGCGTCCTTTCATGTATCCTTTCATGCCGACCTGCAATCCTTTCTACTCCCTTAACATACATCACTTGACTGTCTTAAAAGATACGATTTCATCTTCTCCCCACTCTCCTTGTTTGTTGTTTGCCAATTACCTGTGCCACCGAAGGTGGATGGAGATTATATATTCACCCCTGTTTGTCTGTCAGCAAGATATCTCAAAACGTATGGACGAATTCAGACAAAACTGGGTGGATGAGATGAGAAGGTGACAAGAACAAGCCGATTCGATTTTCGTTCAGGTCTGGATGAGATCCGGTATGTGGATACAAACGTAAACTGTTCAGCCTGGTGGAGGTGTGTACTCTACCAAGTGCCGTTCTATAGTGTCCTTGATTTCTTGTCTCCAACTGGGGCCCACTGTCACTACAGTCCTTTTACCCTTTATCAACTCTCTCTTCCATGAGCTCAACCTTATGCACAGAAAACAATTTGATTGAAAAATCTGAGTGTTTTCAAAGGCTCGTGATGTTTTCAATGTTATTTTATTTTACGATACGAACAAATACCACCCATCGCTTCACTGACAGGAATCGTAAGAGGGGGGAGGAGAAGGGAGGGGGAAAGAGTAAGGGGGGGATGAAGAGGTGTAGGAAGAAAGAGAGAGGAGGGTGGGGAGCAAGGATGAAGGGGGAGCGAGGAGGGAGGAAGTGAGGAGGGGTGGGAGACGTGAAGGCAGCGTGAGGTGAGGTGAGAGGAAGGGAAGGCAGACATGTGGTGGAGCATTAATTATGATTCATACTGTCTCATCAAAATGATTCTCCGAGAAAGACGTAAGATGGAAACAAGATAATGTCTGAAATCCATTTTCTACAGATCATACTATAAATACGGCCCGGAGAAGAACACTGCCCAAACGCATCTGGAGCCAAATTCCCATCCAGAAATATACACCACCTGGACACGTCCATAGATAAATACGCGCACAGACACGTCTGGAGATAATACTGTCCAGACACGCCCAGAGACAAACACTGCCCAGACGCGTCTGAAGCCAAACTCCCATCCGGATTATATACCGCCCAGACGCATCCGGAGACAAACACCGCCGGACGCGTCCGGAAACAAATACCGCCAGGACGCGTCCGGAGACAAACACCGCCAGGACGCATCCGGAGACAAGCACCGCCAACGCATCCGGAGACAAGCACCGCCAGGACGCGTCCGGAGACAAACACCCGCCAGGACACGTCCGGAGACAACACCGCCAGGATACATCGGAAACAAACACCGCCAGGACACGTCCGGAGACAAACACCGCCAGGACCGCATCCGGAGACAAACACCACCAGGACGCGTCCGGAGCCAAACACCGCCGACGACGTCCGGGAGACAAACACCACCAGGACGCGTCAGAGACAACACCGCCCGGACGCATCTGGAGACAAACACGCCGGACACGTCTGGAGATAAATACCTCCCAGACACGTCGAGACAAACACTGCCCATACATAACTACCGTCCAGCCACCTATGGAGATAACCACTGTCTCGACATACCACCATCCAAATATGTCTGGAGATAATCGCCAGACACACACACACACACACACACACCAAAACACAGAGGGAGATGTATATATATCTTGTTGCTGCACTGGCATTAGGAGGGGGGGGGGGTGAGAGAGAGAGAGAGAGAGAGAGAGAGAGAGAGAGAGAGAGAGAGAGAGAGAGTAGAGTAGATATGGGGTAGAGGAGTTAACAGAGAGAATATGTTATGCTTTACAAAACACACACACACACACCACACACACACACTTACACACACAATATTGGTGCTTAGCCAATATTGGCAATTTTTCGGGAATCGGCAGATTGGAGTCGGTGTGATTACCAATTGCAGTCCGTACTGTATACAACCCAAAAACCTGGAGTAGCTTTCACCATTATTTTGGGGGAATTTCGCAAAACAAATTATAAAAACAGCGTTACATTTCTATAAGCATTTCAAAGAGATGTGCACAACATTATTCTTTATAAACAGCTGGCAATCGTCATGTGACGGGTGGAAAAATTTGCCTCGGTAATTTCGAAAACACATGAACATGATAAACGGCTCGGAAATTGGGTGTTACCAAATGTATTTTGCTTTGAAACTCACAAAGAGAAACCTTAAAACCTTTGTAAAGAATACCCGGTTCATCATGTACCTCTACTTTGTAGCAACTGCCGACTGTACATCCCGATCGGGACAGAAATTCCACCGCTATTGACTGTAGGGTGCTCAGCAAGTGGCTAAAGCACTCAAGCAAGCATTCTAATTAAATGGTTGATAAGGAACGGCTGGCTTGGCAAGCAATAGCAAGCTGATTTGTCATGGCAAAAGAAACTAAACATCACTGATTTCTTTACATTTTCAGATTTCAGTCCAGATTTTGAGTTTTTTTAATCCTCATGATCCGATCTTCCAAACTCAAATCATATTTCGATTATGTACTTGAACTAGTACATGAGAGTAGATCGTGGAAAAACGCATCATATAATACATGAAATCGCTCCAGGCTCCTAATTTGAAAACTATAGCACTTACAAAAGTGATGTAAACAACAATTCGTAGGTATGCAGACACGTCTGGAGATAATACTGCCCAGACACGCCCGGAGACAAACACTGCCCAGACGCGTCTGAAGCCAAACTCCCATCCGGATATATACAAACTCCGCCAGGACGCATCCGGAGACAACGCCCGGAGACAAACACTGCCAGAGCGTCTGAAGCAAACTCCCATCCGGATATATACAAACTCCGCCAGGACGCGTCCGGAGACAACGCCCGGAGACAAACACTGCCCAGAACGTGTCTGGAGATAAATACCTCCCAGACACGCCCAGGAACAAACACTGCCCAGCGCGTCTGGAGATAATACTGCCCAGACACGCCCGGAGAAACACTGCCCAGACGCGTCTGAAGCCAAACTCCATCCGGATATATACAAACTCCGCCAGGATGCATCCGGAGACAACGCCAGGAGACAAACACTGCCCAGACGCGTCTGGAGATAAATACCTCCCAGACACGTCGGAGACAAACACTGCCCGGACGCGTCTGGAAAATAAATACCTCCCAGACACGTCCGGCTGCTCCCTCCGAACAACCCCTTCGTACAACACCCCCAAACGCACCTTCTCAAGAGAGTGCTGCGGATAATTTATGGACCTCCCTCAACGGGTGGGGCTCGCATCGAACAGACGTTACTGTCCCCGCCCTGATTGGGGGCAGGCTCCCATGGACTCAACCCTTCCTGGGCGGGCTTTTCGGCCCCTGCGCGGGAAACCCAACCACTCTTCACGCGGGTTTGGTACTTGTCGACAAAAGTTCCTGTGGGCAAAGGTCGTCGTGAAAGATTAACACGTTTGTGGGAGCCGAGAAACCGGACCCGCGAGATCTTGCTTTGGCACGTCAGGTGGCGAGAAAGGCAGTGTTGTGGTGGATGCGTGATGGGCCGAGGGGTGATGCAGATGGGAATGGTTGTTTCGATGGCTTGTTGGATGTAATAACCTAACTAAATAAATCGAACGCACGCCTTTTGATTCTCCACTAGAAACAAAAGGAAGGGGATCTGACTAACACAATACTTAACGACATAACTGACTTTTGGGACAATTATATGTTGAATGCATATGGGTTTCCAGATCCGTAACTAATATATTTCTGATAACATCAAATGACAAACAAAGAAGGCTTCAGAAAATTATAATTTTTGCCATTCAAGGATCCCTACAAGAAAGGGTGTTCGATTTTACATTCCTTATGAATTGGAACTCTGACATGGGCTTTTTCAATAAGAACTGGCCTTATACTGAAATTTTAAAAAACCCACAAATAGAAATTTGATTAAAATATTAAATAAAAATGGAACTTTCTAAAGGTGGACGACAGATAAACTCTTTTAGAAATCATCAAACAAATCTTATTGGTTTCGCGATTTTAGAAAAATAATTATGGATACAAGAGTAATCCACAGAATCCAGATGAATATATTGTTTACGGCTGTGGAAATTCGCAAGCACCATTCAAGGTCCGTAGGTGAGTATATTCTGATAGTTCATGTGTAGTTTAAGCCAACACCATTGTTTAGAGGGAATATGTGTATTAGTCGGCAGGCCTGCGACACTTTGAGTTAGCATTTTCCTGTTTTTTTTCTGTTCTTGCTTATTTTCGAACCAACTACAACAACGCCAACGCACGCCACCACTACAACCGCCAACCAGCCGCCATTTACAAAACGCAACCACGCCACCATGCAACAACCGGCGTTCCGACTCGGCAGCACGGTTGCCAGAGGCCTGGCTTCAAAGGGAAGCAGGCGGCCCCGGCCCCCGTTCCCCCCTCCTCCCTGAACGAATGGCACCGATTGGATGGAGGACCACGCCCTTCTGGAAGTTCAGCAATGTTCTTGGAAAGAGGGGGGAGCCTGAAAACGGGGTGGAGTGGAGGGCGGGGCCCGGGCGATAAAAGAGGGACGGAGGCGGAAGAAGGAGAGAAGGAGGATTTCGGGGCTCGAAAAGGGAACGGTAGGGCGACGGAGTAAGAAAGAAGGAAAGGAGAATCGCGGCGCGGTAAAAAAGGGAAGGCGAAGGCGGGGAGGATCTGCGCCGAGTGGAGCGGAGGATCGTCGGCGGCCGAGGTGGAGCGGAGGATCTCGCGTCCGGGGGTGGAGCGGAGGATTCGCCGTCGAGTGGCCGTGAGGATCTCGCGTCCGAGTGGGAGCGAAGGATCTCGCATCGAGTGGAGCGGAGGGATCTCGCGTCGAGTGGACGGAGGATCTCGCGTCCGAGACAAACACTACAGTCCTACAGTCGCTTAGGCAGGAGCAGCTCGGACGAAACACTACGTCCTCCTCGTACATTCATTAGAATAGTCACCGGCGTTCCCGATGGAGCGGAGATCTCGCGTCGAGTGGAGCGGAGGAAGCGAATAGTGGGCGGAGGGGGGAAGATGGTTAGGGGAGCGTCGAAGACATTTGAAGAGCGCTTGTACTACTCAATTGATAAACCTGCGCTTAGCGAGGAAAGTCGCGATCTCCTGTTCCAACTCAATGTCATTGTTCATTTGAGTTCTTGTAGTTGGGGTTTCTGTGTGAAGCCGGACAAGTGTGAATTGTGGTCCAGATGCGCCTATGTCCGAAAGTAGTCACTGTTGTACTGAAGAGATGAGTGTGGTGTTCGCGAGTTGTTCGCGGATGCGTCTGATAAAGTATTATTAAGTCTCAGGTAAGGCCTTAATCGTTAAACGCTGCTCCTAGAAGACTTGGTCGCTATTTATATGTATAGCTTCCTCTATGAGAGCATCCCTATGCTCGAATATTTGTTGTCACTCTATGTTATCTGTGCCCACTATTGGGAATAGGCTTGCATTAATATGCATGAAAAGTGTCAGCCTGCTTGGTTTTATGGTTTTGGAGTTATGGAGGAGAGACACTGACACACACACATACTAACACACACACACACACACACTGATATTTATTATTATAGATGATTCTTTCCATAATTCCTCTCCTTTTTCTTTCATGTGTACAATTTTTAACTTTTAATTCTCAAACCCATCTTGCACATTCCCACCATGATGGTCCATCGATGCTCCACCATTATGGATTCATCACCAAGAGCAATATACAATTTTGCACCGTTTCACCATTTATACTTCCATGCCTTCAAACCAAAATTTAAATTGTGTACATTTATCTAACGTTTGTGATTTAATGCTGGGTTCTTGATATTCTTGTTTTGATTTATTGTTCGAAGCACGGAATGGAATATACAGCATTTTTGTCCAATACTTGCAATGGAATATTATATGATCCCTCCATCCATCGAATCCCAGGGGGTGACTCCCTTGCACCATAATGTACCCTTTCCTCCTTACTGGTCTCCCATTCCCTTTGTTAAAGAGGTCATCCTGAATGACTATGGCTGATGTCCATCTCCTGTAATTTGTGATTTCAAGAAATAAAATTTAATGTATCAACTGCAAAAGTTATGTTTGGTGCTGGACATATAATTGTTCACATGTGCTGAAAACATGTATGTACACGTCATCCTTCACATGTGGTGATGTAAATTGAAACCGGCTCATCTATCATCACCTTACTCAACCAAGTCATACTGTTTGAAATGTTACTCAACTTCTCTGATCGATTGGTGCATCCAATGGGGGTCCAGCGTCCTGTGATTTTAAGAAGAATGATCTGCTATCGATGGAAACAAAATGGCCCCCCTAACCAACGTGACCAGAATATTTTTGGACGCGTCATGTCGTTACTCCTCGTACAAAGGGAGGAACTTTACTGCATCCTCCCCTACCCCCCTCATCGTTACCCGCATCCCTTGTTATCCGCCTCTGTTTATCTTGTCCCCTCAGCCCTTCTCATTCCACTGCCCCTTTAGTTCCGTCACATTTTGATCCGTTCTGTGCTCTTGCTCCTCCATGAGCCTTGACTATGTGTACAAAAACCAAGTGAAAGGAGCACTACGTTTAGCTAGTATCAGTGCGAACAGAATAACAGCTCGGTAAACAGATAAATTGGAGGGATATTTAAGCCCTACACACTTTCGTATACGCCGAGTATTCAAGGCAAATATTGCATCAATCTAACAGATTTGGAATTGAAATGACTTATTAAGAGCGATGCCAGAAAAGCATGTAATACGAGCCTCGGAGACAATTTATCGAGGCATAGTGACCGAGTTGACGAGTGCTCCCGTGTAATAAGCTGGGCCGCATTGGTATGCCGGTGGTGCAGGCCCGGCCGAGCCACACAGATCACTAATCGTAGAGCCGGCGCGCACGCTCCGCACTATTAAACGCCTTGGAGTGGCTGCAAAAGCCAAACCAAGCATCCCGGAGCCCCCAACACCACCCACCGGGAATTGAACCGCACCTGCTCGCTCCTTTGGCCACCATTTTAATTTTTTTTTGCCTGATTTAAAGTGCTCAGCGGCTAATTGTCACTAATGACTGGGCTATCAAGACCGTTTGTGCGATCAGACGATCGCTGAGCGTGAATGAGCGTGGTCTCGTGCGTCCCGCTTGATATCACGGTCCATCATTTTGGATGTCGATGAAGCTTTGGTAAACGATTGGTGCTCACCTTGTTTTCTGAAAATGGGCAGCTCTGGCCTCGGTGTACTTACTTTGTCGTGGAAAGCATATACAACGACCTAGAGAGATGCAAAAAGAATTTGTGATCGAGTGACGAGTTGTTGTTGAAGAATTGGTTAAATTAATGATAGCGTTGTACCGACAGACATCCCACATTGGGCAACTGGCGGAGCTGAACATCACCGTGTGAATGTGAGTTGTGGAGATGACGGGAAATGGGGGCGCGAAGATGTACAGCTAGGGACAAGGCTGCTTATTTTTGTGATGTATGGCCCGGTCAGGGTACGGCCTAACTCAAGGAGAGTGTGGCAAGAGCCAAACTTGATGGCAGCAAGATGTTTCCATTGGAAGGCAAAGTAGCACTTAAGCCCAGCGGTCGATGGAGCAAAACACGTAACGGGCGGATTGGGTGACTATTTGAAGGAAGAGAGTTTGTGCAGGTATGAAGCAAAGATCAAAGGAGATGTTAAATACGCACGCACGCACGCACGCACGCACACACCAGACCAGATAGAGATTCTGCTTCGGATAGCCGTGGAACACCAGTCTATATTTCATTGTTTCTTGTGATGTCATAATGTATGTATTATTTACACAAAAATGGCAGAATCTTTTTCAGTCCCTGATCCTCGTCTACCTTCCATTCCAATCCGTCTCTCTGATCCTGACCCTTTCACCTCTTTTCTCCCCTCCTTCACCCCCCCCCCTTAACTCTCTTTTATACTCTCCTTTCCTTTCTTTTGTAAGTTCTCCTCATGTCAATCTCCTTCCCACCATTCCTCTCAAATGTAACATGGAAATAGCTCCTAAACAGATGTATCTCTGCGGTGATGTTACAAATGAGACATTAAGTGTGGCTCGTTCACGGTCCACGCATTGAACTACACCTTGAAACATTCTGCACATGCATCTTGATGGTTGTTTTTAACCCTTAAAAAAATTCCTTTAATTTTGTCCATCGCCCATCCAACCCCTCCCTTTCCACCAACCATTCATCTGTGTAGTTTGTAGCATAGTCTAGTTAGCCGTCGTAACTCCGGTCAGTATTTATGGCAACATCGATGCCACGTCTACATCCATAACCAAACCGTTTGACCATACCTTTTGATCCGGATTAACATCCAGGCTATTATTGATTAAGCAGTGAGTGAAGCAATTTGAAACAAGCTGGTGGAAATCGATTCCCAAAGCCAACTATTTGTGGTCTGGAGTTGAGGGGGAGTAGAGGGGGAGCTGATAGCATTACATACAGTAGGACATCATGGATGCTGTCCATCATGAAATTGATGATGACTACTTTTTGTATCATGATGACGCTGTTGGAACTGTGGTGTTAGTTCATGTAGCATGCTTCGACCGCTAGTGTTCGAGCTAGTTCTATTCAAATGTATCCTTCCTGGTTTATGGATGCTGATTTTGTCCCATGAGATATGGTATTTTCCAGTTATACATTGGGATAAGACATCTCTGGTAATGTCCATGTATCTAAGCCGCTGTCCTCCCTTTTCCTTGAACCGATGGAGAACTTACCACAGAGGTCTTGTTCGGGGAGTCGACCATTGTCCATCGTCGCAACATGTTCGGATCATCGAAACTGACTCCTGTTTGTTGAAGCTGAATCAGAACCGATTCTACTCGTGCCATCCCAGTGTGTTTGAGGCCCTCCACGTTGGTTTATCCTCCTCTCCAACAGCTGAGTGACCAAGTGCACCGCGTCTGAGTTACTCTGATCATTTAATGTGTCTGCGGTAAAGAGTCCAAGTTTCTGACCAATACAGGAGGGCTGATAGGAGGATTAGGTCATGGTACACTTGGCACTTTGTTGACATTAATATACAATGAAGAGCTAGTCGAGTTCGAGAAGGCTAGTGTTGATGTCCACCTGTGAACAGGTAGAACGATGGATGGAATCAACAGGACGCTGATGGAGGTACGCGAACTGCTGTGGGAAGCAAGGAGAAACTGTTTTGGGCGTTAACCCTTCTTCAGAGCAAAAGTGGTTAACTCCCGAAATGTCAGCTTCTCCTTGCTGATCCCCACCTCGATCAACATCCTGTTCATTTCATTCATTGTTATGAGACATTAAACAGAAGATGAAATGCTTGCGGTGAAAGAGCTGCTCGGGAAGCTTTTGTTGGCACCAGTCTGCATGCCAGTGGCGAGAACTATGTTCCTGAGCTCAATGTGAAAGCAAACGCAGAACAAATGGTGTCTTTTAGCAAGTTTAGCATGAGGATTTGAATGTGTGGTGGCAGACGAGAAGTGTTCAGGGGAGCATGTAGTGATATAGGCCATCTTTGGCACAGCTTGAGCTGCTGTCAGAAATTTTGGTTGAGGCTGCGGGAGGTTGATGACATTACCCACCAGATATCTGTCATGCATCCGTACCCTTTAAGAGGAGTCGCTCTTTCTTCATTCGGGTCGAATAATTACCTCCGCCACCGGAGGTGGATTGAGGTTATGTTTTAACACCTGTCTGTTTGTCTGTCTGTCTGTGAACAGGACATCTCAAAACGTTGTTGGTGGATTCGGACGAAATTTGGTGGATGGGTTGGGTGTGTGACAAGGAAGAATTGATTCGATTTTGGTGAAGATGCAAATCCGGATCCACATCTGGATACGAGAGTTTTTAAAACTTTAAAAAGTGAATCTTCATCATTGACAGATGGAGCCAAAAACGATAGATCGATGTACATATCGATGTATGTATATGGATGTATATGTATGTATATGTATATATATATGTATATGTATGTGCATGTATAAATAATACGTATATATATATATACTGATATATTTGTTACGAATTTTGGCCCGTCCGGCGTGCGATCGGCCACGTAACTCGAATCGCGACGCGTCGCCCACCGGAACGGACAATTCAGTCGTGACCCGCCTGGAACTACCCCAGGAGCCAGTCACGGGTGGGGGTTTAACCTCACCACGATCGTGCCAATTGCCCACCCGCGCAGGATAGGGTTGCTCGCCAAATTCGACCTACCTAAGTACCTGCGCGAGTGGTCGACCGGCGATCGTACTTCGCCGCAGGTCGACTTCGGACACGAACTGCTTAAGCGGCTCGTTCCGTGCTGCAGGGATAACCGGCGGAGTTATCGTCACCTCGACGGTTCAGATTACTTATCGGGTGTTTCAACCCACTACCAATCCCTTACGTGATGCAAGATGGAACTTTCAAAGGAAAGGATGCAACGAAACGGGAAACAGTTTGACAAGCCAGCACTTTTATTTCACACACACAACACACGCACGTAAGGCAGTATGCAATGTGCAGCAAAAGCAAAATGCAACAAAAGCAAAAGCACTACTACCGAGTATAATTATTTACAACACTTAAACAATTATACTTGGCGGGACTCGGCGCCACATCATTCATTCAAAATAAACAGGAAAGCCTCCCCATAGGCAGGGAGGTAGACGGGGTCCGTGGACCAAATGTGCGCGGAACCTGGAGGAGCGGCCAGTCCACGAGACCGAAAAGGTCTTACCCGCGTCCTCGTGAGCGATGGCGGGCAGCCGCAATATCAGCGCAGCTGCGCCCCAACTCCGTGCCCTGGCGTGGTCGGTGAGCCATTCGGCGTGCTCCGCGCAAGCACGGTTTGGTCAGCGCCACGGTTAGGGTGGGGAATGAACGGGGCCACCGGCACTATCTCAGCGCGGATGGGGGGGGGGAATTGTTGATTCTCAGGGTCGAGTGAGGGGAATGGCTGGCTGGCTTGGTCGCTTGTGAAAGCGAAGGTGGCTCGAGTCCAGCGACGAGACGACACCAACGAGGAGACGAGCCAGCGACGAGACGACCCAACGACGAGACGAGCCAGCAACGAGACGACACCAACCACGGGAAAAGCGACCCCCACACTACAACAACGAGTTCCACACAGACTCGCGTCTTTTATAGACCAGGGAGGAGCCTGTATGCAGATTTTAGGATCAAAACGGATTGGAGCGGGGCCACGCCACCCTCTGTTCAGCCATTGGTGTGGCAAAAAGGGGCGTGAGCCTCTTTTGATCCATTCCTTCCTGAGAGGATTCACATCCATCGCGCTTGGAGGCGGGGCCACACCGCCCGACGCTCGCCCATTGGACGGAGGAAAAGGGGCGTGAACCTCCCCTGATCCGAATTTCTCTCCCTAAGGAATCCATTGCACTCGCGGCTTGCTGCGTTCGGCAGCAATCACCGAACGGCTTCGGACAGTACGACGTTCGGTGTTGACTGGTAGTGGGGTCGATGTTTGTGGAAGGAGAAAGGCGAAGGTGGTGGGGGTTTGCTGTGGTGGTTGGTGGTTGGCGGGCGTCGTTTGGGAATGGCGGTGAAGCATGTTTGCGGGATGGAGTTTGTGGAGAGTAAAGAGGCGAAGGTGGTGGTGTTGAGTTGTTGGCGGCTTAATGGTCCAAAATAACGATAGAGAAGAAAAATGGCTAACTCAAAGCGTCGCAGCCTGGAGAATCACACATATTCCCTCTAAACAACAGGTGTGGGCTAACTACACATGAACTTATCGATATATCTCACCTGAGGACCCTTTATGGTGTATTGCGAATTTCCACAGCGTAACAATATATATGTATTATATATATATATGTATGTGTATATGTATATATGTATGTTTATATATATGTATGTATATAATATGTATGTGTATGTATATGTATATGTATATATATCTATATCTATATGTATAGGTTCTATATATGTATATGTTATACATATATATATAATATGTTGTTACGGATCTGAAACCATGTGCATTTAACATACAGGTCCCAAAAGTTAGTTATGCCATTAAGTGCATGTGAGATTGAACCCCTCCTTTTGTCTAGTGGGAGAATCAAAGGTGTGCATTGCGACGGTGTTAGGTAGTTATATATTCAAACCACATATCCTCCAATACCACATTCAGCGGACCATCCAGCCTGCGACTGAGCGAGCACTTCGCTTGCCCAACCCGAAACCCTGCCCAGGAAGGGCATGCCTGGACCCCTGTCCAATCGAGGTGGACGGTGACGTGTGCTTCACCGAAACCCCGCCAGGAAGGGCATGCCGTGGAACCCTGTCCAATCAAGGCGGACAGTGGCGTGTGCTTCATGGAGCTCCGCACCGTACGAAGGCTCTTTTGTTCCCTTTCGTGGGTATTAAAGAGAGGGGCGCATCTGAAGAACGAGGAGAAGTGCAAGAGCTGTGTGGATCCAACGAGAGTGAGAGGACACTTCATCACCCGTCCCACATCACCGCCACCGCCAGGAATACAAGTCGGTTGCGCGCCGTCTCCCTGGCGTTCCACGGGGAGAAGTGTGTCCCGTCCGCGACCCTGATCTCTGCCCGGGAACTCCGTCTGCTCCACGCGGGTTGCTCCACGAGCACGAGCCCCCGAGCCGGACCACCATTGACAGGTGCCGCACCGCGGAGCACCCCTTACCTCCAGCGTGCAGGTACCCCGCCAAACTGGGACCCCCAGCTCGTCTCTCCTTCTCCGGCTGCGGGGGTCTTCAATAAAGCATCTGTGTGTGTGTCTGAGATGTGTTGGGCCCCCTCTTTAAGTAGAACTGTATAGTGTTTTTATTTGATCATTGTAAATATTTATTGTATATATTCGCGATAATCTTTCTGTGTCTTCTGTTTACTGTAATAAATCATCATAGAAATGTTCCCAGTCCGTTCCGTCCCTTCTTGCATTGGTCCAGCATGGTTCGATCTGAGTTTAGTGGGGTTTATCCCCGGCAATCGGTTCATTGTGGTACGGACGTCCTGGCAGCCCGCTCGACTGCATCGAGCCGGAAAGGTAGGTGGCAGAGTGGTAGTCGCGTCGGTGTAATTTACTGCTGCTGGTAAGTGAATCCGGTTCGGCCAGGCGTTCTGAGGGCGTGGATCCCCGTAGCCGAGACCGCGTGGTTACTTAGGTACATTGGATCTAGCAAATAACCCTACGCCACGCGGTCGAGATATTGGCGCTCCACGGTCGATTAAGTGACCCGCCGCTCGCGAGTATTCCGAGCGACGGCCTACAATTCCGGGAGGTTGTGGAGACGACGTAACCTCCCCCACCTCGTGGTCTTCTCGCCACCGACCCCGCCCACAACAGTATTAACTGATGATGACCACATAATCTCTGTCTGTTGACAGCCACTGGGCCGGCCTCTGTGTTGGAGGTGATCCTTTGGCGTGGACTGTGTCAAATGGTGATCGGGGTGTGCTCGTCACAACTCACATATTTTGAGAATATATTATATATATATATATTATATATTAATATATATATTATATATATATATATATATATATAAATATATAATTATCCTACCCATTCCTATTGTGAAAAATGCATATTTGTGAAGATCGGTAGGGTCCGAAGTTTTTTTGGGTCATGGTCATCGGTCAAAATTACATATTCCATTTAAATCAAACAAGTGGTGCCAGGCACAACAAATCCGCCATTTAAGGCATTAAAGTCTTCGACCCTACCGATCTTCACAAATATGCATTTTTCACGATAGGAATGGGTAGGATTATAAGTGGACAAATAGAATAAGTTCACTATAAGATTAGTTTGAAGAAATCAGATCATTTTGACGAAGTTTGAGCGGAAAAACGATTTTGACTTTTCGTGACCTTGACTGACCTTGATCCAATTGGACCCAAAATAATAGGGTCGTCCAAGGTTCATTGCCCACCTGTGGATTAAATTGATAGTGTTTGCTAAAGCCGTTTTGCCGTAAGTTGCTAACAGACAGACAGACAAACAACAAACAGACAAACAAACCGGACGATTACAATATCCCCTCCCTCCCTCGGGGGGGATAATAACACCCACGATATCCGAGCCGTTTGCCCACATTAACGTGTTTTATACCATACAGAGCCAATCTTTGTTTTTCCACCTGTCACATGATGATTGGCAGCTGTTTATAAAGATTAATGTTGATGCACATCTCCTTGAAACGTCTAAAATGCAACATTGTTTCACTCATTTGTTTATTGAAATTCTCCCAAAACAAGGGTGAATGCTACTCAAGGTTTTTGGGTTGCCGATATCGACTAAGCATGAGTGTGTGTGTGTGTGTTTTTTGTTCATAAAGCATAACATTTTCTCTGCTAACTCCCCCCTCCTCTCATATATCTTTCTCTTTCTCCCTGTCTCTCTCATCTCCAGATGGTGTTTGTCTCCAGACCTGTCCGGGCGGTGTTTGTCTCCGAACGTGTCTGGGCGGTATTTATGTCTGGACGTGTCCAGGCAGTGTTTATGTCTGGACGGGAGTTTGTCTCCAGACGGTTTGGCTCTGGACGTGTCCAGGTGGTGCTTGTCTCTGGACTGTGTTTATCTCTGGACATGTCCGGGCGGTGTTTGTCTCTTGGTGGTATTTATAGTATGAGTGGTAGAAAATGGATTTCTGACATTATTTTTTTTCCATCTTCACTGTGGCAGTGGGAAGGGGTTAATGAGGGTAGAAAATATCATTGTTTTGGATTATGGACGATCTGAGATAGTTGGTGAAGCCGCTGTCTGAAGACATGGAGGGAAGAATGGATTGAAGAGGATGTGGAAGTTTTTTTTTTGTATACCTTGTCGAGGCTCTATGAGAGCTAACACACAACGCACAGCAAAGGGGGCATGAGATGGCGGGAGTGGAAGGACAAAACAGTGGGAACAGAGACTTAGGAGATCTGTGGAGGGAGAGGATGAGGCAGGAACATGGGGAATACAAATGAACATTACAGGGACTTTCAGGAAGGAAAGCAGGGAATTTGAAGGAGGTGAGTTTGTGTAGCCAGAGGCCGTAGCCAGAGGTAATCAGGGTAATCAAGGTAATCAGTTAATGCGATAGGTGCCGAAAAAAATAGGAACGAATAAGTGGAGGTGCGCAGTGATCCTGGGATTAGTCATTTCACTAGAAGGGGGTTGATGTGACCATGTTGCCCTACAGAAACCTGGGGGGGGGGGGGAAGTGTGGAGTACAAAGCACGGAAAGAGCAGAGGTGCAAGAGCTGAAAGGAGTGGTGGAAGACAGAGAGACACCACACCTGGTTACGATGGCGAAGTGATAGGCCCATAGACTCAGCTTAATCACAGGAGATTCCAATATCTTGACGCTTCGGTTCCACGGGTTAAGCGAGTGAGGTGTGAGGCAGGAGCCAGCCCAAAGGAGACCAACACTCCATCAAGCTGTGGATTGAAACTCTTTTGGTGGAGTAACAGTTCAGGAAGGACACGGGAGTTTGAATGACTGAACTTCCTCAAGAGGATTGTAAAGAAAGTACAGAGGAGGGTTTGCCAGACTGTCCTTTTAGAGAGGGATAGTGAGAGTGTCAGGTTTATCAGGATTGAAAAACATATTCCAAGTGTTTGATCAGCTTGTGATTTTTCAAGGTCTGAAGAGAAGGAAGAGGCTGCTGCCTGCAGAGGGTAGAGATATCAGCAGAGAGTCAGAGATGTCATTGATGAAGATTAGGAATAGGACTGGGCCAAGAACACTGCCTTGGGGGAACTCCAGGCTTAACAGGGAGAGGAGATGAAAGGATTCCGTTGAGAGCCACCACATGTTGGCCATGATAGTGGAGGACCATTGGGGCTCTGTATAATAAGGTCATGTGTCCGCTGAAATAAGGTCGTTGGTGTATTCACCAATTCAAAATTGTATTATAATCCGAAACAAGTTGCCGCACTTACACCACCCACTTGCTGACATTGAGGATAATTGCTCCAAACACTTTCATTACAAATTAATGTATGATATGGTTTCAGCAACTGGCTAAAGCTGCAAACATTATCCAAGTTTAAAAATCGGAGATAAATCCTGAAATTATCTGCTGGATTCAACTCCTCTCATATATATATATATATATATATATATATATATATATATATATA
>CM068954.1:4688261-4702671 GCA_035128595.1 Eptatretus atami
CCGAAACTCTCATCTGCGTTCGGTGAGGACACGAAGGGCAAGGAAACAGTCAATGGTTGACCTCTTTGGTGTAAAGCCTAACTGCTCTGGGAGCTGGTGCTCAGGCAGATGGTGGTGGATCCTATCAAGAATTATCCGAGCAAAGACCTTGCCCCGCACTGAGAGCAGCGTCGCCCCTCGGTAGTTGTTGCAGTCCTGGCAATCACCCTTCCCTTTCCAGAGGAGGACAACAAGGCCCCTCTTACAGTCAGTTGGGATGATGCCTGTGTTCCAGGCAGAGCACAGAACTGCACGATATGAGTATAGCATTTCCACCACCCTTGTAAGTTCAGCATGGATGCCACAGATCCCACGAGCTTTACCCATTTCAACCGGTTCACCACAGCCTGTGTTTCTACAAACGAAGGCGGATCACAGTTGATTGGAGGGTCAGCATTCGGGATTGTAACACCCCTGACATCCAACTCAACAGCTGTGGATCAGCCTGGTACAGCCGCTCAAAGTAACCGGCCCAGCGGGCCTTCACTTCGGACTCCTCTGTCAATGTCAAGAAGCCACCACCTCTGCTCCTAACTGCAGTCACACCGGGGATGGGCTTGGAGGAACGCAATGCGTGAATTCCCCTGTTAGCAGGACGAGAATCACTTACCACAGGTGATGCTCTACCCCTACAGATTCCTCGCACATAGGCCTCCTTGTCCACCCTTCGTGCACGTACAGTTTACGCCTCAACTCCTGAACTGCTCAGCTTGCCCATTGCCTGGCCCTGCAACTGGTCATGGTATTAGTGCCCTTGAAAGAGACAAAATCTTTCTTCGCCTGACAAGTGTGTTCCAAGACATCACCGTAACATCAAAGGACGGTGGTCTTGAAGGCACTCCACACTTCTTCAGGATTCCCCAAAGCACCAGACCCCCAAATCCCCACTCAGCCTGTTGCAAAACTCTCAGCTGCCCTCTCATCTTTGAGCTTGCCAACATTCAGCGAGGCTGGGTGGTACATTCTCCGGATTTAAGCTGCAACTTCAGAGTTGCTCCACAAGCCTGTGGTCGGTATTGAGGGAACTGAGCACTCTGGTAGACTCTGCAGTTCTGGATCACCTCCAGTGACGCCATCAATGAGCACAGGATAAATCTCCTTTGCCACACCGGCGCATTGGAACACCAAGTCCTGTGATGTGCCTTTGGGCGCTCAAACCGTGAACAGCCACTTCTTGCAAAGTGAAGGAACTTGTGCTAATTCTGGTTTCACAGTTCCAGACCCATGGGACAACACACGTCTCAAAAACCATCCCTATCAGTTCCAGTCGATGCATTGAAATCCCTAAGACTAGAAGAGTACCTCGCCTGGGGCACTGATCAACCACAGACTCGAGCGTGGCATAGAATGCATCCTTCACGGTGAGATCACTCGCCACAGTCAGAGCATTCCATAGGGACAGACCAGGGAAATGACACCCAAGGAGTGAACGATCCTTAGTCTCAGGCATATGCTCGTGAACTGGTGTTACTCAATTATCATTGGAGTCAGCTTTTGGACACAGCTACAGCAATTCCTTGGCATGGTCACATCAGAGCGACCAGACCAATAGTAGGTGTAACCACCCATCATGAACTCGCCACTACTGGATCTCCGAACCTCAGAAGAGTGCTGCAATACGATGTTCAAACACTTGAGCTCAGATGATAAAGAGACAGGTGATCATCCATTCTTAAGGATAGGACATTCAGGCACCCTCCTGAAGGGACCTCCTCAGGTTAACCCAAGGAGACCGCAGTCTGGTGGGGCACACTCAGAACACCCGACACACACTCCCACATCTGACCTGGAAGTTCCCCTTGCTTTCCTCAATCATCAAGAGTGGGGGTCCCGAAGGTTTTCCCAATTTTGTCATCTGGTGAGCTGCCTTGCACAGGAGATACTCCAACGGAGTGGGTTTTCAATTTTCTTTGCATTTTCTTGTGTTTGCAGAGTGAAAGGTGTTTACGGTGGCCGTAGTGCAAGTCCCTGCCATCAACCTCCTAAAAAAGTAACGCATCTGCAGAAGGACATCCGCAGGCACAGTTGAGCACTAGATATGGATGGCCGTTGGCTAAGAAGGAGCTCTCCGCCCTTTGGACAGGTTTTGTTTTTTAATCCTGCTGGGTGTCCATATATTACACCATCCTCACAGGAAAGCTGGTGGGGGAGATGTTTTAGTCGCCGACAACTCGCATGAAACCAGGTAGTACAGGTTTACATAGTACCTGTAGCAAGTCACAGATCTAATCTGGCCTGACCTGACATGTGGGTGGCCCATCGGACATTACGAGGGCTGCGTGCAGAGATCCACATGGTCATAACGAGGGCTGCACTGAGATCTCCAATGACATTACAAGGGTGTGCAGAGATCTCCATGAGATAACGAGGACTGCATGGAGATCTCCACGGCCATTGCGATGGCTGCCAGGAGCTCTCCAGGGCCATACGAGGGCTAACACGGAGATCTCCACGGCCACCAACGACTCTGTTTGGGGATCTTCTTGGCCCTGTGAAGCAATGTTGATCACGATATTCTTCAGTCTCTTTTGGTACCACGGCTCTGAGTGTACATTGACATTTCAACCCACAACTACTAGAGTCTGAGTCTGTCTCTCTCTCTCTCTCTCTCTCTCTCTCTCTCTCTTTCTCTCTCTCGATCTCTCTCTCTCTATATATATGTTGTTGTTGTTCGTCTTTCGCTTGCCTCCGTTGGGTCGCCACAGCGGATCATCCGTTATGATCCGCATCTGATTTGGCATAGGTTTTACGCCGGATGCCTTCTGACGCAACCCTGGTCGCCTCTTACGACACAGGGATAAGGATTGGGTTCGCCATGATTCCGGGCTGCCCTAACCCTCTCATACGCGGCCCAGTGCAGGGCTCCCGTCCTCAAGCGATCCTCCAACCACAGCCTCGAGTAGCCGGATTACAGGGCACGCCACTACCGCCGTTATATATATATATATAATATATATAAATATATTATATAATTATGAAAATTGTAGTCACTCTTTGTCACTCTGTTTGTATTTTTTTTTTTATGTTGAGACATTGTCATCTTTGAGATATATGTATGTCTCACGTCCTCCCAGTGAGTGGAGATGCATTTTTGTTTCTGTTTCTATCTTTCTTTCCAAACAATTACAATCGCACACCTTTCTTCATTTTGAGCAATCTCGCCACATTTTGAATGGAGGTGCCATGGTCCGAAGCAAACCCCTTTTTGTTGTTTATTTTATTTTCGATTTGAACCCATTCTGATATTAAGGAGTCAACGATGAAACACTAAAAGTCGCATTTTATTCTGCCATTCCTTGTTTTGAGTCCGATAGAGGTGAAAGTTAAACTGCAAAGGCACTTTCTAACAGCCCCCAAAGGAATGCATACTGGTTTGATGAATTCAGATGAAAAATCGTTTTTTGTGATTTGAAGGGGTCAAAAGGCGAAAAACAATAGTTTTCTTGCCTTGCCATGTCTGTATTTTATATAATCCAAACAAGGATGCCATTATGACACCTTGCCACATCCTACACAGTGTAGGGGGGGACCAGGGATGGTTGGACATTCTTTACAAATGTACACCAGAGAAAAACTTTTGATTTAACTTAGCTGTAAAGTGTCTTGCGTAAAGGGCCTCCAAGGAGATACATATCAGCAGTGGACAATAACTATAAATATGTTATTAGCGCTCGTGAGACAAAAAATAAAATCGATTTTTTTTTTTTAAAGTTCAACCTACCCTGTTACCAGGCTGGTTGGAACACCACAGTTGAAAATGCTCTCTAATCATGTAAAACTCAATCATGCACGTGTGTATTTTTTTTTTATTGTAGGCCTTTTTTATTGTTTCACTCTTAGAAACAGTAGAAGGCAATCTAAATTCCTCAAAATTATCAGTAATATTGATATCCAGCATATAATTTCAAGTCCAGGCGACATCTGGACAATATTTCTGTGTTTATCCGTGTAACGCACGAGTCGTCCGCCGTCTTTAACTGGACGTCTGTTACATGTTTTGTGACATTGACACTTATTTATTTGCCCAAACTCAAACATACCATTTCTTCGATCATAAAATATAGCCCTACCTTTGCCCATCAAAGTGTTCGGTACAATTTCTAATTTTTTTTCCAAACGTTCATCTATCTATCTCTCTATCTATCTATCTACACAATAAATTTCAATGTGTGTGTGTGTGTCTCTCTTCCATAACTCCAAAACCATAAAACCGAGCAGCCTGAAACTTTGCATGCATACGAAGAAAACTCCAAGGAAAGCGCAAGACTGAAAATTGGGTGATTGGGGTAATTAAAACAGCTTTTGAAGAAAATTAATGGCCTTATTTAATTATATCTTCATCAGGCGATCCTCGGCACGTCGCTCTCTGGTGTCGAAAGGCGTTTCCCGGGTAACCTCGCTGGGGTCTGAAGCCCCATGTTTTTTGGCCTGCTGAACCATGTTCTCGACTTGGGATAGGCTGCAACGATTTCTTATGAGAAAGTTTTTTTTTCTCACTTTTCTCACTCATATTATCGACTGACTGTTCATCGTAGCTACGAATCGATGCATACATCGCTTTTGTCAGTACTCTAGCTTTCAACTGGGAGCTTGGAGAGATTTCATGCATTATATATGATACAATTTTCCACGATGTACTCTCACGGATTAATTAAAGTATATCATCGAAATGTTATTTCGGTTTTTGAGGATCGGATATCGTCCGGACGAAATGTGTCAAATCTGTTGGGAAATCTGATATTTAAAGAAATAACGAGTCTTATAAATATGCCGATATACCTATTTACTTTAAGCAAGCTAGGCTATCGTACCTCCTTCTCCATAGATACACAAGAAAATGTGAAATTTCCAAAGCTTTAAACTTATCTTTTTCTACTGTTTGGAGAATTATATTGAGTGAGAAATTTTTTTTAGGAACGTGCTAAACATTAACCAGCTTCATTAATCTAATATGCATTCACTGCAAGACTCGCATCCTGTTCCCCAGAGGGACTGCCTACCCAGAGCGTCTGCCACATCTGTCTATACTTTCAGAGGTTTCCCAAATTATCTGCAGGAAATCAAAGCAAACCTTTTGAAAAAACGGGTGTTTTAAAATAAGTTATAATGTTTGCGCGGACCCGAAACGATGTACATGTGACGCGTGCACAGACGAGCAGGCAAGATGGCGGATTATCTGCAATGTTTATTTCATGGGCGATTGAACTTTGCGATGTCTCCAGGGTTGTCTGCATTAAGCTGCAACTCTTTTATGGATAAAGTCATGATTTGAACAAATTTCATTTTATTTCATTAACTGCTGCTTGGGCGGTGAAGACGGCTTTAAAGTTAAGGGATCCTATATGATATGCAGTGACAGCCTGGCAATCGTGCTTTATCAACCATTTTATTTGAGTGTTTGCATGAGTGCTTAAGCCGCTTGCCGAACTCTTTACAGTTGATAGCGGTACCACGCTAACATACATCTGAGCGAATCGTTCACTCACTGCGGACGCTTTTGCCAAACCACATCATTCAGAGCGAGTGGTTCGTGCTCGGTCACATTGAGTTCCCTGAGAAGTATGTATATATATATATATATATATATATATATATATATGTATATTTTTATACATATATTGATATATATACATGTATATTTATATATATTATATTATATATTATATATATATATATATATGTACGTAATATTTAATAAATTTTAGATTTAAATATGGATTTATATATATATGTATATATATGTAATATATATATATATAATATATATTATATATTATATATATATATATATATACACTACCGGTGTAAAGTTTTAGAACACCCCATTTTTCCAGCTTTTACTGAAATTTAAGCTGTTTAATGTTTCAACCATACTCTGAAATTAATGCATAGAGCAAATAACAATTGCAGATAAAAAGAAATCGTGGAATCTTTTTGTTGAACAAAATTGAATCTAAATTTTGACTCATCAAAGTAGTCACCTTTTGCAGCTATAAAGCCGAACATACTCGTGGCATTCTTTCTACAATTGAAATCAATATGTTCGGAAAGTTCTTCCCAACACTGTTGCAGAAATTCCCAAAATATGTTGCACTTGTAGATTGCTTTGCTTTCACCTTCTGTCCAGTTCATCCCAAACCAGCTCGATGGGGTTTAAGTCTGGAGACTGTGCTGGCCATTCCATGATTGAAGCCTACAGTCTTGTTATTTTCTTCTAATGTATTTCTGACATAGCCTGGAGGTATGTTTTGGGTCGTTATCTTGCTGTAGGTTGAACCCTGACCAACTAAGCAGAGACCAAGGGTATTGCATGGTGCTGCTAAATGCTGTGGTAGCTTTTTTGGTTCAGGGTGCCAGTCACTCTGTGCAAGTCGCTGACTGGATCCAGCAAAAGAGCCCCAGATATCACGCTTCCTCTCCTTGTTTACAGTTGGTGTCACACCTGAGGAACATCCTTTCGCCTACTCAATGGCGTACCAAAACCATGCGTGATGAACCGAAGATTTCAAATTTTGATTCATCAGTCCAAAGACTTCTTCCAGTTTTCATTAGTCCACTGGCGTGCTTCATGGCCCAGGCAACCTCTTTTTCTTATTTGTCATCTTAGCAATGGCTTTCTTACTGCCACTCGACTGTCAAACCTGCAGCTCGAAGCTTCTCTTTCACAGTTGAAACTGAGACTTCCTAACTTCGAAGTGTTAAGCTGTGCTTGAAAGCTGTTGTCCTGTGGGCCGCCTATCACGCAAGCTGTTGATCTCAGAAACTTGTCTCTGATTGTGTTGTGGCTTTGGGTCTGCCAGATCTCTTCCTGTCAGAGTTTCCTCCAGTTTCCAAGTTCCTTTGATGATGTAGGAAACTGTACTCACTGACACTTTGGCTTGTTTACAATTTTCTCTGAAGAAAAGACCTTCACTTTTAGGGTTATAATGGTCTGTCTGTCTTCCTTTTTGTATTGTTTTTTTTCTCGCATTATGATAGCAATATACTACTTCTGCAGTGCAATATTGTCCAAATAATACTTCAGATGGTGTAGCAACACAGTCTGTTCCAACACTGCTTTATATACAGAGGGTTTGTGACTAATCACAAAAGTTGGGACATCTATAGGAATTGTTTGTATCAACTTTCAAGGCTTATTTTACTTCCATTGCTGCAGAACAGCTGCAGTTGCTACCCATTACTTGTTCTCAAAAGGGCTTTTTGAACAACTCTGAAATTTACATTATTTTCAGTTTTTGGGAAGCTAAACTTTTTTTTAAACCTCTGGCAGTTTACCGTTTAGCTTTGTACCATTCAGTTTATTCACTGGACTTGAACTGCTTAAATTTCAGTAAAAACCTGAAAATGGGGTGTGTTCTAAAACCTTTGACCGTTGTATATCTCTTCAGTATATATATATATATATATATATATATTATATATATATATATTATATATATATATGTATGATAGATATATGTCAATATAAATATATGTATGGCAGAAATAACTCCACCTTTGGTGGTTGCGATATTACACATTATATCCATAACATCATGGAACTTCTCAAATTATGATGTGGAGTATGATGTGTTTGTGATCACTAAATTTTTTTCGAAATTGACAAAGATTATAAGTACATTTCCAAGAATGCGCTGCAGCACATTGCCCGCCGCAGGTGAGCCGAGAATGGTCTGGGTGGGAGTGCCTGCTCGTTGATCCAATAATTGGTGAACTCGAACCCAACCCTTCAGACTAAACAAGGTAAACATGGTGCCGATGCCTTCCTTTTAATTTCCCAGCAGGGTCAAATTGGATGGAGGGGTCTTCGGAGGGTAAGAGTATATATAGTATTTCATAAACTATTATATCTCTTTGGTAGAAAAACATTTTAAAGCTCAGGTTTGTCCATAAATAATCCTGGAACAGCTAAAGTAGATAATAAAAAGCCAAGCGGGGTAGTTGATTTTGTGTCCAGTCCAGCTTTGTGTCCAGTCCAGTGTGCAGGCCACATTCTGTGGATATTTCTAAACAAATCGAAGGAAACACGTCCATTGTTTGACATTTTGTGCAGCATCCTTGTAGAAGATCACCTTCAAAACATTAATATTGGTGAAGTCATGGACTAGTCACCGGTATTATGTGAGTCCTGTAAGTAAGCTGTACAAGCTATCCACGTCCATGTTGGTTCATTGAAATGATGCTCTCTCTTACAACCTGCCTTAATTGCTGAGAATCTACCTTTGACATTGACCCGGATGTGACTGATTTTCTGCAAGTAGCTGTTATCATTTGTTATTTGTATCTATTTCTCCATCTCCCCTCTCTTTCAAACCACCGTTGTGATCATCACCCTCCGGAATGCAGTCGTCATCCTATCACTCGGCATCGCAGGTGCGTTTCGGTTTAATGTTAACGGATTGCTGTGAACAACCAAGGTGTCAACAATCGTTTCCATCTGTCACAAACAAACTGTTTCTTGGTCTTGTGTTTGAGTGGATTATTTTTATTTAAATTTTCTTATTAAACAGATGTCTATAATCTAAACACAGTGTACTATATCATGCATGTAGTCACAACATGAGGGGGCTTTGTTTAACTCCTGTAACTTTCCATAAATCCAGGTCTCAAGTGAACTCATCCAAATATTTTCCAAAGCGGTTTGGCTCCTTGATGACTCGATCATCAGATACATACAATATGTGGGATGTGCATCAGTCTTACCAGGTCAAGTCAAAAGAACGACGGTTGTCTGAGATAGAAATCGAGTGCTTTCTCGTTCTTCTTAATTGATCTCTCAGATAATGAATATTTATCAAATAACAATAATTCAATGTGGCATCAGTTGTCGGTGAATCTGTTATCTGCTTTGATCCACACGATGAACCTCGACGGCAGACCATATGTTCCTTTCATGGTCATCCCGCCCTCACATCTCGAGCCCAGCCTCATTTGGAATGAAACCGGTGCTGGAACATTCATTGCGGGTTTTGTTTCTGCATCTTGCTCGGATACTGGAAGTCTGGATAAAACTAATAATTCAGGAGTCCTCAGAGATCGTTCACAAGTGTTGCCGACGATCATAAGCACGATTCACTGTCAGGGGGTTTCAAAAAGAAAAGAGGACAAAGAGAGACAGAAATACGAGACTTGAACTACAATAGGAAGGCACAGCTACTGACATGTAATTAAAAGTGTAAAATTCAAACTTTATCAGAACACAATGTATACTCCACAATGCTGCACCACTATCTCATAACAGCAGGGCCAAGGTGAAAGTAGTTTCCTGTATTTCTTTTAACCCTTCCCACCCCTTCTTTCCTTTCTCATTTCTCTTATCGTTTTCCAAAGCACTCCATCCATTCCTTGTGTTATGTCTTCACTTGTTTTCTAAAACTTCCCTTTATCTCTTCCTCTTCCATTTGTCTTTCGCATTAAATTATTTTGTTTTCACACCTTCCTTCCTGCTGTCCTTCAGATAAAAGGGTTTATTTTTACACTTAAACGCAAAACCGTTTTTGTCTTGTTCATTGAGCATTAAAGGCAGAAAACGGTGTGTGTGTGTGTGTGTGTGTGTGTGTGTGTGTGTGTGTTTGTGTGTGTTACAAGCTTTCACTTGAGGCATGTTCCTGGGTTTGTTCAAGGGTAGTCAATATGTTTAGTGTCGTCCTACCAAGTCTTTCGGTCCGTCAAAGCTGCGTAGTCGTGCCCCGATCATTGCAAGATAACCGCCGATCCCCACGACTTCCATCTACCTATGTAACTCAATCTAAGAACAATCCATGAACTTACTGTCACTACCCTGACGGGAGACCTTCCGTGGATTCCCACTCTGAGTGAAAGACCCCTACTTTACGCCATCCTAACTCTCCTACTCTTACCGTTAAACTGTGACCCCTTGTCCTGTCAGTATCTTAAACATCTCCATCATACTGTAATCGTAATCACCTCTTTCTAAGATGTAAAGCCATGTCTCTGAACCATCCTTCGAGCTTAGTCAAGCTAGGCCGGGGTCAATCGAGTCAAGGAGGAAGGACTGAGCTTGTTGGTTGATGGCCTGACGGACTGATAAAGCCTGATGGATCAAACTTTCTTTGACTTCTTACATTGCTTGAGACATGGTGTCAGAAGTGAGCGCATCCACGCACAGGGTGCTGAGAAGGACGGAAGGATGGAAGTCGCCATGTCGGTGTAAAGAATGCTGAGAATTGTGACGGATTGTTCCATCGAGTTCGATGCTTCCATTGACTCGCCGTGAGTTTGACGCTTTTTTTTGTATACATTGTCGAGGATGTATGAAAGGTAACACACAGAATGCACAACAGGAGGGGCAGGAGACAAGCGGGGGAGGAGGGAGGAAAAACAGTGGGGAACAGAGACATTAGGAGATCTGTGGAAGGGAGAGGGGGGCGGGGAACATGGGAGTACAAGATGGACATTACAGGGACTTTCAGGACCTTACACGACAGGAACTTTCAGGAAGAAAGCAGGGATTTGAAGGAGGTGGGTTTGAGGAGGATAAACGGGGTAGAAGATCGTGGTTTTGGATGGGGGAATATAAGAGATGGTGGGAGTGGATTGAAGAGAATGAGGAGTTTTTATCCAAAGGTGGGAAGAAAAGAGGAATAAATGAGTGAAGGTGAGGCAGTGATGCATGATTTTGTAAGTTTTACCAGAAGGGGTTGCTGGCAGACCTTGAGGCACCCTGCGGAAATATGGTGGGGACATATCAGACAGAGCAGGAGGGGGCAGACCAAGAGAGGAGACGGTCGGAGACCAGAAACACCAACGACCTGCCTGCGGTGAGAGGTGAGAGGCCCAAAGACTCACCTCACCACGGGAGATACCAATGATCTTAATGCTTGGTTTCCACAGCGTGAAGCCGAGAAAGGTTGAGAGGCGGGAGCAACAGCCAGAGGGGAGAGCGTACTTCTCATCAGGCTGTTTGATGAAGCTTTGTATGTGGTCAGGAGCTCAGGTGGGACGAGGAAGGACTTTGCACAACGGCGATACTCAGTCGGTGACTGGCTTGGAGCCATTTTGAAATTGCTTTCAGGAAAGATCATGGTGGATAGTGAGACCCAGAAGCTTAAATGAAGGACTTCTTCAAGAGGTTGTTGAGAAAGTAAATTCGGGTGGGGGGGGATGCCTGGTGTTGGTTAATCGTTAGGGGCGGGCTTGGATCCTCGGGTCCTGAGTTAAATCCTGCTCAGCTGTTGAATTAATATCAGGTGGGTTAAATCGGCCTGTCATCCGAGAACCATTTGTTCGGAAATTTGTTAGGAACGACTCCAATTCATCTCACCTCGGCATGCAGAGCTGTCTACGTCAGGCCCAGGAGTGTATTTATGTGGCGGGCATGAATGCCGATGTGCATGACTTTGTGCAAAAATGTGACACCTGCAATACCCACTGCAGCCAAGCAGTGCAGAGAAAACTCTAGTCTCTCACGAAGTCCCAACTCGTCCTGGGTGAGTTGCCGCTGACATTCTACCTAAATGAGAGACGATATTTTAACTCGTGACTACTACTGGGCCTTCATTGAGGTTGACCTCATTGATGAAATGAAGTCATCGACCATAAAGCGAAACTTGAAGGCACACTTTGCACGGTATGGAATCCCAGACACCATTGTCTGTGACGATGGTTCCCAGTTGGTGTCGACAGAATTCCGCCAATTTGCATCGACTTGGGGATTCAGATAGGAACGCCATCGCCGGAGTAACCACAAGAAACGGTCGGGCAGAAAGTGCTGTCAAAATCAAAAAGCAGTTGCGGAACGAGCTGTGAAGGCAAAATCAGATGCACACCTTGTCTGCTCGATTAATTATCGAAATGCACCCTCAACAGGACAATCGTTACAGTCCCGCACCACGTCTGATGGGCCGACGACTCATACGCTGATACCGACTACCACTCACTGCTTCGGCGCAGACTACAGAACGTGTGCCCGAGAGAACTGCAGCCCACCAGATGATGCCAGGCACTCTACTAGGACGTCAGCACATGACTTGTGTCCATTGGCACAAGGAAACGTAGTACGGATGCAGTCAGCAACCCCTGGAAACGAGTGGGTCCTGGCCAAAGTGACCCGTCAAATTGCCAACCGTTCCTATGAAGTTGTCACCCTCGCGGGGCAGAACACAACGCCAAAAATTGTCGTCATCTTTCAGTTGACGAATGAGAGATTTCAGGAATATGAATATCGCGATTCAGATCAAGTCCGCAATGTCCATGGTCAGTCCAACGAGTGAGTCAACCTCCCACCAACCTGCCCGGTGAAGATGGTGTGGCGACTCCTAGTATTGATCATCCTTCCGAGGAGGAGGGTGTTGTCATCACCGAGTCGTGGCCATACACAGCGAGGTGATGTTACAGCCATATTGATGGTTGTGGCAGAAAATGGTCCAGTTACCTGTCCCGATGTGGTTGGATAGCAGAACGTCCTGTAACACTGGCGGACTACACATGTGACTTTTGGCTAACACCACTGAAGCTTGAACAGTTGACCTGAATTGCTTGAGGGTGTGTATTTGTTTCTTGTTCCTAATGTTGTGAAGTAGATTCAAAGGTGTCAAACCAATTGAGTTGTTATGAGAGTTATCTGGCAATGTTTTTCCATGTATGGATGATTATGTGTATACCTGAGTAGCGAGCCCAGAACATGGTTAACAATGCGAAGGACAAAGGGATGTTACAGTTCTTCAGATGTTTTACAGTGCTACATGCGGGACGCAGCGTGTAGCCGCGGTAAGGCGGGAAAGAAAATTGTCTTGTTGGTTATGGCCTCGACACATGTTTGTGACATCACCCCCATCAGTACCTAATGAATAATATAAAAGCCTGTTGGATCAAACTTTCCTTTGACTTCCTACATTCATGAACGCAACGCTAAGCGCGGTACACTATATTCTAGATGCACCCTACTAAACTCCTAACAATGTAACAACTAGCTATTTTATTTATATTTATCAATCCCTACCACATACAACGAAAACCTGTTACCTTTACCTCAAGCTGTTCTGGTCACATGCTCCAACGACTTCGTCCTTGCATTAAGTAATTCTATTTTTCACATTCTTCCCAACCCCAACCTCTTCCATTTCCTGTGTTGAAACTGAGCTGCCAGTGTGTTACTCAGTTTACTAAAATAATCCACACCATTCTCAAATCTGATGCCCCCCCTCTCTCTCTCTCTCTTTCTCTCTCTCTCTCTCTCTTCTCTCTCTCTCTCTCCTCTCTCTCTCTCTCTCTCCTCTTTCTCTTCTTTTCTGTCTACATTATCTAAGTGCCCTGGTACCTTGGTTATCTGACCAGCATAAATTACACACTACCTTGCAATATTATCGTGAATTAAGCCTCAAAGAAGAAGAAGACTTGTACAAATGATAGCGCATTATGACACAAGCCGCACTACTCCAAAAATAGTTTATGGATAAAGAACGAAGTGTTTGTCCGAATGACCCAGGAAACCAGCCTGACACAGTGCTGACTATTACAACATCGCTGGCTTTCGGTGGTGGTACACAATTACGGCCTGCTGGAGTTTCCCTAACAGATGTCACCCAGAAACCAGCCATGACAGCACTGACTATGACACACTCGTGGGTTGCGTGGGTGGTGGTCCACCCACAAAGTAAATCCTGCTGGAGGTTCCCTACATGTCACCCAGAAACCAGCCATGACAGCACTGACTACACATTGCTAGGTTTGCGTGTGTGGTGTCCACAGAATGCCTGTGGAGGTTTTCCTACCATGTCACAGAACCAGCATGACAGCATGACTAATGACACATCGCTAGGTTTGCGTGTGGTGGTCCACAGTAAATGCCTGTGGAGGTTTTACAATGTCACCCAGAACCGCCCATGACAGCACTCGACCATGACACAAATCAGGAGATGGGTTTGCGTGGTGGTGGTCCACATTTTAATGCCTGTGGAGGTTTCTACGTATGTCCACACCAGGAAACGCAGCCATGACGCACTGCCTATGATCACATTGCTAGTTTGCGTGTGTGGTGGTCCCACATAATGCCTGTGGAGGGTTTCTACCATGTCACCCAGAAAACCAGCCTGACAGCACTGATCATGACACTTCGTAAGGTTTTGCTGTGGTGGTGGTCCACAGTAATGGCCTGTGGGGTTTCCACCATGTCCACACAGGAAACCAGCCATGACAGCACTGACTATGCACACAGATCACCTGGGTTTGCGTCGGGGTGTCACCGTAATGCCTGTGGAGGTTTCTAACCATGTCCACCCAGAAACTCAGCCATGACAGCACTGACTATGACACATTGTAGGTTTTGCGTGTGTGGGTGGTCCACAGTAAATGCCTGTGGAGGTTCTTAAACCAGGCGATGTCCACTAGTAACCAGAACACAGCCATGCAG
>CM068954.1:4718969-4740174 GCA_035128595.1 Eptatretus atami
CACAGAAACCAGCCATGACAGCACTGACTATGACACTTCGCTAGGTTTGCATGGTGGTGGTCCACAGTAATGCCTGTGGAGGTTTCCACCATGTCCACCCAGAAACCAGCCATACACATTGCTGACTATGACACATCGCTGGGGTTGCATGGTGGTGGTCCACAGTAATGCCTGTGGAGATTTACCATGTCCACCCAGAAACTAGCCATGACACAGCACTGACTATGACACATCGCTGGGTTGTCATGGTGGCGGTCCACAGTAATGCCTGTGGAGGTTTCTACCATGTCCACCCAGAAACTAGCCATGACACAGCACTGACTATGACACATTGCTGGGTTTGCATGGTGGTGGTCCACAGTAATGCCTGTGGAGATTTCTACCATGTCCACCCAGAAACTAGCCATGACACAGCACTGACTATGACACATCGCTGGGTTGTCATGGTGGTGGTCCACAGTAATGCCTGTGGAGGTTTCTACCATGTCCACCCAGAAACCAGCCATGACAGCACTGACTATGACACATTGCTGGGTTTGCGTGTGTAGTGGTCCACAGTAATGCCTGTGGAGGTTTCTACCATGTCCACCCAGAAACCAGCCATGACATTGCTGACTATGACACATCACTGGGTTTGCATGGTGGTGGTCCACAGTAATGCTTGTGGAAGTTTCTACCATGTCCACCCAGAAACCAGCCATGACAGCACTGACTATGACACATCGCTGGGTTTGCATGGTGGTGGTCCACAGTAATGCCTGTGGAGGTTTCTCCCGTATCCTTCCTTCTTCAGCTTTAGATCTTTTGATCTCACTCATTTCCCCTGTCCTTCCTTACATAATATGTAAATGTTTGAGAAAGGCAAAATTCCTGCAACAATGAGCACATTTCAGCTAAGATCCATGCATCATATGGTAAATATTGCCATTTAGTGTGCTTTGACAATTCAGCATGTTCATGTTCAGAAATCATCATGAGAACCATGTTGAACTCAGAGGCAAAGGTGATGGAACCCTTCTGAAACACCGCGCATGCAGTGAAGGTTGGCAGACATCGTATGTGGACACCGTGCCGGCTCGTGTCCCATATTCCATTTCCAAGAGGCAGCCACGCCTGCGCGACAGAGTCATCACGGTCTCTCGCCCTCATTCCACCGGTGGCACGATACATTGCTTTGTGCGACATAATTTGTGTAACGTAACGACAATTTGACAGCGCGACAATACTGGTGTAATGGATTTTGTCGGTTCATGAGAAATTCTCCATCTGACAGCCGGGGATCTTGCGCCTCTCCCATGGTATCTGTTGTTCCATTATTAGACGCAAATGAGCACTTGTCAGCAGCAAAATGCAGCAGCTTGATAACTTAAAATTTATGCATGGATTTCTCAGAGATTGCCTTTCGATGTTCGTTTGGTTAGGACAAGCTTGCCCGGTTACCAATCCCCTGATGTTGGCATCAAGGCACCTTCTTCAGGAAGCAGACTTAGAATCATGGCTCGAGTTCTAAAAATATGATTGCACAAAAACTGCAATTTCTACAATTAGTTGAAACGCAATGAGTTGCTCTGCATTTCCTTCTGCAATTAGTGCCATCACTGGATGATCCCCACAATGTGTGTGTAGGACTGGACCGCGAATCCACATCATTACCTCCGCTACGGAAGGTGGGTAGAGGTTTTGTTTTCATCCCTGTCTGGTTGTTACTTGCGAAATGGAAGATTCACAAATATAGTGGTTAGGCTGTTCTGTCATTCTGTCTGTTTGTTTGTCTTTATGTCAATCACCTGGCTATAGGTCACAATTTTAAACCGATCTTCACGAAACTTCACCAAATGGTAGAGTTGGTCATAAGCAAGGAGCCCCATTGATATTGAGGTCAAAAGGTCGACAACTTTGTCAGATTTATAAAATCCTCAATCTTCATCCGATTGACTTGAAATTTGAAGAGGATTTGCATATTTGGTCATTGAATTCAACCACCAATTATTTTTGAGGTCAACATCGACCAAAAGGCCAACAGAAGTCCGAATTTCTAAAATTGTCAATTTTCATCTCATTGACTTGGGATTTGAAGAGGAGTTGCATATTTGGTCATTGAATTCAACAAACAAGCATTTTTGAGGTCAACATAGGCCAAAAGGTCAACATAGGCCAAAAAGTCAACATAGGCCAACAAGTGGACGTAGGTCAACTTTCTAAAATTGTCAATTTTCATCCGATTGACTTGGAATTTGAAGAGGAGTTGCATATTTGGTCATTGAATTCAACAAACAAGCATTTTTGAGGTCAACATAGGCCAAAAGGTCAACATAGGCCAAAAAGTCAACATAGGCCAACAAGTGGACGTAGGTCAACTTTCTAAAATTGTCAATTTTCATCCGATTGACTTGAAACTTGAAGATGAGTTGCATAATTGGTCATTGAATTCAACCACCAATTACTTTTGAGGTCAACATAGGCCGAATTTCTAAAATTGTCAATTTTCATGTGATTGTCTTTAAATTTGAAGGGTATTTGTATTTTAGGTGACTGACTTCAACCACCAATTATTTTTGAGGTCAACATCGTCCAAAAGGTCAACATAGGCCAAAAAGTCAATGTAGGCCAAATTTCTAAAATTGTCAATTTTCATCCGACTGACTTGAAATTTGAAGAGGAGTTGCATATTTGGTCACTGATTTCAACCACCAATTATTTTAAAGGTTAAATTTGTTTTAGGGATTTTGCAAGTATCGTGCGATGCATGATATCGTTCTTGTTTGTTTGTCTGTGAGCAGAATATCTCAAAACGTTGTCGACCGATTCGCATGAAACTTGGTGGACAGTTTTGCTGTGTGAGAAGGACAGGCCGATTAGATTTTGTTGAAGATCCGGCCTATCAGTGGGATAGAAAATGTAAACTGTTCAGCCTGGGGTAGGTATGTGCCCTCCTGAGTGTCGTTCATGTTCAACTTTGCTTTAGGTGGGAAGCGTGTGGATATGCAACAGCGCGCCATCAACTTCGTTCTCGTTATCCTTGTAACAGATATACATTACAGCTAAATTTGTCTGCTGACCTGTAAAAGATCAGAGCTTTCGTTCAGATCTCTAAAGATTAGATCCCTCATACCTGGCACATGGAATGTGTCCTTCTACTCAGCCAGGTGTCAGGTCTTCCACATCTCAAGAAGGACGGCACATAAAATCTCCCAATCTTGCATGTCTAATAACTATTCAAGGTTAGTTTTTGGAGCTTCTTGACCTTGCCAACAACCATGTCCACTCTTGGACAGAAGACATTTCAAATTTGGCTTCAAAAGCAGATTCTACCTTGGTATTCTCTTCAGTCATGTCATTCCTTGGTATTTCTCAGATGCCCATAGGGAACTATCTGGAGTTTGTCCTCTCCAACACCCAACTTGTGATGGGAGTACATGCATCACATATAGCACTTAACACAATGGAAAACAAAACTGTAAGGATAATTGGCATGTCTAAAAAATATTATGAGACTTGAGGCACGCTCCTCTCCCACTGCTGGCAGATTGCAGGCATCTCTGTTTATTTTCTTACTCTATTTCTTGCATCATTATCTCTTTCAATCATCAATCTCACTCCAGCATTGCTTCGTCAAATCAATTCCTTGTCCAACTCACTCCTTGCTTGTCACAATAAATACATGTTGACTCCTTTGTCCTCCTTTTATCCGATCGATGCAACTGTCTTCTTGCCTGTGGATGTCCAATCCTGCTTCCTCATGTCTTTCACGTTCAGTTCGTTATGATGTGATGCCAAATCTGATGCTTCTGAAATTTTATGCGCACATTCGTCTGTCCGTTTTCGGTTTTTTGTTACCACAAATAAGTTTAAACCACTGCAGGAATTTCAACAAACTTGCCACCAGTATGGACTATGAACACAAAGATGAACTCTTGCACAGGCACGTCCTCGCTCTGCGCAGGCACGTCCTCGCCCTGCGCAGGCATGTCCTCGCTAAACATCAGATGCACTTTCTGATGTATAAACGATGAATGTGGTCATCATTGGTTAGATATTTGTCGGTATGCCGTCCTGATGAGGGCAAATAGGCCTGAAATCCTGATAGGTGGCTCCGTTTGATGTTTAACTGGTGTTGACAATGTAATCTTTGTCTGCTTGACAGTTGCCAGAACGAGGCCTCTGGGTTAGAGGTAACGCTTTGGTGTGGGACTATGTCCAATGGAGATTGGGGGAGTGCTCATCACACTCCACATGTTTCGATTTACCCACCGATCACATCATGTGCCTTCTGGTTGAATGGTTTGCATTAGCGGGAACAATCGTCTGGGTGGCAGACGGACGGTTGTTCTTTGCAGATTATGCGGTTTTACCATGTGAGACACAATCCGCGGCGATGCTCACTATAACATTCAGGAGGTGCCTTTTATACATATATATATATATATATATATATATACATATACATACAAACATACATACATATGTACATAGATACCGAAAAGTCCAATGTGGAATAGAGAAAGTGGTGTCCATGACAAAAATTTTACCCCATTATAATCAAATGGAATATTTTTGTGATTTTATTATTGCTAAACTTCAGAAATTTTTCAAGATATCAGATCGAAACTAACACAGCTTATTTGTATGTATGTATAGTATATGTGATTAAAATCTGGTCAAAATCAGTCAAAGGTCAAGGTCAATGCCATTCAAAACATGTAAAACCCCTATGAGGCGGCAATTAGAAAATGTATTAACCAAGTTAGTAATGCACGACGTTCTAATTAGTAATGCACTTGAGAGGTCAAATTTTCAAAACAACCAAATTGCCGTTTCCATGGCAACTATTGTCTATTTGGATTTCGCAAGTATCATGCTTTGCACGACATCTTTCTTGTTTCTTTGTCTGTCTGTTTGTCTGTTTGTGAGCAGGATATCTCAAAAGGTTATTGACTTGTTGGGACGAAACTTGGTGGACAGGTTGGGAGTGTGACAAGGATGAAACGATTTGATTTTGGTGAAGATCTGGGTCCGGATCCGAATACTAGAATTTTTTTTATCGTGGTTTTTCACCATTGAGAGGTAAGACCAAAAACGGTATCTAGCATGATATCTCAATAGATTGTGGACTAATTCGGACAAAACTTGGTGGATGAGTTGGTTGGGTAGGTGATGAGAACAAGCCGATTAGATTTCGGTTCAGGTCCAGATGCAGATCCAGCCGATTAGTGGGATACAAAATGTAGACTGCTCTGCCTGGCGGAGATATGCGCTCCACCAAGTGCCGTTGTCGTATTTACGTGGATAAAAAGGAAAAATATGGTCCATCCATGAAGCTGTCTGTGAAGCCATGAAGCCGTGTGATTACATGTCTATTACTTGAGTACTGTTTGAACGTCGGTTGCACCCTGACTTCACACATGTACGACTTTTTATTACGTACTATTGGAATGTACCTTTTGACTCTTTAGACTGCTGAGACCTCTTCGACCATTAAAAACCCTTTAAGACCCCCAAGACTATTAAGACCTCGAGGACCCAAAATATCCATGAGACCCTGAGGATCCATAAGACCCTGATGACCCAAAGGACTCAAAAGACCCAAACAACCCAAAAGTCCCTGAAGAACCAAACGACCTAGGAGAGAAAAAGTCCCCGAAGACCCAATTGACCCAGAAGACCCAAAAGGCCAATTTGACCCAAAAGACCCACAAGACCCTTAAGACCCCTTTTACCTTTAAGCCCCTTTCAACACTTTAGACACCTTTAGATCCCTTCACTCTTAAGACCTTTTATACCCTTTTAACCACTAGAACCTTAAGACCTTTACACCCTTTAAGTTCCTTTCGACCCCTTAGACCTGAACACCATTTCGACCCCTTACATCCTTCAGACACATTAAACAGCTTTGACCCTTGACCATTTTGAGCTTGAGACCACTTGGAACTTTTTATATTAGAAATATATTACAAATAAATATAATATCACCAATATTACAAATAAATTTGTACAAAAGAAATGTTTGTATAATAATTATTGGTTATAGCAAATCTATAATGTAAATCTCTGCGACGAGGTGTGGAGAGGTGTGCGTAGCGAGCCGATCCACGCCAGTTAAGTATAAAAAGGACGTTACTCTTTTTAAAATTTCATTACCTTCCACAAATAACGACATGTTTCTCTATGTTGTGCTATTAATGCTTTTCTAAAAAAACTATAATGAGCAAAAACGGTTCATAAAGGAAATCTATATTTTGATATTCTTGGCGTATTGTGATAACCGTAGATGCAATTTGGCACAATGATTGGAAATAATTGTAACTCCACTTACTTTGTCTGTGCTTTTTAATAAGCGCCTCGTCGATCAAACTACAAAACCTGTCGGACATTGAAATGCTTTCTGAGCAGTGAGGTCTTTCTGCCCCCCCCCTCCCCCAACCACTCTTCTTTCAGACCGACGTTGGAGCGTAAATGCATCAGCATGTCCAGGCTGATGGAATTGTTAAAATAGTCCAGCTGTTGAGGGGGTTGCTCGGGTAGTTCAGTAGTAATCCCTACCCTTTTTAAAAAAAAAAGATGAGGGATATTTTAATGTATCTGTCTGTCTGTCCGTCCGTCCGTCACGCTATCTCCTCCGAAAAGGTTGGGCAGAAATTCACTAAACTTTGTAGTTATGATCACCACATAGCAATAAAGTGCAAGAACAGCATCATCTTTGGCCCCACCCACTGGGGCAGGGTCAAAAGGTCAAATACCCCCCAAAAAATGCAATTACGGACTCGTTTTAAACTTTTTAAAAAATGAAACTTTGTCTTTGCAATCACCATTGGGGGATGCATGAAATATGCAACAATTTTTTTTAATTTGACCCCTGGTTCTTGCCCCAGGGGGTGGGGACTTCGGGTCACCGGGGTCAATACAGAAGAATTTTTAAAACTCAATATTTACTTCCACCGTCGAAGGTGAAGGAGGTTATGTTTTCACCCCTTTTCTGTCTTGTTTGTTTGTGTTTGTGTGTGCAGGATATCTCAAAAGGTTGTGGACGGATTCGGACGAAACTTGGTGGACATGTTGGGTGTGTGACAAGGAAGAATTGATTCAATTTTGATGAAGATCCAAATCTGGATCATGATCTGATAATTTTTTTAAAGTGATTCTTCACCGTTGACAGATAGCATGATGTTTCAAAAATGTATTGGGCCCGATATGTTCTCGTGGATCAGGCATTGTGTGGCGGAGGTATGCGCTCTACCGAGCGCCCTCCCAGTTGATATTGTCAATCCCGGTGGAACTTTTTGCCATCTTATAACTTTGCGTTCGGTTGGAAGCGTTGGGATTTCTGATGGCACACCATTGACTCCGCTCTAGTTATATCGGTGTGTGTGTGTGTGTGTGTAAATGTTGGTTTACTTTTTGATCACACAATTACATGAAAAGCGTTAATCGAATAAACTCAGCGTCTTTTTGATGAACCGCCTTTAATCAAATGATGTTGCTATCTTATCGTTGCATTGTCAAAGCCTCCTATTTGTAGTCGTCTAAGTGCAATCGATTGATTATATTGTCGCGGACAGACGGACGCTCAAAGCTGCTGGAGTGAAATTGTGGATATTTGGAATGCCGCTCACTGAAGCAAACTTGAGCAGTGTGCGCGCACACTCGTGTGCCAAGTCCAATGTCAATGTCTTTCCTTTTCAGCAACTTGGCTGCTGCTGCTGCACCACTTGGGATGTCGACCTGCATAAAAACAAACTTTCTTGGGACATTGCTGAAATCGTTTGTGGGTAAATCAGTCAGTAAAGTTCAATGTAAATCACCGCTGATCAGGGTTTCAGTCCCTTTATATGTGTTGATGGAGCTCAAAATAATGTATGCCATAATTTAAAGTACAGTGTATGAAAAGGATTTACAAAAGGACTGCTGTTACTTTTAGAAGGAAATTGCTTCCTCACGTTTCCTTATGGTGAGGACTTGGAGGTGAACCTCACACGTTACACTCAGGCTCCAGGAATTATAATTTTTCTTATATTATGAGATCGAAGCTAATGGTGAGACAAAGAAGTTCAGACGACTGAACCTTACCTGGTGGCTGACCTTGGAAATAGATAGGTGGATTAGTTTGATGACCTTTCAGGAGAAACAGGGGGGATCCTGAGATTTGCCAGGATTGAATGACATGTTCCATTTATCACACCAGCATCTAATCCATCACAGATCAGAATAGGATGCCACAGCTGCTGTCTGCCTGTCAGTGGGATGGGGGTACTGTATGATACAATATGAACTCACCAGCCAAAAGTAAGAGAGGGTTTTCTCGAGCATTGGAGAGTTCACCTCTTTTGATGAGGTGGAACACTGGGTCCAAAACAGTGACTTGGGGAAATCCAGCCTCAACTGGAATGGGATTGGAGATGGTTTCATTGATGGAAACATACTGACTGTGTGAGTGGACGAAGTCAGAAATCCAGGAATGATTGCGGCCTTGTATGCAACAGGCAGAGAGCTTGTAAAGCAGGGGAGGATGCCAGACAGTCAAATGCCCAAAATATGCCCAGGGAAATAGTCCTGACCTTATATTTGAGGTTCATTGCCTCCAACCATTGCCAAGAGAGGAGTGGCAGAGTATCCTGAGTTGAGTGACCGGGACGGAATCCAAACTGATGGTCAGAGATCAGGCTGATTGAAAAGAGGAAAGACTTGATGTAAGCAGCAATAATGGATCCCATGACTTTGCTTATAATTGATAACAAGCTCTTAAGCAGATTTGTGCTTCCATCCTTCTTGGAGACCGGAGTAATGCTTGTTGACTTCCAGGCCCATGGGAGGCGACGAAAGGAGGACAGACGGAGACAAAGCAATTAAAGAGCCATAGAGTGGGATTAGAGAGCATGGGCACTCATGTCATCAATATGTAGATGACTCTGAAGGGGACTGTCCCAAAATCCAGAGAATGTTACATTGTTGGCAACAGTAGACTGTGGGTCGCTGAAGCTGATATTTAATCCAGACGGATCATTTTATTAAAGTGCCATGAGTTGTGCCAATATTTACTTCCATCTCATAACACCATGACCTGCCTGTAGAAAGGTCATAGGAAGTGATATTTTGGTCTGGTGGTTCACAGAATAGGAAATGGATTCTGGAATGAGAAGCCATGGCAACTCGTACCGCAAAGAAAGGTGGGATCCACCACCTTGCGAGTTGCACATCACAATTGATACACGAGTTCATGTCATCTTTTGAGCGTCCCCCAAGGCGAGCCATTGTAGTAGTACTTGTCATGATTTTTCTTTCTGGTGTTTTTACTCATCCCTTCAAGGAATGCTCTCCTGGAGCTATTTCTCTCCTTGAAAATTTTCTCATTGAAGCCAGTTCCTCTCCTGTTGGTTTTGCCTTCTTCTCACATACGAAGATAAAATTGTGTTCACCTCGGCAGGTGGTGAGAGCGTTAAAATATCACACCCATTTATTTCCCATCCCTAGTAAAGGAGTTAGACCCTGTGTTAGCTCATCAGGAAGAGCACTGTTGTGATCATCTCGACGTTTTGGGTTTCCCGTTAGTCCGATGGACCAAATTTTCATTGGTCTTCACAGCCTTGTTGCAAACCCGCCTGGTTTACTGCTTGATCATGAGGCTGCCTTTCACCAAGCCCAGATGTGATTGGGGCCAGCATGGGGATTATACGTTCGTTATTATTAGTGCCATCTGATACTACTATTCTTATTATTTTTGGAAATATTATTCGTGTTAATTATAAATGTTTGTTACAATGTTATCATTGTTTTTGTTTATTTTGAAATTACAATGACATATATATATATACATATATACATATATATACATTTACATATATACATATATATATATATTTTATATACATTGTCGAGACTCCTATGAGAGCTAACGACTGCCATGGTAAAAGGATTTATTAAGCTGCTTTATGTACCTAAACATGGCGTGCATTTAAAACATGGGAATTCTAACGGATTTTTTGTAATTCATTAACCTAATCAACTCAGGAGGTCATGACGATAATTTTTGTCTCTCACATTCCACATCAGAACACTCCAATAGAACTCCACAAAAAATATGCCACACGCACGCACACACACACACACACACACACACACACACACACACACACACACACACACACACACACACACACCTGGGGTCTCTTGGTGTCTTTTGGATCCCAGTGTCTTTTTGGGTTTTCTGGGTCTTTTGGGTCCTTGGGAAATTTGTGTCCTCGGGGTCTTTGGGGTATTTTGGAACTCAGGGACTTTTGGGTCCTCTGGGTGTGGGGTCTTGGGCGTCTTAAAGTGTCTTCAAAGGTCGAAGGGGTCTCAGCAGTTTAAAGGGTCAAAAGGTACATTCCTAATAGTGCGTAATTAATAGACACAAAAATCATGACACACACACACATCATCCATTTAAAGTACTGTAGAAGGCAGATTGCTCCAAAACTACCAAAATGATAAAACCTGGCTTCAATGAGAAGATGTTCCACACTCATTCTCCACACCCTGATGTCATTGTGTGATCATAGCAAGACGGTAGTAAGGTAGGGGACTTTTACTCAGAGAGTAGTTAATGCATGGAATGGTCTCCCTGAAAAGGTAGTGGCAGCAGAAAAAGTAGATAAGTATGCCTGGGAGGGTTTCTACATGCCACCGAAACCATGCCATGACATTGCTGGACTATGAACAACATCACCTGGGTTTGCATGGTGGTGGTCCACAGTAATGCTTGTGGAAGTTTCTACCATGTCCACCAGAAACAGCCATGACAGCACTGATAATGACAATCGCTGGGTTTGCATGGTGGTGGGTCCACAGTTATGCCTGTGGAGGTTTCTCCCGTATCTTCCTTCTTCAGCTTAGATCTTTTGATCTCACTCATTTCCCTGTCCTTCCTTACATAATATGTAATGTTTGAGAAAGGCAAAATTTCCTGCAAAACAATGAGGCACATTTCAGCTAAATTCCATGCATTCATAGTTTGGTAAATATTTGCCATTTAGTGTGCTTGACAATCAGCATTTCATGTTCAAAATCATCTGAGAAACCATGTTGAACTCAGAGCAAAGGTGATGGAACCCTTCTGAAACCACCGCGCATGCAGTGAAGGTTGGAGACTGTATGTGGACACCGTTGCCGGCTCGTTGTCCCATATTCATTTCCAAGAGGCAGCCACGCCTGGCGCGCAGAGTCATTCACGGATCTCTCGCCCTCATTCCACCGGTGCACGTTACATTGCTTTGTGCGACATTAATTTGTGTACGTAACGGACAATTTTTCGACAGCGCGCAATACTGGTGTATGGCAATTTTTGTCGGTTCATGAGAATTCTCCATCTGACAGCGGGGATCTTGCGCCTCTCCCATGGTATCTGTGTTCCATTATTAGACGCAAATGAGCACTTGTCAGCAGCAAAATGCAGCAGCTTGATAACTTAATTTATTGCATGGATTTCTCAGATATTGCCTTTCGATGTTCGTTTGTTAGGCAACTTGCCGCGTTACCAATCCCCTGATGTTGCATCAAGGCACCTTCTTCAGGAAGCAGGACTTAGAATCCATGGCGCGCAGTTCTAAAATATGATTGCACAAAAACTGCAATTTCTACATGTTAGTTGAAACGCAATGAGTTGCTCTGCATTTCTTCTGCAGATTAGTGCCATCACGGATGATCCCCACAATGTGTGTGTAGGACTGGACCGCGAATCCATATCATTACCTCCGCTACGGAGGTGGGTAGAGCGTTTTTTTTCATCCCTAGTCTGGTTGTGTAACTTGCGAAATGGAGATTCACAAATATAGTGGTTGGCTGTTCTGTATTCTGTCTGTTTGTTTGTCTTTATGTCAATCACCTGGCTATAGGTCACAATTTTTAACCGTCTTCACGGAAACTTCACCAAATGGTAGAGTTGGTCATAAGCAAGGAGCCCTTGATATGAGGTCAAAAGGGTCGACAACTGTGTCAGATTTATAAAATCCTCAATCTTCATCCGATTGACTTTGAAATTTGAAAGAGGATTTGCATATTTGCCGTCATTGAATTCAACCACCAACATTATTTTTGAGGTCAACATCAGTCAAAGGTCAGCATAGGCCAAAGGGCAACAACTGAGGTGGCCGATTTCTTAAAATCCTCAATTTTCGTCCGATTGACTTGAAATTGAAAGAGGATTTATGATTTTGATACTCGAAAATTCACCACCATTATTTTTGAGGTCAACATCGTCCAAAAAGGCCACAGAAGCGAATTTCTAAATTAGTCAATTTCATCTGATGACTGGAATTTGAAGAGGAGTTGCAGTTATTGGTCTTTGAATTCAACAAACAAGCATTTCTGAGGTCACATAGGCCCAAAAGGTCAACATGGCCAAAAAGTCCAAATAGGCCAAGTGGACGTAGGTCAACTTTCTAAAATTGTCATTTCATTTCCGATGACTGGAATTTGAAGAGAGTTGCATATTTGGTCATTGAATTGCAACAAACAAGCATTTTTGAGGTCAAACATTAGGGCCAAAAAGGTCAACAATAGGCCAAAAAGTAAACATAGGGCCAACAAGTGGACCGTTAGGTCAACTTCTAAAATGTCAATTTTCATCCATTGATTGGCATTTGAAGAGAGCGTTGCATTATTTTGGTCATTGAATTCAACAAACAAGCATTTTGAGGTCAACACTAGGCCAAAAGTTCAAACATAGGCCCCAAAAAGTCACATAGCAACCAAGTGTGCGTAGGTCAAACTTTTCTAAATTGTCAATTTTCATCCGATTGACTTGGAATTGAAGAGGAGTTGCAAAATTATTGGTATTGATTCAACAAACAAGGGCATTTTTAGGTCAACATAGGCCAAAAGTCAACAGTAGGCCAAAAGTCAAACATAGGCCAACAGTGCGTAGGTCAACTTTCTAAAATTGTCAATTTTCCATCCGATTGGACTTGAAACTTGAAGAGGAGTTTGCATAATTGGTCATTTGAATTCAACCCAATTACTTTGAGGTCAAACATAGGCCGATTTCTAAATTGTCATTTCATGTGATTGTCTTTAATTTTGAGTAGGTATTTGTATTTTAGGTGACTGACTTCAACCACCAATTATGTTTATGGTAAACATGTCCAAAGGTCAACATAGGCCAAAAAGTCATGTAGGCCAAATTTCTAAAATTGTCAATTTCATCCGACTGAACTGAAATTTGAGAGGATTGCATATTTGGTCACTGATTTTTCACCACCCAAGTATTTTAAAGGTTAAATTTGTTTAGGGATTTTGCAAGTATCGTGCGATGCATGATATCTGTTTCTTTGTTTGTCTGTGAGCAGAATATCTTCAAAACGTTGTCGGACCGATTCGCATGAAACTTTGTGGACAGTTTGCTGTGTGAGAAAGGACAGGCGTATTAGATTTGTTGAAGATCCGGCCTATCAGTGGGATAAAAATGTAAACTGTTTCAGCCTGGGGTAGTATGTGCCCTCCTGAAGTGTCGTTCATGTTCAACTTGCTTTATGGGAAGCGTGTGGATATGCAACAGCGCCGCCATCAAACTTCGTTCTCGTTTATCCTTGTAACAGATATAACATTACAGCTAAATTTGTCTGCTGACCTGTAAAGATCAGAGCTTTCGTTCAGATCTCTAAAGATTAGATCCCCTCATACCTGGCACATGGAATGTGTCCTTCTACTCAGCCAGGTTCAGTTCTTCCACATCTCAAGAAGGACGCAAACAGAAAATCTCCAATCTTGATGTTTAATACTTTCAAGGTTAGGTTTTTGGGACTTCTTGACCTTGCCAACAACCAGTCCACTCTTGGACAGAAGACATTTTCAAATTTGCTTCAAAGCAGATTCTACCTTGGTATTCCTTCATCATGTCATTCTGGTATTGTCTCAGATGCCCATAGGAACTATCTGGAGTTTGTTCCCTCTCAACACCAACTTGTGATGGAGTACATGCATCACATATAGGCACTTAACACAATGGAAAACAAACTGTAAGGATAATTGCATGTCTAAAAAAATATTATGAGATTGAGGCACGCTCTCTCCACTGCTCGGCAGATTGAGGCATCTTGTATTTTCTTACTCTATTTCTTGCATCATTACTTCTCTTTCAATCATCAATCTCACTCCAGCAATTGCTTCGTCAAATCAATTCCTTGTCCAACCACTTCCTTCTGTCACAATAAATACATGTTGACTCTCTTGTCGTCCTTTTATCGATCGATTGCAACTGTCTTCTGCCTGTGGATGTCCAATCCTGCTTCGCTCAGTCTTTCACGTTCAGTCGTTCATGATGTGATGCCAAATCTGATGGCTTCTGAAATTCTTATCCGCACATTCGTCTGTCCGTTTTTCGGTTTTTTGTTACCCACAAATAAGTTTAAACCACTGCAGCGGAATTCAACAAACGTTGGGCCACCCAGTATGACTAATAACACACAAGATGAACTCTTGCACAGTGCACGTCCTCGTCTCTGCCAGGCACGTCCTCGCCCTGCCAGGCATGTCCTCGCTAAACTCAGATGCACTTTCTGATGTATAAACGATGAAGTGATCATCATTGGTAGATATTTGTCGGTATGCCGTTCCTGTATGAGGGCAAAATTAGGCCTGAAACCTGATAGGTGGTCCGTTTGATGTTTAACTGTGTTGACAATAGTAATCTTTGTCTGCCGGTGACAGTTGCCAGAACAGGCCTCTGGGTTAGAGGTAACGCTTGTTGGTGGGACTAGTCCGAATGGAGTTGGGGGTGCTCATCACACTCCACATGTTTCGATTTACCCACCGATCACATCATGTGCCTTCTGGTTTAATGGTTTCATTAGCGGAACAATATCGTCTGAGTGGAGACGGACGGTTTGTTCTTTGCAGATTATTGCGGTTTTACCATGTGAGGACACAATCCGCGGCGGATGCTCACTGTTACATTAACAGGAGTGCTTACCAATAATATTATATATAATAATATATATATATATATATACATATACATACAAACATACATATACATATGTACATAGTACCGAAAAAGTCCAATTGGAATAGAGAAAAGTGGTGTCCATGACAAAAATTTTACCCCCATTATAATCAAATGGAATTATTTTTGTGATTTATTATTGCTAAACTTCAGAAATTTTTCAAGATATCAGATCGAAACTAACACAGCCTTATTTGTATGTATGTATAGTATATGTGCATAAATCTGGTCAAAATCAGTCAAAGGTCAAGGTCAATGCCATTCAAACAGTTAAAACCCCTATGAGGCCGGCAATTAGAAATGTATTAACCAAGTAGTAATGCATGAGCGTTCTAATTAGTAATGCACTGAGAGGTCAAATTTCAAAACAACCCAAATTGCCGTTTCATGGCAACTATTGTCTATTTGGATTTCGCCAATATCATGCTTTGCACGACTCTTTCTTGTTTCTTGTGTCTGTCTGTTTGTCTTTGGTGAGCAGGATATCTCAAAAGGTTATTGACTTGTTGGGACGAACTTGGTGGACAGGTTGGGAGTGTGACAAGGATGAAACGATTTATTTTGGTGAAGATCTGGAGTCCGGATCCGAATACTAGAAATTTTTTTTATCGTGGTTTTTCACCATTGCAGAGGTAAGACCAAAAACGGTATCTAGCATGATATCTCAATAGATTGTGGACTAATTCGGACAAAACATGGTGGATGAGTTGGTTGGGTAGGTGATGAGAAACAAGCCGATTAGATTTCGGTTCAGGTCCAGATGCAGATCCAGCCCGATTAGTGGGATACAAAATGTAGACTCTCTGCCTGGCGGAGATATGCGCTCCACCAAGTGACGTTGTCGTATTTACGTGGATAAAAAGGGAAAATATGGTCCATCATGAAGCTGTCTGTGAAGCCATGAAGCCGTGTGATACATTGTCTATTACTTAGAGTACTGTTTGAAACGTCGGTTGCACCCTGACTTCACACATGTACGACTTTTTATTACGTACTATTGGAATGTACCTTTTGACTCTTTAGACTGCTGAGACCTCTTCGACCATTAAAAACCCTTTAAGACCCCCAAGACTATATAAGCCTCGAGGACCAAAATATCCATGAGACCCTGAGGATCCATAAGACCCTGATGACCCAAAGGACTCAAAACCCAAACAACCCAAAAGTCCCTGAAGAACCAAACGACCTAGGAGAGAAAAAGTCCCCAAGACCCAATTGACCCAGAAGACCCAAAAGGCCAATTTGACCCAAAAGGACCCACAAGACCCTTAAGACCCTTTTACCTTTAACGCCCCTTTCAACACTTTAGACACCTTTAGATCCCTTCACTCTTAAGACCTTTTATTACCCTTTTAACCACTAGAACCTTAAGACCTTTACACCCTTTAAGTTTCCTTTCGACCCCTTAGACCTGAACACCATTTCGACCCTTACATCCTCAGACACATTAAACAGCTTTGACCCTTGACCATTTGAGCTTGAGACCACTTGGAACTTTTATATTAGAAAATATATTACAAATAAAATAATATCACCAATATTACAAATAAATTTGTACAAAAGAAAATGTTGTATAATAATTATTGGTTATAGCAAATCTATAATGTAAATCTCTGCGACGAGGTGTGTGAGAGGTGTGCGTAGCGAGCCGATCCACGCCAGTTAAGTATAAAAAGGACGTTACTCTTTTTAAAATTTCATTACCTTCCACAATAACGACATGTTTCTCTATGTTGTGCTATTAATGCTTTTCTAAAAAAACCTATAATGAGCAAAAACGGTTCATAAAGGAAATCTATATTTTGATATTCTTGGCGTATTGTGATAACCGTAGATGCAATTTGGCACAATGATTGGAAATAATTGTAACTCCACTTACTTTGTCTGTGCCTTTTTAATAAGCGCCTCGTCGATGAAACTACAAAACCTGTCGGACATTGAAATGCTTTCTGAGCAGTGAGGTCTTTCTGCCCCCCCCCCCACCCAACCACTCTTCTTTCAGGACCGACGTTGGAGCGTAAATGCATCAGCATGTCCAGGCTGATGGAATTGTTTAAATAGTCCAGCTGTTGAGGGGGTTGCTCGGTAGTTCAGTAGTAATCCCTACCCTTTTTAAAAAAAAAGATGAGGGATATTTTAATGTACTTGTCTGTCTGTCGCGTCCGTCCGTCACGCTATCTCCTCCGAAAAGGTTGGCAGAAATTCACTAAACTTTGTAGTTATGATCACCACATAGCAATAAAGTGCAAGAACAGCATCATCTTTGGCCCCACCCACTGGGGCAGGGTCAAAAGGTCAAATACCCCAAAAAATGCAATTACGGACTCGTTTTAAACTTTTTAAAAAATGAAACTTTTGTCTTTGCAATCACCATTGGGGGATGCATGAAATATGCAACAATTTTTTTTAATTTGACCCCTGGTTCTTGCCCCAGGGGGTGGGACTTCGGGTCACCGGGTCAATACAGAAGAATTTTAAAACTCAATATTTACTTCCACCGTCGAAGGTGAAGGAGGTTATGTTTTCACCCCTTTTCTGTCTTGTTTGTTTGTGTTTGTGTTGTGCAGGATATCTCAAAGGTTGTGGACGGATTCGGACGAACTTGGTGGACATGTTGGGTGTGTGACAAGGAAGAATTGATTCAATTTTGATGAAGATCCAAATCTGGATCATGATCTGATAATTTTTTAAAGTGATTCTTCACCGTTGACAGATAGCATGATGTTTCAAAAATGTATTGGGCCCGATATGTTCGTGGATCAGGCATTGTGTGGCGGAGGTATGCGCTCTACCGAGCGCCCTCCCAGTTGATATTGTCAATCCCGGTGGAACTTTTGCCATCTTATAACTTTGCGTTCGGTTGGAAGCGTTGGGATTTCTGATGGCACACCATTGACTCCGTCTAGTTATATCGGTGTGTGTGTGTGTGTGGGTGTAAATGTTGGTTTACTTTTTGATCAACCAATTACATGAAAGCGTTAATCGAATAAACTCGCGTCTTTTTGATTGAACCGCCTTTAATCAAATGATGTTGCTATCTTATCGTTGCATTGTCAAAGCCTCCTATTTGTAGTCGTCTAAGTGCAATCGATTGATTATTATTGTCGCGGACAGACGGACGCTCAAAGCTGCTGGGAGTGAAATTGTGGATATTTGGAATGCCGCTCACTGAAGCAACTTGAGCAGTGTGCCGCACACTCGTGTGCCAAGTCCAATGTCAATGTCTTTCCTTTTCAGCAACTTGGCTGCTGCTGCCTGCACCACTTGGATGTCGACCTGCATAAAACAAACTTTCTTGGGACATTGCTGAAATCGTTTGTGGGTAAATCAGTCAGTAAAGTTCAATGTAAATCACCGCTGATCAGGGTTTCAGTCCCTTATATTGTGTTGATGGAGCTCAAAATAATGTATCCATAATTTAAAGTACAGTGTATGAAAGGATTTACAAAAGGACTGCTGTTACTTTGAGAAGGAAATTGCTTCCTCACGTTTCCTTATGGTGAGGACTTGGAGGTGAACCTCACACGTTACACTCAGGCTCCAGGAATTATAATTTTTCTTATATTATGAGATCGAAGCTAATGGTGAGACACAAGAAGTTCAGACGACTGAACCTTACCTGGTGGCTGACCTTGGAAATAGATAGGTGGATTAGTTTGATGACCTTTCAGGAGAAACAGGGGGATCCTGAGATTTGCCAGGATTGATGACATGTTCCATTTATCACACCAGCATCTAATCATCACAGATCAGAATAGGATGCCACAGCTGCTGTCGCCTGTCAGTGGGATGGGGGTACTGTATGATACAATATGAACTCACCGCCAAAAGTAAGAGAGGGTTTTCTCGAGCATTGGAGAGTTCACCTCTTTTGATGAGGTGGAACACTGGTCCAAAACAGTGACTTGGGAAATCCAGCCTCAACTGGAATGGGATTGGAGATGGTTCATTGATGGAAACATACTGACTGTGTGAGTGGACGAAGTCAGAAATCCAGGAATGATTGCAGGCCTTGTATGCAACACAGAGGGCTTGTAAAGCAGGGGAGGATGCCAGACAGTCAAATGCCCAAAATATGCCCAGGGAAATAGTCCTGACCTTATATTTGAGGTTCATTGCCTCCAACCATTGCCAAGAGAGGAGTGGCAGAGTATCCTGAGTTGAGTGACCGGGACGGAATCCAAACTGATGGTCAGAGATCAGGCTGATTGAAAAGAGGAAAGACTTGATGTAAGCAGCAATAATGGATCCCATGACTTTGCTTATAATTGATAACAAGCTCTTAAGCAGATTTGTGCTTCCATCCTTCTTGGAGACCGGAGTAATGCTTGTTGACTTCCAGGCCCATGGGAGGCGACGAAAGGAGGACAGACGGAGACAAAGCAATTAAAGAGCATAGAGTGGGATTAAGAGCATGGGCACTCATGTCATCAATATGTAGATGACTCTGAAGGGGACTGTCCAAAATCCAGAGAATGTTACATTGTTGGCAACAGTAGACTGTGGGTCGCTGAAGCTGATATTTAATCCAGACGGATCATTTATTATAAGTGCCATGAGTTGTGCCAATATTTACTTCCATCTCATAACACCATGACCTGCCTGTAGAAAGTCATAGGAAGTGATATTTTGGTCTGGTGGTTCACAGAATAGGAAATGGATTCTGGAATGAGAAGCCATGGCAACTCGTACCGCAAAGAAAGGTGGGATCCACCACCTTGCGAGTTGCACATCACAATTGATACACGAGTTCATGTCATCTTTTGAGCGTCCCCAAGGCGAGCCATTGTAGTAGTACTTGTCATGATTTTTCTTTCTGGTGTTTTTACTCATCCCTTCAAGGATGTCTCCTGGAGCTATTTCTCTCCTTGAAAATTTTCTCATTGAAGCCAGTTCCTCTCCTGTTGGTTGCCTTCTTCTCACATACGAAGATAAAATTGTGTTCACCTCGGCAGGTGGTGAGAGCGTTAAAATATCACACCCATTTATTTCCCATCCCTAGAAAGGAGTTGACCCTGTGTTAGCTCATCAGGAAGAGCACTGTTGTGATCATCTCGACGTTTTGGGTTTCCCGTTAGTCCGATGGACCAAATTTTCATTGGTCTTCACAGCCTTGTTGCAAACCCGCCTGGTTTACTGCTTGATCATGAGGCTGCCTTTCACCAAGCCCAGATGTGATTGGGCCAGCATGGGGATTATACGTTCGTTATTATTAGTGCCATCTGATACTACTATTCTTATTATTTTGGAAATATTATTCGTGTAATTATAAATGTTTGTTACAATGTTATCATTGTTTTTGTTTATTTTGAAATTACAATGACATATATATATATACATATATACATATATATATATATTTTATATACATTGTCGAGACTCCTATGAGAGCTAACGACGTGCCATGGTAAAAGGATTTATTAAGCTGCTTTATGTACCTAAACATGGCGTGCATTTAAAACATGGGAATTCTAACGGATTTTTTGTAATCATTAACCTAATCAACTCAGGAGGTCATGACGATAATTTTTGTCTCTCACATTCCACATCAGAACACTCCAATAGAACTCCACAAAAAATATGCCACACCACCACACACACACACACACACACACACACACACACACACACACACACACACACACACACACACACACCTTGGGGTCTCTTGGTGTTTCTTTTGGATCCTCAGGTGTCTTTTTGGGTTTTCTGGGTCTTTTGGGTCCTTGGGAAATTTGTGTCCTCGGGGTCTTTGGGGTATTTTGGAACTTCAGGGACTTTTGGGTCCTCTGGGTGTTGGGGTCTTGGGCGTCTTAAAGTGTCTTCAAAGGTCGAAGGGGTCTCAGCAGTTTAAGGGTCAAAAGGTACATTCCTAATAGTGCGTAATTAATAGACACAAAAATCATGACACACACACACATCATCCATTTAAAGTACTGTAGAAGGCAGATTGCTCCAAAACTACCAAAATGATAAACCTGGCTTCAATGAGAAGATGTTCCACACTCATTCTCCACACCCTGATTTCATTGTGTGATCATAGCAAGACGGTAGTAAGGTAGGGGACTTTTACTCAGAGAGTAGTTAATGCATGGAATGGTCTCCCTAAAAGGTAGTGGCAGCAGAAAAAGTAGATAAGTTTAAATTAGAATTAGATAGGTACCTGGAAGTTATGGAGATAGAGGGGCATGGGGATGTTGGCAGGACTTTTAGGTAATTTGAGCATGATGGTGA
>CM068954.1:4752055-4771012 GCA_035128595.1 Eptatretus atami
ATATTCAAAATCACACACCAAGTTAATTGGCTTCGACCTGTGTTACATTGTAGTAAATTCTGATTACTTGAGATTAAAATCAGCGGTTCCTCTCGGTTTCCTCTGCTGGGTAGTGCATTTCACAGGAAAGACTCAACTATGGAAACCAAGGAGCTTTCAAAAGACCTCCGGGATAAAGTTGTGGAAACGCACAGCTCAGGGGATGGGGATAAAAAATATTTCAAAGGCCTTGAATATTCCTTGAGGCACAGTCAAGACAAATCATTCGGAAGTGGAAGGTATATGGTACTACCAAGACCCTGCCAAGATCAGGCCATCCCTCCAGACTGGATAACCAAGCAAGGAGACTGATCAGAGGGGACACCAAGAGGCCAATGGCAACTTTGAAAGAGTGACATGCCTTTATGGTAAAGATTGGTCACTGTGTGCATGTGACAACAATATCCCAAGCGCTCCACAAGTCTGGCCCGTACGGTGGGGTGGCAATAACGAAGCTATGACTCAAAAAGCCCACCTTGAGTCCCATTTGAGGTATGCAAAAAGACACTACGGAGATTCTGAAGCCACGTGGCAAAAAGTTTTGTGGTGTGATCTGATTTTTGCCAATATTGCTACATTGGTGAAAGCAGACACACTTGCCCCATACCCACTGATGTTGGGATCCACTCTCCAATTCTCCATCATTATATTGAACAATTTTAGAATTTCTAGACAATGCGTCTATCATATTGATTCATTTATGTACAAGATTTTGTTTTTCATTTTTTCCCACAATCCTTTTTGCCATATTCAATCAAATGCTCTCTTTCATATCTATGAAGCCCAGTCCTGCATTCATGTGATGGTTATACACTCGTGTGTATAAATATATTTCTTAGGTTTCAAATTTGTTGTAATATAGGACATCAGAATTTAAATTGTCATCGATTTTGAGTATATATTTTGTAGAACCGTTTATTGGGGGTCCTTGTCTGTTTCATGGTGACACGAAATGTTGAGTCAATCACTTCCGTGTGATTTATCATTCGGTTACTTTTCATTTTATTATTCTACTTGAAATTGCTGCTCTGGGATTCTCAACAGGATCACAAGAATAACTAGACCAGCACTCGGTAGAGCGCGTACCTCCGCCAGGGTGAACACTTTACGTTTTGTACCTCAATGATAGGCTGGATCTGCTGACCTGAACCAAAGTCGAACTCGAAGGGCACTCGGTAGAGTGCACACCTCCACCACGTAATGCCTGATCCATGAGAACATATCGGGCCCAATACATGTTTGAAATATCATGTTATACAGAAGTAGATCGTTTTTGGCTCGAATCTCTCAATGGTGAGTAATCACTTTTAAAATTAAATAATTCTCGTATCCGGATCCGAATTCGGATCTTCATCAAAATCGAATCAATTCGTCCTTGCGACACATCGAACCTGTCCACCAAGTTTCATCCGAATCCTTCCACAACTTTTTGAGATATCCTGTGCACAAACAGACAGAAAGGGGTGAAAACATAACCTCCTTCACCTGTGGTGGTGGATGTAACAAGCTTCTCATCAAGTCAAGCACCAAGTTTTGTCATCATCCATCCACAACTTTTTGAGATATCCTGTTCAAGACCAGGCAGACAGATAGAAGAGTGAAAACAACCTCCGGAGACAGACAAGCAATATGTGTGGGGAGGAATTGGGGGGGGGGGGAGGACCAGGAGACAACGCATGGGGTGGACAAGATGGATATAGAAGGGACTCTCTGGAGGGAAAACTGGAGAATTGGAAGGAGGGGGGATTGGGTGTGGTGAGGGTTGACGAGGGTAGAAAAGATCATTGTTTGGAAAGGGGATGATCTGAGATGACTTTCAAGATCCATTTGACATTTTAACTGGAAAAAAAAACAACTCTATTTCATTTAGATACTTCTGCCGTTGGGCTACAGATTACTTACTGCTCGTGCTCGATCTTCATGACATTTGTTTTTGTTTTTTGCAACAATTGTAAAGTAAGCCGAGCAGAGTAAAGCGTTAACGAGGAAAGTTAATAATGAAGATATGTGAACAGGAAAATTCAAATTGAAATACTGCACAACAATTTGGAGTCGATTTATTATCACAGTTGAAACAAGCACCGTATTTGAGTTTGTCGATAAATAATATTGTTCTGTTTGGTTCCTTTTCCGTATCTATGAAAAAGACCACATCATGCCTCCATTGGATGGATATTGTCATATTCATGGTTTAAGCTTCTCCGTGACCGAGCTCTATTGTTGCAACTATTAAAGCATTGATTTTACAGAAACAGTGATTGCTGGTCCAGCAGAGTATGCAGCCAGAAATGTGGTAATAGAAATGGTTTTCCTTTTTTCGTTTACAACATGTCGGCATGTGGAAGTGCAACAACATATACTGACGTGATAGATGGTATGATAAAATGATGGAACTAGAAACCATGGTGGGGTACTGTGGTCTTGAAGCCCTAGATTCCTAGAAAGAAGAGTGGGACCACATTTACTCAGGGAGGAGGTCCCATAAGCAGAAGCGTAAATAGGAATGAAGGAGTGAAGGTGGGCAGTATGTCTGGATTTTGGATGATGTACCAGGAAGGAGGAAGTCACTGAAAAAACACATGCAACCTTGAGAAGTCGAGAAGGGGAAGAGGCCTGAAAGAGGAGAAGAAACGAGATCAGAAAAAAAGATAATTTTGAAGACATAGGTCACCAACTCGTCTGCGTTGAGAGGGCTCCAGGCACTGTCCCTTTGATATTTATTTTATGGGATATGCCAATGATTAGGGTTGTACGATTAAAAAAACAACATCAAGATTGGAACTTTTCGTTGTCCTTTAGTTCCAAAACAAACAAGTCTTCGAAGAATAACTTTTATTTGTCTAATCATGAGATATGACAACGTCAGTTTGAGGTTCACTTTACAGGCGAGATATTCAAGCTTTAAGTTCGGCCATTTAAGATAAGCTACCAACACCATGAGAATACATAGCGCAGGTTTCGATAGATGATCATCTGAATTGCCAGTTGACAGAAACAAAGATCCGTGGAGCGATATATGCTTTTACACGGCTTCACCTCTTACAAAGAAGAGTAGAGAGACACCTCTCGGCTTTCATTGAAGCTCTCCAACGTCAGAACATGGAGGACACTAAATCAAACACGAGCACAAATGTCATGCGAACATAACTGTACCGACCGATGGTAATTATTTCCTTTCTACGACTCTGTACAATCATTGTTTGGAAAGAAATGTCAAAATATTTACGAGACACGATAACGTCTCGATCCTCCCGTCGTGTTCCCATTAATTCGGTGTGTCCACTCTTAGGAGAGCCAGAAAACAACATCTGTCCAATCTTAAGAATGAACTTTCAAACCTGTATCCCTCCTCTAACACCTGGTGTAGCCTGGTTAAGTCTGTCTCTGCTGCTTGTTCCCCTTCCATCCGTTCCCTCTCTTCAACTGGCAGCACAGCCGACTCTGCTCGTGAGAAAGCCGAATGCTTCAATTCTGTGTTTGCTTCCAAATCTTGTGTCCCCAACCAAATGTGGAAGCAAATCACATCTTGTGTTTGCTTCCACATCATCACTCTTGGTACCCTTCCTTCCTTGTCACAACCTACTGCTCTTGACTCTGTCTTTTGCACCTGAGAAGGTGGACAAGTTTCTGTAAATTCTCGACTACGATTCTGGAACTGGACCCGATGGCGTGACCTCACGTGTCCTAAAATCCTGCTCTCCTGCTTTTGCACACCCTCTCTCTCTTTATCTCTCTCTGCCCTTTTCACCCTGTCATTTGCCCTTGGTCATCTTCCATCTGCTTGGAAATCAGCCAACACCACTCCATTACATTTAACTCCAGCTGTGCAGCAGCAGGATCCAATGGATCCAGCTGATTAAATTTTTATTTATTAATATTGTCCTGTCCACGCCGGTTAGCCAATCTCCTGACACAGTTGGCATGGATGGGGCGGTTAACACTGACTGGATGGAGAGCTAAACGATTTCCCTTGGAGGCGAACAGCCGAGTTCCTTCGAGATTATAGCACGTGCGGGACGGGAGGCAGCGAAGCACGTACCAGAGGCCGTACGTGAGGTAATTCGTGCGGCGGTATTCAACGCCAGGGCTCACCAACCGTCTTACAGTCTCTTTTCACAAACGAACTTGCCGCACCGTTCCTCTCTAAGCACCGGGTCCGCTCACAACCATGGCCTGCCTTCTTCCTCGAACATGCAACGGGATGACGCCGAGTTATCGCTGAGAGGCGCACTCTTCTTCTCCTCTCCCAAATAAAGCATACAACTTCACGACTCAGCCGAACAGACAATGGCCCTCGTCCTGTTCCAGCATGCAGACAAATTTGTTCTAGCGTGAACACGAGAATGCCAAGCCTTCTTCACCGTGTTGAGGGGAAGCCAGTCGGCGAAACCCCCCGTGTCAACCACATACCTCACCCAACTATCTCCTCTCTCACATCTCCTTACGTCTACTGACCAATCGTAAGCCTCAGGGGTGTGACTTGTTGGCACGAAGCCGAGAAGGCGGGGGTTTTTGCCTGCTCAGAACGTTCGCTCTGCTGGCTGTTGTTGTTGTTGTTGTTTGTTATAAGAACGTAATTCTTTTATTTCTGTTTTTGTAAATTCAAAAACGTGGGAAAAGATCACAGGGGTAATCACATTCTGGGAGAAATTAGTCTTAAACCCTCCTAATTAACACAGCAGCCCCCTGTGTGGTGACACGTAACAATCTTAAGCTGACAGTTTTCCCTCCTTAATTTACCTCGAGATGTCTCCTTCCGTCCAAAACCACAAACATTCCATTCAAGGTTCATCATGTCCGGGGGAATGTCCTGAGTCATTTGTCATGTACTCAAGTTATTCTGGAAGCTTCTGTGTGCTTTCACCGTCTTGTTTTCTCATGTACTTGCTGAGTTTTTTTTTTCTCAACTTCGTGTTTGTTTTACGATCTTTCAAATCGGATCAGCGATTCCATTTCTTTGACAAAGATTAGCATTTTATTTTTACTTCACATGATTTTTGAATTCACCAATTATTTTCTTCCAACAAAATATCACCTGATCTGTGAGATGCGTTTTCTGCCTTTTGAGATCATTGTACAAACCTTTTCTGCATCCTTATTCATCGACATTGTTTTGTGATTTATTTTTGGTATTTCTCCATTTTGAAATCATTTCCCACAGCGTTTCTCCCTTTGACAAATTTGTAAGTCTCTCTTTATTCTCATTATCGAAAATCGAATGGTTTTGGTCTCCATGTAAAGATGGTTGGTTGGATGTATGAAAAACATCTCAAAGGTTGATATGATGTCATGTTAGCATAGGAGACGTCACAAGTGATCGAAAATGTTAAGAAACTCGGGAATGCAGCCTTGTATATGAATTATTTTCCCCCAGTATTTCACTGTTTTTCCCAATTATTACCCAGTATTTTGCTTTGTTTCATTTTGGTCGATTGACGGAAAGCCCACTGACGGAAAGTCAAAAAAATCAGTGAATCGACATTTTCTGAGCAAATTGTTTTTAACAGAATACTCCAACACTAGCCGCAACTTTGTATGGAAAACAAAGAAAAATACAAAAATATTACAAAATATAAATAAACATTACTTTGTTTTGGTTTTCTTCAAATAAAATTATATTTTTTTTTTTGTAAATATCGTCCATGAGCCTAAACATTGTATATAAAAGCATCACAATAACAATATTGTTACGGGAATGGTCCTTATTGGATACTAAATATAGGATTAGCTCAGATCCCCCTAAATGCATGTTTAGCTAGGTTGTATGGTAAATGGACGTTACATGTGTGTCGGGAGGTGTAGGATGCATGTTTTTATTGTTCGTACAGTGGTGGTGTGCCAAGGGCTCCCTCTTCTTCCTCCCCTCTACGGATGATAGGCCCGCCCAGTCGGTGAGAGGTGTGGCCAAAAAGAGAAGTGACGCGAAGGGGAGGAGTTTGTCGGCTTCGCCGAGAGAGGTGTGCTCGTGTGTCGAAGGAGCGAACGAAAAGAAACTGTGGTGAAACTGTGAGGCGTGGTGGCGCCGATCGGCTGTAACGGGACAGCTGTCTGTTTTTTGTGAGGAACGAGCCGATAAGAAAGGCAGGGAAGGCAACAGAGAAACGACGAGTGTCGAGTCGCGATCTGCTGGATGAGCAGGGGCTTCGAGGCGAGCGAGAAAAGAAATGCAGTGGTGAATCGGCCGGGAGAGAAAGCTGAACCTGAGGGTCGAGTCTGCCATCGGCCGGAAAGAAAGGTGGAACTGAGAAACGACTGGTGGGAGTCGTGATTGCTGTGTAGGGGACGGCTGTGTCTGTCTGCGATCTGCTTCGTGAGGAAGCAGGAGAAACGACTAGAGGCTGCCTGTACGTCGAGTGGGCAATCGACTTTCATGAGAAGGTCCTCGACACGTTTGTCGACCCGCCGCTGATCCGCCTGCCGGAACCCAAACACCTCGATTTAGGCCTTGTCTGGTGAACAGGCCAGGCCTGGATTTGTACGCTGGACCTTGAGAGAGATCGGCTGAGGCCCATCGTTGATCTGGCGGTCTTGCGCTGTCGACCTTACGCCGGGTCAGAGCACGCGGAGACCGCGTGCGGTGCAGAAAGGAAAGAGAGACGGCGCCCCATCTTGCCACGTGGCGCGTTCGAGCTGGGAGCTCAAATCCGTGGACATCCGCTTGTTACGAGCGACATTCGTGCCTTTTGACATTTTCCTCTCGTCCATGAGACATCACCAAGTTCTCTGTCTTGCATGCATGCTGTTGTCTGTCTGTCTTTGTCTGCACGTGTTGATAAGGCATATCTCGGTAGCGACCCCCTCAAAACCTGTAGTCCGTGGTTCCCTAGTTAAGAATGGGTTGGATTGTTAATAAACCATTGTCTGAATTTTGCTTGTGTTGTGATCCCCATGTTCCCAATAAATCTGGTTGGTTTGGATGAAGTTGCTGTATGGATTAATTTGTGTCGCGTCGAGGAACGATCCGTTCGATTGGCATATAAACCAAAATGGTTACAGACTGGCAGAAACGCTCGGCATCTGACACAACCAGTCTGTAACGGGTTCTATTTCCCCAACTGGTAAGGTACAAGGATTACGTTGGTATCGCGATTGAGACGCGTGACCCGAGGCCTGTGCCGAGCCGGCCGGCGTTATAAACCCCGGAGACGGTGGTGGTGAGGGTGGCGCCAAGATCGGGCGAGATCCCACCACCCCGGATCCGTAACAATATATTTTGCAAGTTAACATTGTTTCAGTTCTTGGTCCATTGGACCCATGTTATGCAAAGTCATCTTGATTTTTATCCACGAACCCTTGGGTTAAAATGTGCAAAACTGATCGACTTAACTAGAGAACAATTAGCTTACTTCCATCATCAGAAAGATCATGGAATCCATCATCGCAGTTGATATGAATTCTTCCTTTTCTCAAATGGTCTTGTCTCAGATTGCCAATTCGGATTCAGACCAGGTCACTCCACATTGGACATTGCTTCTACATCGCCCACACATGGATGGAGGCCCTAAATATCAGACATGAGATCAAGGCCATATGTCGAGTCTAGACGTATCTCAAGTTTTCAATACAGTCTGGAATCCCATCTTGCTCTCCAAACTCTCTCCTATGGCTTCCAAGACCAACTCCACACATGGCTTACTGACTTCCTCTACTCCCGTAGCCAATGTGTGGCTCTCAACAGAATCCTTTCATCTCCCCTCTCTCTGTCAAGGCTGGAGTACCCCAAGGCAGTGTTCTGAGCCCAGTCTTATTCCTGATCTTCATCACTGATCTCTCTGACTCTCTAGAAATCCCCTTTATCTATTTGCTGATGACTCCACCCTCTGCTGTGACATCCTTCATCTGTCAGACAGGTGGGCTGCAGCCTCTTCCCTCTTTTCAGACCTTGAAAAAAAAAATTCACAAGATGGTCAAACACTTGGAATATGTCTTTCAATCCTGACAAATCTCACACTCTAAATATGTCTCTTCAAAAGAACCATCTGGCAAACCCTCCCCTCTACTTTCGTTACAATCCTCTTGAGGAAGTTCAGTCATTCAAACTCCTGGGTCTTATTATCAGCCATGATCTTTCTTGGGAAAACCCCAATTCTAAGTTGTCCTCCAAAGGCATTCTGCATTGTACAAAGTCCTTCCTTGGCACACTTGAACTCGAATCCACATCCACAGCTTGATGGAGTACTGTTCTCCACTCAGGGTGGGCACCCTGCCTCACATCTTTCTCAGCATGATTCCGTGGAAACCAAGGCCTTCAATGTTATTGGAATCTCCTGCGATGAAGCTGAGTCTATGGGGCTATCACTTTCTCATCACAGACATGTTGGTGGTCTATCTGTCTTCCACTGCCTCCTTTCTGGTCTTGCACCCTCTGCTCTTTACGGGCTTTTTCCCTCCCCCTCCCCCTCTCCCACACCCTGTCAGATATCTGCAAGGCAAATCTGGTCCACCTTCAACCCCCTTCTGGTGAAACTCCCAAAATGTCAGAGTCACTGCTCACCTCCACTTATTCGTTTCTCTTTCGTCCCCCCTATGGAACCAACTTCTACATCCTCTTCAATCTCATTCTTCCCTCCCAGTCTTCAAGACAGCTGTTCACTACCATTTCAGTGGTAGTGAAAAAGAGAACCCCCCCATCCTTCCTACCCTGTTAAGCCCACTCTCCCCAAGCCTACCTCCTTCCAAATTTCCAGTTTCTCTCTTGAAGTTCCCTTCTGTATTCATCTTGTCCCACCCATGCCTCTTCCCCTACCCTCATTTCTCCGATGCACATTATTTGTCTAAGTCTCCCTCTAAATTGTCTTTAACCATGCTGTTTTTGTCCCCCCCCCAATTCTGGCTCTTTCACACAGCTGATGGATCTCCAGTTTAACATAGCAGATATGGGTTATTGGTCACTCAAACTCCTGGTCTCACTATCAGTGGATACAAGACTAAACCGTCAGCCGAGCGGAGGTTGCGGGTTTAGGTACCCAGTGACATTCTCGTTTTGAATAAGTTGATGTTTAACATTAATATCAGAAAAACAGTTTTTTGTTCTCCTTTGTGGTGAAAGGGCCATGGTTCACCAAAAAAAAAATGTTTCTAATTGTGAAGATGCACCATTGTTTCTCTCAATGTTGGCAAATACGCAAATAGTGTATTCCGCACGAAGTGGGTTCAGGACGGTTAGTGTCTGCGTGGACAGCACCCCACGTCCGACGCGGCGATCGCTCGGGCTTGAACCCTCATTTGCGGGTCAGGTGTGAAGGAGCACCAGCATGTCACGTATCCGGCTCAGAAGTTCCACCGAAGCATGGTGGCACCTGCCTCAGTGACTTGCTTTCTACGCATCGTTAAAAACAAAAAATGACAGAGGTTTTGTTTCACAATGCCGCGAGATTCCCAGAATTACTTTGGACAAAGATCTTTATCATGGATGACATGGTGCATCATCGTCGTTATCATGCTCGGACGGGATCAAGGATAGTCCTGCAGCTCCCGGTCACTACGTCCTGGAAACTTTACTCTGTTATACATGCATGTGTGAGGTTTCAGGGTAGTTAGAATCTTCCCCCCACCTAACAATGCTTGTTACGGCTTGTTTTGAAAGTCTAGATAGAGGAGCCTTCTACGGTACTTTGCGGAAGATTGTTCCAATCATCCACGATCCAATGTGTGAAGAACTTATTCCTGATTTCTAGGCGACTCCTTTCTTTGAAGATCTTCAAGGAGTGTCCTGCGGTGTTTGTGTTGTGCCGTTGGGTAAATAAGTCATCTGGGTCCAGTTTAACTATTCCGTGCGAGATCTGGAACACCGGGATCATGTCCCCCCTCTTGTTTTCCGGTAGAGCAGGCAATACATGTTCAGTTCATTGAGCCTCTTTTGATAACTGAGATGGCAAATATCGGGGATGAGTTTGGTGGTTCTTCTCTGCACCCTTTCAACATTGTCAGTATCTATGTCGAACCTCTGGTGCCAGAGGTAATTACCCTACTCGAGGTGGGGACGAACAAGAGTATTAAACAGCAGAGGGATGGTCCCGATGTCCAGGTGGACGAAGGTCCTCTTAACAATCCCGATGACTTGGTATGCCCCGTTGACAATAGTTGAGACATGTTGGTGAAAATTCAGCTTGTCATCAACAACCATTCCCAAATCCTTATCTGTAGCAATACTCTGGAGTTCAGTTCTTCACATTGTGTACCTGGTACTAGAATCACTCCTGTCTAAATGGAGGGTCTTACATTTTGACTCATTGAAAGGGAGTTGCTGTCTGTCAACACAAGCGTCCACTCTGTCCAGGTCTGCTTGGAGACCTTCTTTGTCTGCAGCGTCCCATACGGGTCCATAGATATTCGTGTCATCTGCGAATATTTGGACCCTTGCCTGCACTTCCAATGGTAGGTCATTTATGAAGGCTCCACACAATGTTGGCCCAAGCACACTTCCCTGTGGTATTCCTCTATGTACTGGAATCCAGGGAGATGCAGCTCCATTGACAATGACACGTTGGACCCTGTCAGTCAAAAAGTTATGAATCCAGCCTAGGATCTGTCCTTGGATTCCATAGACAGCCACCTTTACGAGTTGACTCTCACGTGGGACAGTGTCAAATGCACGTCTCAAGTCGAGGCTCACGATATCGATCGGCTTTCTCTCATCGAGCAGTTTAGTCCATTAATTTGCAATGTTGAGGAGCTGAGTGGTACAGGATTTGCCAGGTGCGAAACCGTGCTGGCAGGTGGTCAACAGTTTGACTTCCATGTACTTCATTACAGCATCCTGCACAAGACTTTCCAAGATTCTCCCTACCACTGATGTGAGGCTAATAGGTCTGCAGTGGATTGGTGTTAGTGCACCTTTCTTGTGGATTGGTGTTATATTTGTTTTCTTCCATATGTCTGGTAAGATCCCTTCCTCATGTGATTTATTGAAGATTAGTGTTGGTGGAAGTGCTACAGAGCTTGCAGTTTTATTTCAGTAGTCGTGGATGGATATTATCTGGACCAGCTGACTTACTACTCTACAGTCCTCTCAATTTCCTTTCAATGCTGTGTGCTGCCAAGGTAACATTGTTCCAGTTTGATCAATCATGCATATGTGTCAATGTAGGCAGGTTGTGTAGATCTTCATGGATGGATACACTCCCGAAGTAGTTGTTGAGGTTCCCTGCTTTCTCTTCATTTGTCATGGTGAGTGAACCATCCTCCTCAACAAGGTTTCCAACTCCCTTTCCCCCCTTTGCTTTGCTATTAACGTACCACCAGAAGCCTTTTGGGTTGTCTCCATGGCTGTCAACAAGCTCTTCTTCAAACTTGATGCTTAATGATCGTGTGGTAGCTCTCAGTTCATTCCGTTGTGTGATGTATGTAGCGTATTGCTACTCGGCATATTTCTGATGGTCTCGATCACCCCTGGCATCCTTGTACTTATCCCAGAGATGTTTCATATCGTGCCTTCTTTGTGATGTTGATGCTTTTCCTCTTGCTCTGTGTAGTTCTCCTTCTAGGTGCCCCAGAACTATGCACCTCGGACCAGTCAATACCTGGAAGAAGCATATCTCCAATTACCAGGCCCAGTGTAGTCATGCCCTCTGCTTCAGTACATGCTATGTCAAGCATGTCACACAATTCTTTAGAGTTCTCTATGCAACAAGCAGGACTCCTGTAGATGCAGCCTACAAGCAGCTTGCTCCTTCTATTAAAGATAGAACCTCTCTAAATTCAGATCCGACATTATCCTCTGAAGCCTGTCGTGTAGATTTAGCATTGATAGTGACTCCTCTACTTGCTCCTTTGGATTCAATATCCGTCCAGAGCAATTTCCGAAGACGCAATTTTAATTGATGTGTTCTTCGGTCGAACTACTGTGATAAGAATAACATTTGGGTCCATTTCTCCAATACGCACTTGAAGTTCCAGTATCGTGTTCATTAATGAGTCTGCATTGCAGTACATAGCATTCAGTTCATTTAGTTTCCTGTTTCCGTTTTCCTTTCTGACTAATTGGTGGTTATTTGGTGTGGTCGTTCCTCGTCACTTCTGGCTATCCATTGGGAAACCCCCCTCTGGCCCCTTCAAGCTCTATGTTTCTGCCATTACTGTCATCAGAGAGATGTTGTAGAGAGTTGCTCAGTGCGATTGATGTCTTCACCATTATCCTCATTTTGGATGCTCTGATTCACTTTTGACTCACCAAGATCGGTTTGGCATTTCTTTTCCCTGGTGATGACTTTCACCTGTCTAATGATGAGGTTGTGCTCACCACCTTCCTTCCTTGTTCTAAGCTCTTGTCTTGGTTTCCATCCATCCTCTATTTGGCTCATCATGAGGCCTGGTGATATGAACACATCCTTCCATCTTTTGCTCTGCCTCAAGTTCTTAGCTGATGCTGGAATAGCCACCTTCTTTTTGTGACTGTCAAGTTGGACGAGCAGTATCCTTGGTTTTACATTCCTGTTTTGACCTTTTCCTCTGAGTGTAATTGCTTTCAATATTTGTGTTCCCTGCACTCACACTCCATTTGAGGGAACGTCTTTCACTGCCTTCTTTCAAGAAGTCCGGCCCTCTGCAACCCGATCGTGGATCTGATCCTGCTTTGACTCGGGAACATTGAACATTACAAGGTTGTTCTTCCTCTTCTCGCGGTCTACCATTTCCTGCATGATTACCATGCTGACCACCCTCTCTTTTGGTTTCGACATAACTTCACGTGTCTCCCGGCTTCAGGTGGACGGACGTACTGGGGATTTGAGTTTTGGGTGGACAAGTGACAAGTGTCATCAAATGTATTCCTCTGAGTAACCTCAGCATAGGTCTTTCTCATTTCTTGCATTTTGTCTTCCACCAAACCCATGACTGACTGCTGTACCTCTTGGCTGTAATGGTGACCATCAGCAAATCGGACCTCCTGGCTGCAATGGTGAGCATCAGCCATGGATTATCTCTCACACGGTAAACCCGCATAATCCTCAAGGAACAAATTGAGTGGTCATCATTGGTGATATTGTGAGGTACGATTGGAATTTGAAAGACGAATGTAGTCTTCATTGGTTAGATATTTATACGGTATGCTGTTCTGACGAAGGTAAATATGTCTGAAATCTGGATAGGCGGCTCCGTTTGATGTTTAACCAATGGTGACCACACAATCTCTGTCTTTTGACATGAGTGACTCGGCTGATGCCTCCGGGTCAGAGGTGATGCTTTGGTGTGTGGATGCGCAGGACTTTCAGTGTTTGGAGATTGGGAGAGCACTCGTCATGCTCCATAAATGTTGATTTATCTGCCGATCGCACCACGTGCCTTCTGGTTGAATGGTTTGCATTAGCAGGAACAATTGTCTGGGTGGCAGACGGAAGGTTGTTCTTTGTGGATTCTGCGGTTTTACCATGTGAGACATAATCCGTGGCTGGTGCTCTCCATTACAGCCAGGAGGTTCGATTAGAACATATATGTGTATTTTTGTATTTTTGCTCCTCTCCTCGAAAATTGTGATTGACTTCCAACCTCCTCACCTCATATACCCTCCTTTCTCTTCTCCATTATGGATTCCTTTCCTAATACGATCAGTTTTCTTTTTCATAATTTACCACACCCTTTCCATAATACAGTATGTATTTATCTCAGTAAATGAAATAAAGGAATTTTGTGTATAGGGTGTATATGAAATGATGACCACAACATGTATTAACTGTAGTTGAGAGGGTCCTGTGATTGTTTTTGAATTTTCAAACAAAAGTTACCAAATTGAGATCTACAGCAGCTATTACACAGATACGAATTATGATTGTGATGAAGCACAACAGGACGGCATCTTGCATGACTTTTGGCCTTTGCTGTTGGAACTTTCAGATGCAGTTGATTTACCTGTTTGGCATTCCCATGAGAATGCTTCCCGTGACCTGATGGGTGCTTGGCTTCAAATTACATAATGGTATTCTCTATTGATTTATCTGGTGTTTAATCACGTCCTTGTAATGTCATAGTTTACCAATATAAAAGTAAACTGATCTCTCATCACGCTTCTGGCCTGCATGTGATATATCTACAAGCAAGGCCGGCGCTACCATAAGGCCAACTAGGCAGTCGCCTAGGGCGTAGACCTCAGAGGGGTGCATTACTGATCTTTACGGGTCACAGTTTTGTTGCAAATTATTGTTTTAAGAAAACACATAATAAAAGGAAAATATAATATTTCATTGTTCATAATTTGCAAGATTGAAAGAATTTGGAAAAATCATTGATGCATAATTTATGCATTGATCAAAGACATTGATGCTGAAGATCTGTGTTGCAAACTTGTAGCAATAGCTCGAAGACTTCCAAAGTCTATGCCGCCACAAGAAGTACTTCTCTTCATACGACAACAAAAACTCCTGGATAATGTGCCTAATGTTTCCGTTGCTCTAAGGATCCTTCTCACACTTCCAGTATCAGTGGCAAGTGGTGAACGTAGTTTCTCAAGCTCAAACTTATAAAAACTTACATACGCTCTACAATGTTGGAAAAGAGACTAGTTAGCTTGGCAACTATATCAATTGAACATGCTCAAGCATCGGCACTTGATCTGGTTGAATTGGTGACAAAATTTGCAAAGGAAAAGTCACGCAAAGTGTGATTTTGATGTGTCTGGAATTGAAACTTTTATGAGACGTTTTTAACTCTGTCTGTTTTTTGTTTGTTTCTCTGTCTGACTGTAAGCAAAATATTGTGGTAAAATAAATTTAGCAGTTTCAATTTTTGTGCTTTTTATTTTTTCTACAAAACATGTTTTTAAAAATCGAAGTTGGGAATTTTTTTGGGGGGGATGCAAGTAGCTGGCCTTGCCTAGGGCGCAAAATAGTCTGGCACCGGTCCCTGTGTACAAGGTCCCCTACGTTGCCTTAAGCGGTGCTCACACAGTCCCAAGCATTTTGATTCATCACGACTTTTTGGTGTTCACTTGAATACATTTAAAATGGGGTCAGGCGTCAGGTGCTGAACCAGTTGGTGCCATGAGATGGGGTAGATGTTGTTCACGTGACTACTGTTGCCATGACAACTGCTGCAGACAGTGAGTCATGCTGGACCAAATGTTTGTGCACTGTTCACAGGGATTTAATCCACACCACTAATCCTTGTTCCCAGATGGATTAACTAGTTGGATTGAGATTGAAGTAACTTTCTTGTGTAAACGCACTTTTGGATGGATATTTGTTAAACAAAAACAAAAACAGGTATTATGGGACAGCTCAGCTGTTTGATCATAGTAACCTGCTGTGGCTGATACCTGGCTTTCGATGTCATGTGGCTAAGGGCTCTATGTGTGGCTTGGGAAGTAATGAAAACAACACGATGTACGACGGACTATGATTCACTGCAGGCGTTGGCTTTGCGCAATGAAATTTTGACAATGTGTGTTTTGCGTCTAAAAGTTGTACAATTAAGATTCTCATAAAAATCCAAGAACACCATTAAAAAAAATCTCCACGAGTCTCGACTTTCTTGGTTATGACATCATGTTGACGGGTTTTGGTGTACTCGTTGACACAATCTTCTCGGCGATGGAAATCTGACAACCCTGGAAGAAGAACCAAACATGAAATGGGTTCAGTAAAATGGAATGACAATTACAAGATTATTGTTGAAGAATATTTGCATGCTCTATACAAGGAGCAAAGAAGAAGTTTGTGAGAGTGGCGTTGATTTCCTGACAAAACCCAAGTTGGGGGGGGGGGGCATGTTGTAAGTTACAAGAGTTTGGCTGATCGAACTGCACGACTGCCTCTGAAATGATCAGAAATATAATCGATGTATTAATAAGTTAAGGGACCAGCTTTGCCCTCTCCTCCTACTGGTGATGGTGTGTACACATTTCTTTGACTGTCAACTCACCCTTGTGTGTTTGTGGGTATTATGACTTTTGTAAGCCTTCGTTTAGACTTTAGGGGGTGTTTTTCAGAAAAAAAAACACACACATGCAGCCCCTTATTGATCATAATTTACCATAGCCATTTTGTTTTTGTGCAGACGAGATTATATGACATACATTTCATGGATATACTTTGTCTGCACATTCATTGGTGTTTTACCATGTGGCTCAGTGGGGAACTTGCACACTGGTAGAACGGTATGCACCCGAGTTTGAATCTTGCTGGCATCAATTAATTTTTTTTAATGACCCATTTTGTTCGACACCATGAGCAAGCGAGGTTGACATGGTTTCAAATCTGGAGAAATATGTTTTAATTCAGCGGTCACACTGGAGTTCTTCGTGGTGGAGGAGTTTTTTTTAAATTTCTCTTTTGCACCACGAGCAAAGCGACCTTGACATCGTCTCAAAGCAGGAGCAAGTTATTCTTGGACTGCAGCACCACTATGAATTTGTGCAGTCTTATTGGTTACAATTACCTCCACCTCACTTTACCTCCAGTTGTGTCAAGATATCGCACCGCAGGTTTTACGGGTTTCCGCTAGCATTAAAATAAGTGAAGTGTTTGCCCCGAACTGTGTGTCAGGATGATGAAGAAGTGCGCAAATTTCTAAATATTAACTCAACAAAATAGTCATTATGGATGACTTTGATGCAAAAGTGGAAGGAAAACAAAAACAAGAAAGAAAGAAAAAAATACCGAGGAAGCTGTTAGAGGTTTTTGAATTGGCAAAAGGAACAGAAGAGGAAGCAGCTTACTAGAACTTGTGATTAAAATTAGTTTCCATATCATGAACACCATCTCTGAAAAAGAAGAAATCAACAAAATGGACATTGATTAGACCAAATGGAGGGAAAACAAAATTTCATAGATTTCATTTCAATAACAGAATCAGAATTGAACAAGACAACAACAACAACTGACTGGGGGCAAACATGTCATAGAAATGGATACTCAACAATGGATCACCTTCGTTCATAAAATGAATCTGCTTCTGGAAAAATCAGGAGAATATAAACTTCCTTTGTGTTTCGTATTTATTGGTTCTTAAAAATATGTCGACGGTGTGGAAACCAGTCGTCATCATGTGAGTTCTACATCACCCAAAGGTCAACTCCAGGTACATCGATATATCAAGCGAGGTATGCAATGGGGGAACAACGACCTTAATACTGCACCAAAAGAGTGATCAAGATCGAAAGAGGTGTCGGACGGGGAGACACGATCTCACCAAAATTGTTCACTGCATGCCTTGTATGATACCAACAACTAAAATATTTGGAAAATGGAGGATACCTAAACCACCTACTATTCACGGATAACGTAATCGTCATCCTCACGCTTTTTGAAAATAATGGGGGATATGGTAATCGACTCCATCTGTCAGTCTGTCATGACGGTATTTCCTAAACAGTGAGACAAAATTCACCAAACTTGGTAGTTATGATCACCACATGGCAAGCAGGTTCGAGAGCGGTGGTATCTTGGGACGGGACCAAAAGGCCAAATGCCAAAAAATGCAATTGTGGGAACATTTTGAAACATTTTTTATGAAACTTTGTATATGCAGTCAATATTGGGGGACGCATGAAACATGTAACGAGTTTTTAGATTTCCCCCCCTTGTTCATACCCCAGGGAGTGGGGACTTGGGGTCACAGGGGTCAAATGGGGGTGGGGGGGGAATTTAGCTTGAAATTTGATATTGGGTCCTTTCTGGTGGAACATTTTGCCATCTTTCATCGCTAAATTGAATAAACCAGCAATGATATTAACTTAGGATTATTCATACAAATGCATACAGATCATTTTAAAGAAGTGAAGAGACATAGTAGAGCATGATGGAGAGCACTTGTGAGATAAAATTATTTCCTCTAAAGAAAACTGCCCTTGTGACTGAATTATGGAAAGTTTACAGTCGATGTGTTCTACCAGCAACAGTGTGTGCCAGTGAAACGTGGTCTCCAACAAATAGGTTGGAGCAACAATTGATCACCACGTGAAGAGCCGTGGATAGATGATGTCTTAGCATAACCAAAGGGGACAAGAAGAGAAACTAATGGCTCAGACGGAAAACAAAATGCCTTGACGTTCTGGTCACAATGGGAAAAAATTGAAATGGAACCGGGCTGGACATGAAGGAATGCATGGAAAATGGACAACCAGTGGACGAGATGACACGGCCACCAAGAGAAATTGGCCATTTAGATAAGGCTCTGGAAGAAGAGCAGGAAGTGCAAAGATTAGATGAAGATGAAATTGAAAAGGTTATTGGGTTACAATGACCTGAAATTGCATTGAATATAACATAATGGACCATGTTGAGGAAGGCTTTCATCCTACAGTGGATTCAATAGGCTGGTCAGATCAGGTTATAAGTATAGTACATGGTTAGTAAGAAAAATATTTCCTTACTAATTGTATGTACTTGCTCATTGAAAAATAAAAACACTTTAGTACAGCTTAGGACTATCGTGAGTATGTTTTTAAACGTTGCACAAATCATTTGGTCATTACATTCAGCTTTAAAGTAGAGAGTGGATCGAGACTCGCATATCCACACGTTGTCATGTACTGTTGGATCCATGGAAGGTTGGATCCACGGCGTAAGGCTAAGCTCTTCCAAACCGTTATCCAAGGTATATTTCACTTTTGCATGGAGTTGATGCATCGCCCATGTCAGGTTCTGAGGTCGATAGAATTTAACGTGCCATCAGATGCTAGGTCACAGATCGCTTTGACTACTGGCCTATCTTACTCTGGAGTAATGCCTCAAAGCGTCTGCAGGAGCGAATGTGCCGTTTGAAGTTGGGTTCCTCGGCACATGGAGCGCCAAACATTATTTGAGTGTAATGGCATCGGATTGCAAAATTCTCTTGGAAACCGAGCATTGACTGCTTTGCTATTTTGTAAAAGATGTGCATGAATCGTAATGGCTTTACACAATACTGTAGTTTGGCACACCGTTCCACAGGCCTCACTTTGTAAGACATGATATATATATATATATATATATATATATATATATA
>CM068954.1:4776026-4793806 GCA_035128595.1 Eptatretus atami
AGAGATGCCGATCGACCTGCTGCAACCACGAGGCACGTGGTCGGCCCATTGGCCTCCTCCACTCACGAGACTCCCTCGCTGAGAGAATCTGGTGAGCAGGATCAGCGTCAGGAAAACAAGTCACATGTCCATACAGCCGCAGCTGACGCTCACAGACTATACAGGTAACAAATCTCATCTGAGTTTCTCTCAGCAACCACTCAATGGACACAAAGTCCGACCAGCGATAGCCAAGGATTCTCCAAAGAGACCTGGTACCAAAGAATCAAGTCTCCGTCTCAGATCCCTGGTCGGAGTCCAAGTCTCACATCCGTTGAGCAAGACAGACTGGAAACACCAAGGACCTGAAGACTCAGACTTTCGTCCTCCTGCACAGGAACCGACAGCACCACAACCAACCTCACAGAGATATTAAAACACCATCCCTGGGAATATCACTACAAACGAACTACAGTTGGAAGCAGTCCGGGGCTCAGCAACGATACTGAAGAGAGCCCTCGGCACAAAACTTTGAGAACAGAAAACTTCACAGCTTGGTCCGTGAATCATGACCCCCCCCCTACCTACCAAAATGAAGGTGGAAACTTTGAGCATGCCTGCACACACACACACACACCCTGGGAGGGCTCCATTCCACTTTCTGGAGCCCATATATGTAGATACCAAACAAACACACATATATTTACACACACACACACACACACACCCTGGAGGGTTCCATTCCACTTTCTGGAGCCCATATAGTAGATACAAACACAAACACACATATATTTACACACACACACACACGCACAACACACATATTTACACAAACAAACACACCAAGTTCTGTTCTGGTAATGCAGTTTATACACGTACACACACACACACCACACACACACACACACACACAAACAAACACACCAAGTTCTGTCTGTAATGCAGTTTATACACGTACACACACACACACACACACACACACACACACAACACACACACAACACAAACAAACACACCAAGTTCTGTTCTGGTAATGCAGTTTATACACGTACACACACACACACACACACACAACACACACAAACAAACACACCAAGTTCTGTTCTGGTAATGCAGTTTATACACGTACACATGCATAAAATACATAAAAACGATAACACAAAGCTTTACCTTGAAACAGAGTTCTTTGAAAGAGGAATTCAAATGGGAAATTAACAAAATTAAATTTAAAAAAAAATACATCAAGGTCACAGAATACAGAATAATCAATCTCTCCTCTCTACCTTCACAACCACATCGTGGCAAGCACCTGGTCGGATGGACCTTGTTGTTTTTATATATAATGTGTCGATGTCCAGGTGAGGGGTGGATTATACTGAAAGGAGATCGTACGAAAAGATAAAACAAAACGACGACATTTAAAAATAAAATTGAACATTTTCAGAGGATGAGACGCCTCCCGAGGCACCGACCGCACGGCACCGCAGGCCCGACACGGGCGGAAAACGGACGCGAGAGCACCGGGTACTTTCACCGAAACAAACAACCAAGCAGCTTGGAGAGCACTCGCCAAGCGGCTTAAGCACTCAAGCAAGCACTCCGACGAAACAGTTGATAAGAAACGGCGAGTTTGGCACGCGATTCGCCACACATTAATCATACACCTCCCGGAGAGGCCTGAAAAGTCAAGCCGTGAACGCTGACGTCTCCGGGTGTTTATAATCATTGCAATGTTCCCAGCGATTCGTAGCGATGAACAAAAAACATTCGATAATACGAGTGAGGAGAGTGAAAACAACAACTTTATCGGAAAGAAATCGTTGCCGTTGCGGCCTACTATTATGGCCCATATACCCAAATCATCCATGCATCCTATTATATCTCACAGTTTCTTGGCATGGGTTATGAACGTCATAATATAATTCTTCACTCACATCGGGTCAATGATCACAAACATGAAGTTTCAGATTTTTGGATCAGGATTTCTATTCAAACTAGAAGGGCACTCGGTAGAGCGCATACCCTCGCCACGTAATGCCTGATCCAAGAGAACATACCGGGCCGAATCAATACATTTTTCAAATATCACGCCATGTATCATTTTTGGCCCAATCTCTCAATGGTGAAGAATCACTTGGAAAAATTGTAGCAGTCGGATCCAGATCCGGATCTTCACCAACAGCTAATCAGTTCGTCCTTGTCACACATCTAAACCCGTCCACAAAATTTCATCCAGGTCCGTCCACAACTTTTGAAGATATCCTGTACCAGACAAACAAACAGAAAGGGTTGAAAACATAACCTCCTTCACCTTTGGTGAAAGGTAACAATTATGTCTGGAATACCACTTCACCGATGACATCATCTTATCATCATATATACCCCATGGGTAGGATGACTTATGCCAAGTTTCAATTTTTTTGTGTGAGCTGTTTCATCGAAAAAGATGTCAAATTTTTCCTTTTAATCCAATATGGCTGCTATACCGTGTGACCTATGATGTCAGGGATAGCAGGAAAATATTTTCCATGGGGAATCCCTCCTAGTTTAAAGTTTCGCATCGATCAGACAACGGTTGGAGAGAAAATCATTTTTCAAGCGAAAATATATAGACGCGGACACGCACACCAATCGTCTCGCATCCCATCACGGCGACACTGACGAAGGTAATTTGGAAATCATGGTCAGGATAACGAACCAAAGGTTTTACTTTAAAATGAAGATTAGCCGGCATTTTAAATGTCTACATTGAGGAAGGAACATCTGACTTAACAACCTTGGGCTAATCAAATGATTACTCTTCAGATAAATATTTCATTTTCGGTATAAAACCTCACACACGATAGGTCAGAGGCGTAAGTAACCTTCAAGCAATCCGATCACTCATTGGAATAGGACCCGACTCCGAACTGCCAGTGTAGTGTTCCACAGGCATGGCATTGAATCATGCAGGACACGGTCCTTTCTGGGTACATGTTATACCTGCTGTCTCATCTGATAACACTCAGCTGTGACGTCAAAGGCTCCATCCTGTGTATTTTTTAAAAGCAGACCATTGCATGTCCTGGCCAAGTTTGAAATTGCTTCTCCATCATTGGGAATTGGTGGCAAACAACCCAGTGCATTCCTAACTAACAAACTCCTTTGACAGCCCCGATGAGCTAATCTAGGATTCTGATTATTTAACTGGATAGGAAAAAAAAGGATAACATTTTGTCCAGAAAAGCAATGCAAGTAGGAAACAGCACATGAAAACATTACTTAAACTTAATCATTACTAACATATGATTTATTACTTACATATATATGATAACTAACATATGATTTATTACTTACATATATTGATTATTAACATATGATTTATTATTACATATAATGACTTAGTCGCATATGATTTATTATTACATATAATGACTTACTAGCATACGATTTATTACTTACATATAATGACTTACTAGCATATGATTTATAACTTACATATAATGACTTACTAGCATATGATTTATTACTTACAAAAAATGACTTTCCAGCAAAACGATTTATTACTTACATGAAATTACTTCCTAGCATATGATTTATTACTTACATATGATTGTCGCATATGATTATTATTACATATAATGACTTACTAGCATATGATATATTACTTACATTGAATGACTTACTAGCATACAATTTATTACTTCATATAATGACTTACTAGCATATGATATATTACTTACATTGAATGACTTACTAGCATACGATTTATTTTTCATATAATGACTTACTAGCATATGATTTATTACTTACATATGACTTAGTCGCATATGATTTATGTTACATATAATGATTACTAGCATATGATATATTACTTACATTGAATGACTTACTAGCATACGATTTATTACTTTCATATAATGACTTACTAGCATATGATTTATTACTTCCATGTAATGACTTACTAGCATTTGATTTATTATTACATATAATGACTTACTCGCATATGATTTATTACTTCAAAAAATGACTTCCAGCAAACGATTTATTACTTACATGAAATTACTTCCTAGCAAATGATTTATTACTTACATATAATGACTTACTAGCATACAATTTATTACTTACATATAATGATTACTAGCATATGATTTATTACTTTCCATATAATGACTTACTAGCATATGATTTATTACTTTCCATATAATGACTTACTAGCATATGATTTATTACTTTCCATATAATGACTTACTAGCATGCAATTTATTACTAACATAAAATGACTTGCTAACATATGATTTATCTCTTACAAAAATGACTTACTAGCAAACGATTTATTACTGTCATAAAATGACTTACTAGCATATGATTTATTACTTACATATAATGAGTTCTCACGTTCTTACTCGTATAAAACATACTCGCATAAAATGATTTAATCCTAGCTTTCTTACTAGCATAAAATGTCTTACTACTATCTTTCTTATTAACATAAAATGTCTTACTATGAGCTTTTTACTAGCATAAAATGACTTACGACTATTTTTTCTTATTGACATAAATGACTTACTACGAGCTTTCCTACTAGTGTATGCTGGCATAAAGCATAGCAGCATGAAATGACTCTACTAGCATGCTTACTTCAAAACACGAGCATAAAATGACGTACTACTCACTTTCTTACTAGTATATATGCTAGCATAAAATGACTTACTATTCACTTTCTTACGAGTATAAAATGACTTACTACTAGCTTTCTTACTAGTACGCACTGGCATAAAACATACCAGTATAAAATGACTAACTCGCATAAGCTTTCAGTGATCCATCAACCAAAAAGCATACGTCGCAAGCTTAAACACACGTAGTGTGCATCAAACACAAAATGCATCACAAGGTGCGAGAATCAAACAAAGTCACATAGACTGGTTTTCAAGGCAATTGGAGAATACATTTCTTGACGTGAAAATCATCGACAGGTGGCTCTTAACAGACAATACTCGCGCAACACCACAGTCACTTTAATTATTTTAAAAAAGTAAGTTGCGAAAGGTTGGATCCAATAGGAACTACTATATATATATATATATATATATATATATATATATATATATATATATATATATATATATATATATATATATATATAATATATCATGTCTTACAAAGTGAGGCCTGTGGAACGGTGTGCCAAACTACAGTATTGTGTAAAGCCATTACGATTCATGCACATCTTTTACAAAATAGCAAAGCAGTCATGCTCGGTTTCCAAGAGAATTTTGCAATCCGATGCCATTACACTCAAATAATGTTTGGCGCTCCCATGTGCCGAGGAACCAACTTCAAACGGCACATTCGCTCCTGCAGACGCTTTGAGGCATTACTCCAGAGTAAGATAGGCCAGTAGTCAAAGCGATCTGTGACCTAGCATCTGATGGCACGTTAAATTCTATCGACCTCAGAACCTGACATGGCGATGCATCAACTCCATGCAAAAGTGAAATATACCTTGTGAACTAGTTTGGAAGAGCTTAGCCTTAGCCGTGGATCCACCTTCCATGGATCCAACAGTACATGACAACGTGTGGATATGCGAGTCTCGATCCACTCTCTACTTTAAAGCTGAATGTAATGACCAAATGATTTGTTGCAACGTTTAAAAACATACTCACGATAGTTCTAAGCTTTACTAAAGTGTTTTATTTTTCAATGAGCAAGTACATACAATTAGTAAGGAAATATTTTTCTTACTAACCATGTACTATATTATAACCTAATCTGACAGCCTATTGAATCTCAAGGAGATGGCGATGGGCCAGGCATCTGCCTGGGGGATGGCCAGACGGAGGCCCCTGGAGTACCGGAGGAACGTGGACGCCGTGATGCAGTCCTCCGGCGCATGCTCCCATACCTAACCTGACCTGACCTGTGAGCGGTACTTCAATGTTTTCAGTGATTGCTTTTGGTTCATTTTCCCACAAATTTTCTGGAACTGGAAGATAAAAGTTTTTGCAGATGTGCCAGCAGATTACTTTACAAACTCTGTTGTGTCATTGTGTGTTCAGCTGTTCTGACATGATTTTTTTTTCGTGTTCGGTCAGTAAGTGTCATATCTTTCTCTTTGCTAACTCCACCTCCACCCCTAACCTGTCTTTTTTTTTTTTTTTCTACTTCACCCCTCCCCTCCTTTTCTCTCACTCTGTTCCCTCTCCTCTCCCCTCATAATATAATGCAGCACTCTCCTCCCACACCTCTTGTCGCTTCTCTCTGTGTGGTGTGTGACTCATCCTCCTAGTGAGTAACAATGTTTGAGGTGTCGCTCTCCCTCGCTTCCCCTTCTTCATCCTCTCTGCCTCCGCCCTCCCTCTTCCCCCACCCCCCGTCGACCCCTTTATTGTCCCCGTAACAGCGAAGCGATGGGTTGTATTTGCTAGTTTATAAAATAAATTGCGGGCAAGACCATGAATTCATGTCCAATGAGGTTGAGGTGATCGGGCATGCGAACAACCGAATGTCCAGGCAGCTGCAAGAGGCATGGTATTCAAATGAATTTCAATTAATGGACATGTCGATTTATACCCGGCATATCGAGCATTACGTCACCAGCTCAAACATCTGGAAACGCACTGCACATGTGAATCACCGCGAGCGCTTTCACAGAACATATCAAGGAAGCAATTAGGAGTAATTAGTTAATTGATATAGTGACGTCAATCCAGGTGTTATCAATCAGGATGATCGATGTCAACTTTATCTATAAATGGCACTGTATGTGGTTGTTGATCCTGTTTCCGATGATGGGCTCCAGTGAGACCTTGAAACGTTGGATTTTAAAAACTTTTGTCACGGTGATCGATCTTATTTTATCTTCAAATTTCCATATATACACAGAGACATGACAGAAGTAAACAGACACCATGATCTCTCAATAATTTATTTATTGAACATTTGAAGTACATTTGATCCATTTTAATAAATACACCAGTATTTGGTAAACTTGCCATTTTACTCTTTCAGGCAAAGAACTAACGAGTTCTGAAATTTTCTCTTGTGGGATTTCTGTCCAGGCTTCATTCAAAAGTTTTAGCAATTCTGCTCATGATGTTGGTTTCCTGGACTTTTTCCGCACAGTTCTATCCAACATGGCCCAGAAGTGTTCAATGGGATTCATGTCAGGAGACTGACTTGGCCATGGAAGTCGCTTGATCCCATTTCTGTCCTGCCATTCTTTGGTCTTTTTTGCAATGTGGCATGGAGCTCCATCTTCCATGAACAGAGTGTTGTTTTTAACTATCTGACCAGTGGAGAAGACAGGGAGAAGTTCTTCCTCAAGCATAGAAATGTGTATCATAGAGTTGTTGTTGCCAACACACTCCACAAACTCTGACCGACCAGCGCTCCAGATTGCTCCCCACACCATCACTGAAAAAACCACCGTGTTTGACAGTTGGCTGCAATCGGTTCAAAGAGAACTCTTGACGGGGAAGTCTCAAGTTCTCAAAGGAGAAATTTAGAAAGAAAGAAATGACCGAAATTCCAAGGTTCTGACCTATCTGACGCTGGCTGACTCCACCTTCCGATTTGCCAACAATTCGTCCTCTTTGGAAATTGCAAAGGTCGTATGCTCTCTGGCTTCGAGGCATAGTTTATTGTCATACACGACCCAGGAACTAGTTTCTGCAAATAAATAGTTGCATATGAGTACAAATACTGAGTAAAACTTCCTATATACAGATGAAATGAATAAATCTAAGGTGTCTATTTACTTCTGTCATGTCTGTCTATGTGTATATATATATATATATATATAAAAAGCCGTTTTACAGCCATTTTTCCCTGCTGAGCCGGGGTTAGCTTTTTTCTTGAGGCAATGTTTTTAGGGCCGGATGCCCTTCCTGACGCCAACCCTGGTCGCCTCTTACGCCACACAGGGATACGGTAAACATATTCTAACCGGGACCAGTACACTGGTACTCATTTCGCCGACCTCGGAAGGATGACAGGCAGTCACCCCCACCTGGTATTAATTCAACAGCCGAGCGGGATTTGTGATAGTTGTGATATTCTGTCCATGACCTGGTACCAACACAAGATTTATTTGTCTTTGTCTTTTTCTTTTTTCTTTCCATCTGATTGTCACTGTCAACATTAAGCATTAAACAAGGTGGTCACGATTACATCTTGTCTAAACCATTGATTATTTCAAAGAAGAGAAAGAATGAAGATCTGCACGCCGAATCGGTTGAGGATGGCGGAAGTTACATTCTCTGCGGACAGGGCTGTGATGAATAGCATCCAAACTATTCAGCTAAGTTATGGTCTGAATGACAGGAGCTTGCAGTGAAATGGAAGGGTTTGGATAAGTTTGGCAATGTTTATGACACTGTAGATTGGGCTTCAGGCTCTAACGATGAACTGTGGCATAAAAGTTGCAAAGTCAATATTGCTCACTCTTGCAAACTGCAACAGGATATAAATCGAAAAGAGAAGGATGACAATGAAACCCACAGTCAGGTAGAGGTACCTGTGGAATGATCATGCTCAGAAGTCACAACATCGTCTACCCGTAGCCAGGTCGGAAAGCTCCACGAAAAACATCTTTACATTTGGTGTACACTGCCAGAGGACACTACACATCCCGGCCGTGATCACTTTCATATCATTCAGCAGAATTACTCTTGGGCGAGTTTCAAATCGCACACCACATAATCTTGAAGATCTCGAAATGAGAGGTCACATTTTGAAAGTGATCGATGCTACTCCTGATCCATTCGCAGCAGAAATTACGTATCGCAGCTGGAAAAAGTATATGTGAAACCTGCATACGTGACAAGCAATCTATCATCTGAGCAGCTTCATATTCAAAAATGGTCAACGTGAAGAAGTGAAACACATGTTCACCAAGCATGTTCAAACGGCTACCTTTGAGAATAGGGAACCGACAACTTTGAAAGGACTGCGACTCGGTTACAATGAAATGCTGAACATTTTGGACTGGATGGTAGCATCATGAAAACTACAACCATCAAGGAAATTCGAATCGGTGTAGATGTCTTCTGTCATCTGTTGGACAGACGTCCCCAGTTTCCAACAGGACAGTTGATGATCGAAGAATGTTCACAATACGATGTGTGTGCAATGACTAGACGAGTAAAAGCTTGGGTGAAGCGTATGCAAATAAATGGTGAACCACGAAGTGAAAATCCACATTTACACTTCCCCTGATGAAGAGTCACATTATCTCAGAGCTCTACCTGTTGCATGTCAAGTATACTTTTGGCTCCACTTTAAGATGCCTGATGCTCCACCGTCCCCAATACAACACAGTAAGCAAATGGTTGATGGGAAATGTGTGCCTATACAGTATAGATCTGCTGCACTCACTCGAGAGCTGAACATTATCTGGACAAAGCACCTATCGGTACTTTCAGGAAACCATGAAGACTGATACAAGTGATGAACGTGACAAATCTGGAAGTGATGACTCTAGTGAGAGTGAGCACGATTAAGAGATTCAGTACGGTGTTCAGACTCAAAACATTGAAGTTAGAGTTTGTGTTTTGGTTTTGTTTTGCTTTTAATGAGATTTTGGTTACATTGCCTATTTTTTTTTACATTTTTTGTTAAAAAAACAAACAAACAAATGGCAGTTTGAATATTGCAGTTCTGATGCCCATTTGATTGAATATCAATTATATTTAGACAACAACACGTACTATTTATTCTTGTTACGACACAATGCACTCCTCATTCTTTATTATCGGTGCCTTTTTTTTAGTCATTTAAAACCAATGACTCCAACCTTATTTCTAAATCGCCCTCATAAAATCGATTTTAGCCTACATTTTATTATACTGTGTCACGTGATCAATTATAAAAAAATATAATGAGAGACATTTTATTACTCTGAGTGGTGCCAAATGTCTGTTCCAAACATTCTTCCAAGTTTGAAGCAACAAAAGCTTGTTTATCACTTTAGATGATTAGCAATAAGGAAGACATTGTGTGACGCTGGCAGACATTTTGAAAAAGGTGCTCTGTTGGCCACGCCGACATTTTCAAAAGTGTCACCCCAGCTCATTTTGATCAGCAGGTCTCGGTGATCGAGAAAACACTTTGAAACTTAGTTCCCCGACCATTCGTCACGAATCCTTCATAACTGACTCCACTATCCTTGCATGGTTGTTTGTCCGTGCTCTATTCTTTTAAAAAAATCTGAATGTCGAGCAAGGAAGCAGCCCGTACCATTTTTAATGCCTCTGGTATGACTCGGCCGGTGTTCGAACCGCCAACCTTGCAGACTCGGAGCGGACGCTTTAACCATCATATGACCGAGGTTGGTAAAATAGAAATTTGTAATTTGGCCAGGATGCCCGCGTCGTAAGACTGCCCACCGATCGGCAGATTCTGCGATCCGGTCGTCTCCAAAGCTTTCCTTATGGCATTGCAAATGACTCTTGCATTCTTAGAAGATGAGCGATTGATGAAGCACAAGAACCCTTCTTTGATTTCCGGATTCTCGGCATATCTGATGCAAACTGGCAGCTGTTAATCCCTCTGAACTTGATGCGCCCTCGTGTTTAAGGACTTTCCAAAGCAAATTTGCACAAATCTGGGCCCACGTCATTTTGAAAGTCGTGGCTCGAGTCATTAAAATATCTTTCCTGAATTTAATTGAAAGATTCATCATACTTTGAAAAATAAAATTTCAAAATTCAAGGACTTTTCCTCTTCGTGCTTTTTGTTGAAACGGTAAACCAAGTCTGAAAGGAACTCAACTTGATCACAATCCTGAGCGAGGGAATCCCGGTTTCTCTCAACAGTAGTTCCATCACTTGCTGAAAGCTTCACAGCTCCTGGTCCTATTTCTTGGCTAGGTTTAAAGCATTGCCTCTTCTGCAATCATTTCACCCGATCCGATCCTGGAAAACAGCTCCTTTAGAGAGCTTTTAATTGTTTTCCTTTTCCAATCTCATTTTCCCTGTTTTCATGAATGAATCTTGCACACAGCCAGCCTTCTCTCACAATGGTGCAAGTGACATGGCAAGAAGTACACAGCATCTTGTCAAAGAGAACATTGAGGCCAAAGAGATTTTGTTTCATTAAAAACAGAAAAAGGACACCTGTGTTTCCCAAACACACCTCTTGTAAAAGTAGTCAAATTAAGGGGCTGTACACAAACCAATGACTCCTCTATGACAATGTCGAGAAGAGCTGTTAAAGCCATAACGATATCCTTCACGTGTGCCAGTGGGCCCGTTAACATCTTTTTATTTTCTTTCCCTACTCCTCCGAGGATGCTCAACGGATCGTTTGGAAACTCCGCCCGATGATTCATGACATCGATGCACAAAATCGAATGGAGCCCTTTTTTAAAATTTCCATCCAGGTGGTGAGATAATTAGCTAATTAACTAAAAATGTAATCAATATGTTTGTACGTCCATCACATATCACGACATTCTGACATCTCACGAGATGTTTTGTCGTTTAATTTAAACCTCTTGATTACCTTCACCAGTGGAGAGGGTATTGCATTTGGGTCCGTTTGTCTGTTTGTTTATCCGCACAGAGCGTGAGTAGGTGTATTAATTACATACCATTGAAAAACCTTCCAGAATCTGAAGACCCTTTAACTGTTTGAGTGATGAATTTTCCCAGAAGGCAATGTGAAAATTTGGCATGTATTTTTTTCAGGCAAAATGAATGAACGTAAGCTGTTTGTTATTGTGAAGGAGTTCTCCACCTTCTATAACCACAAACTATGTAGTGGGTAAAAGATCAGATCATAAAGTATAATTTTTCATCCACTGAATCAACATCATTCCACTCGGTTTTACAATTGATTGGTAAAAACAGGTAGTTTTACATGGTTTAGGATCACCGGACAAACTGTCCGTCAACGTCATCTCAAGTATCACTGGACAACTCCGAATCACTTGCTGTATAATTGCTTGAATCGTCCCTGTTTTCGTAATCACTCATGCCCTCTTGATGTCGTCATTTAAAACAAAAACAAACAAACAAAAATTATCCGAACAAAACCACACTTCACAAGCGAGAATTCATTTTGGCCAATAAACAAAATGATGTTACAAACAAGCGAAAGTGTAATGCATTCAAAACCAATCACTGAAGGCCATGCCGAACATACCCACATGCTGTCCAATAGGAACAAAGAATACAGATTGTTGAACAATGACGTGGGTCACGATGGTGGCCAACATCACGCAAAGAGTTAAGACCCCAAAGACCCTTTAAAACCCCAAACACTCTTAAAACCCTAAGGCCCTTTATGACCAATATGACCATCTATCACCTCATGCAGCCCAACTGTGACCGCCCTCTCTCAGGAGAAGAGCGTCTGCTCCACTTGGGACTAATCATGTTAAACACCAAGCCTGGTGTTTGCTTCGTGGTTAGGGTGGCTGGCTTGGGATCTTTGCGTCCTGAGTTTGAGCCCCATTGGCCACTGAATTAACCCCAGGTGGGATTGAGTCAGGCTGTCATCCTTCCAAGGTCGGTGAAATACGTACCAGTGTAATGATAGAGGGGTACAGCATCAGCAGCATAGCTGCGCTCCAACAAAATGATAGCTACCCGGCAACCAAGTTACCATACGCAAGAAGAAGATGTTAAACACCACTGTTAACCCGATAACACTTTTCCTGACCCCCCACCCTAAAAATAAAAGTGACTCTGTGAATGAGAGAAATTTCACCTTTTAAAAATTTTGATCAGCTTCCATTCTGCAAGTTGTTTGTTTTGTTTGTTGTTTTTTTAATCGGTGGTATCCGACAGCTCAGTCAATGAGATCGTGTTTCCCTTCATCGCCCTCCAAATTTTTACAAACGTCTGGTTTAACTTCTTGTTTTTTCCTTTTCGGAAATGCCCGTCATATCTTCGAATTAATGATTTGAGCAGCACCTCTGACATTTTTGTATGACTCCAACCGAAAGCAAGGTCGCTCTATATAATTGACGTCCTATCAGGGTGAAGCAAAATCAAATATGGCTGCACACATGACTGGCTGTGACACCCTCCTCCCTCCACTCCTCCCTTGACACTCAGTGATGGTCTGGGAAACACCCCTGCCTCCCCCACTCCATCCCAAAGCATCACGTATTTTGTGTACCACCTCTTATGCGGTTGTCTGACATCCAGAGAAATGGATCGGTTTCTCACGTCATCTTCAGTCGTATCTGTACCGATAAACGATGTACTGACTGCATCCAAAGATTCGACGTCTCCTGCTGTGATCACATTGCTGATCATGTGTTGGGGGCTGATGGTGGTGATGTAGGGGCTAGGCCTGTGGCTTTGGTAAAATCCTGCCATGAGGAAATAATCAAAGGTCTGGTTTGAAGCTTTAAAAGGTGTCAATTCACCTTTCAAAATGAGTGCTCACCCAAAGAGAATATATTTGGAATTTGCTCACTATCTCACAAAGTGGTTCTGTGGATGCGTCATTCTGATACTGCACTCGGTGCAAATCTCATGATGTCTCGTTTAAGGGGCAGAAATTGGGAAGGCATTTGGGTTCCTGTTTGGGTTCTTGTTTGGGTTCCTGTTTGGGGTTTTTGTTTGGGGTTTTTGTTGGGGTTCCTGTTGGGGTTCCTGTTGGGGTTCTTGTTGGGGTTGTAGTTGGGGTTCCTGTTTGGTTTACCTGTCACATGAGTAATCACAGGTGTGTGTGTGTGCGTGCGTGCGTGCGCGCGCTTGCTGTAAACAACTGTTCTGTTCTTGCGTATGGCAGCTTGGCTGTGCTGCTGATTCTGTGCCCCTCTACTCGTACACTGGTACTCATTTCACTGACCTCAGAAGGATGGCAGGCTGAATCGACCCCATCTGGTGTTAATTCAGCAGCCAACGGGGCTCAAACACAGGACCCTGAGGTCCTCAGCCAGCCACCCTAACCACTAAGCCAACACCAGGCTGTAAACAACTGAAAGAAATCAAATTGAAGTGTAAAGGCAATGTACCTCCACACCCCTCGTAATCTTCACCCCGGATTATATCCAATGATGAACATTTACAAAGTTTTTGCACACGAGAAGCCGTCAAACTACAATCACGCACAAAACAAGATTAAAACTGAAATATGTAATGAAACAGTTTACACACCGCCCACCGCACCTGCCTCTTATAACTGTAATTGAAGTTTTCAGTTTGTCATTTATGAATGATGGTCTGAATCAGGCTTTATTGAACATGTGCAAATCCTATGAATCATATACAGGGTGGCCACAATGTCTCGTCACCCCTTGCAGTAAAAATGGTGACATTACCTTTTATCATATTAGCTGTCAACACTGAAGGGTTCTCCAAGTCACACCACATGCATTCACAGGACTCTTTTAGTTGATTACACATTTTACATCACATGACACACGCCTTGAGTGTGCAGTTTGTGCTTCATCGTTGTGATCACAGAAAGTAATTTTCATTCCATTGTTTTCCCCGTTTGTGGACGTTCGTGAACCCAGTCACTGACAACAATCCCTCGTTCATTGGTGTCATTGTTTGTATCACCCATGGTTACATTCAGTCAATCTGAAAAAAAGAGGAAACTAATTAACACTCTGCACACAAAGGCAATGTCACAATCTTTTTAAATGGGTGACGAGACATTGTGTCCACCCTATACAAGGATGGACAAAGAAGCTCAGATGATGCAGGAGGAAGGAAGCCATTTGGCCCATCATGCCTGTGTTACCAAGCTTGATCCACCTCCGTACACAGTCACTGACGCATCCCATTAGCATTACTCAGCATTCTTTCTTGTCTTCGTACTAATGCAATCTCTCCATAAATTTAATCTAATTTACAATACACGAGTCTTTATTTAATTAACTTACACAGCACATTAGTTCTTTCGGCAAGGAATTTATCCAGAGTACTAGAACATAATGGTTTACTCATTTTAAGACGCACCTTCGAGCTTTTAACATTCACAATGAAAATCCATGTGGAAGAGGTTGATTAATATCCCATTGACATGCTCCAAGATGCACCATTTTCTTCCAAACCCGCACCAGGACGGGAGTTTTAGTCACGGCCGATTCCACGTGAGAACAAACCCAGGACCAGATATCCTCATGGCGAGTATGTTACCAATTGTTAAAGTCCCAAAATCAGGCTCATTGGTCACCTGAACTCATTTGTTCCTCTTTTCTCTCACCTGTGGAACCAACTTCCCCAGTCTGTTCACTCCCATTCTTCCCTCCAGGGATTCAGGACAGATGTTCACCCTACTTCAGGTCATTCCCCATCCACAGTCCACACTCATCATCTCTTCTACCCCCCCCCCCCCCCAAATACCTCATTTCCAATCCCCATCCACACTCATGATCTCTTGTACCCTGCCCCTCCCCCCAAATGACCTCATTCCCAACCCCCATCCACACTCATGATCTCTTCTACCCCTAAATAACCTTATTCCCAACCCCCATCCACACTCGTGATCTCTTCTATCCCCCAAATGACCCCATTCCCAACCCCCATCCACACTCGTGATCTCTTCTATCCCCCAAATGACCCCATTCCCAACCCCCATCCACACTCGTGATCTCTTCTATCCCCCAAATGACCCCATTCCCAACCCCCATCCACACTCGTGATCTCTTCTATCCCCCAAATGACGCCATTCCAACCCCATCCACACTCGTGATCTCTTCTATCCCCCAAATGACGCCATCCCCAACCCCCATCCACACTCGTGATCTCTTCTATCCCCCAAATGACGCCATCCCCAAGCACCCCTTTTTCCAGGTTATTGTGATTTTGCCCATCTCCCTCACTTCATTTCATTTGTTCCTTTTCAGTTTCATCCCCACTTCCCCTTCCTCTTCTTGCTGTATGTATATGTATATATATATATGTATATATTACTAAAACTCACATCTTGTATGTATGCTCCCGAAATACAGCCAAAACGGTACACAATAGCGCAAAAATTTTCGGGCCACCTTATTCACCATTCGCCTGCGGTGTGCAGTATCAAGTTTCTTTCAAATCGGGCAACGAATAAAATGATTAAAAAAATCAATTCTCGATTCAGTCAAGTACTCTTCGTGAGAATTTGATCAATGCAAACAACCTCAGCAGTATAGTTCGCTGGAGCTATCTTTTTGTTTTTTTCTTGAAATGTTTTTTTCATCAACCGCTGTCTCAACGGGAACCCAACGGGTTCACAGGTCGTCTAGTATATTATATATTCGAGTATTATATATATATATATATATATATATATATATATATATATATATATATATATTATAAATATACTATATAAATGGCAGTCCTTCTGTCCGTGTCTGTCTGTCTGTCTGTTTTTTTGTGACGAATAAGCTCCTAGACCATTGAACCGATCTTGATGAAACTTTACACATATATAGAACTAACATTCAGCTCCAGGATGCGCTAAGTGGCTCTCCATAAAAATGAAAAAAATATATATTAAAAAAAATAATATATATATATATAAATAAAATAAATAAAATTTCCATTAGAAAAAAAATGGCTTTCGAATAGTGCACCGGCGTATTAATCATAACAAAAGACTTCATGGTTAAAAACGCTAGGGTTTTTTGAAATACAAAATGTTTGTATTCGTTGACTTTTTAAACATACACATTCTCCTCCTGTTATTTGAATTCTCGAACTGCACGCGCACGGCAACAGCTAACTGCTGATCGATCTGCTCATGAAAGAGCCAGGCAAGCGGAGTCAGCTGGAGGGAGAGAGAGAGAGAGAGAGAGAGAGAGAGAGAGAGAGAGAGAGAGAGAGAGAGAGAGAGAGAGAGAGAGAGAGAGAGAGAGAGAGAGAGAGAGAGAGAGAGAGACAGACAGACGTCTTACTGCTGATATATCTGCTCATCTATATATATAAAGTTGAAAGTGTGTCTGTCTGTGTGTGTGTTGTCTGTGACCTATGCACGCGAAAAGTACTGGACTGATCCTCACCAAACTTCACATGCTGACAGAACATGTACCGGGAGTGTCCTGATGTAAAAGAATTGTACTTCCGACTTGCGGTTTCCGAATTATGATGTCATCACCTGATTTCGTAACATTAATTTTTCAAGTTCAGCTGATTCACATGGGGCCAACGCCATTTGCAATAGAATGAAAAAATAATGCTACAGTCAATTGAAGACAATGACTTCCGACTTCCCGGTTTCCGAATTATGACGTCATCACCTGATTGCGTAACGTTAATTTTTCAAGTTCAGCTGATTCACATGGGGCCAACGCCATTTGCAATAGAATGAAAAAAATAATGCTACAGTCAATTGAAGACAATGACTTCCGACTTCCGGTTTCCGAATTATGACGTCATCACCTGATTGCGTAACGTTAATTTTTCAAGTTCAGCCGATTGACATGGGACCAACGGAATTGCTAGAGAATGAGAATTAATTAAGTCGCAAATGATGACATGAAACCAGCCTCACATTGTTGAGGCATTATGGTTTTTTATCTGATGCGGCAATAAATCTTAACATTTTTGAACTCGAGTCTTCTGCATATAAAACATGGCGGGGAATATAATATTATAGTGGTGATGAAAAAAAATAATAATGGTGGCAGCCTCTACAATTTACAATTAACTGTGACATATACTCCTTCAGACCCGCCGTCATCCACGGGATACCTGTGCGGAGCACGGGTATCCCTGCTAGTATATATATATTGGGTAGTCGATCTCGTCGAAAAAAAAAAGTTTTTCAAAAAAATTCGAAATTTGTTCTACCCTTATTATCACTTTTTCCATCGATATGTTTGTCTGTTGGGTAGTCGATCGAGTCGAAAAAAACAATTT
>CM068954.1:4811825-4853920 GCA_035128595.1 Eptatretus atami
TTTGTAAGTACCAGTCTATGACTGCTTGTTATTTGTTATCCTTGGTGCAATATTGCAAACGAATCAATGTGCTCTCAAGACCTCTCTGGAGCTGACTTGAGAATACACTTGGCATGCCTCCCATCGCTTCACCAATGTGTTTAATCAAGCATCAGCATGTTGTACTTCACAAACATATTGCATGTCTGTGTGTGAGTGTCAAGGAGGATGGAAAATGAAGGAAACCACAAAAATGGATTTTTTTTTTATAACACGTGTCATCATCGTGGCTGTGGTTGTTGGTGTTGGTGTGCTCTTTCCGTGTACTTTTATATATTTATCTCCACCACCAAGGGGTGGACCGAGGTTATGTTTTCACCCATGTCTGTTTGTCTGTGAACAGGATATCTCAAGACGTTGTGGACAGATTCGGAATTTTTTTTGTTCAGACGACAGGCTGGGTGTGTGCAAGGATGAATGGATTATATATATATATATATATATATACCACAAAGGGGAAAACCAGAGATGTCACTTTTATAAATTTCAGGGTTATTGCACCTGCCAATAGTTGGCAACATAAGGTTCCTCTCACAATATTACTTTAACAAATAACCAGGGTGTCACATAATTTATATGGTATAAAGTTTAGCCGTGCAATGAAAAACAAGTGTTGTCAAAGCTGAACAAGTAGAAACCCAGAGTTGTCAGTACTTTACTCCTGGTTATCTCCCTTTCATTCATGTTAACTGTTCCACCATAATATTCAGAGTTGAGAAACTAAAAAATGAAAGGTTGTAAACTTTCACAGCATAAACTCTGAGCACTACAATAGCCTATTTGGTTATATCATGGCTCCGTAGTTGGTGCATATCGTGGTTCAAGCCTGGTCAAACCTTTATTGTGACTTTTAGGGACCCACGCCGTGGCTTAATGGTTAGCGCGTCTGAATACCATACCTCATTCGATGTACCCACGCCCAATCAACCTGCTTAGGTATATGAGGAGTCACATGAGGTGACTTCGGCTATCGCGGGTGGTTTATCCTTGGTTTCCTCCCGGTTTTCATCATATTAAGTAGTACGGAGTAAGAAATGGAGAATCCGTCGTCATATAAGCGAAATACCCTTGAGTATGGCGTTGAACACCAATCAAACAAAAAAACAATGACCGTTTAATGTTGAAAAAAATAATCTGTGATCACCAAAGTCATGTATGTATGCTAATAACCAACAAGCATGAATTTGCTACACATCCTGGTTAAAATTGCATGGCAATTATTAAACAAGGGAATAACCAGTGATGTCAGTTTGCAACATTGATTCGTTCTTTGCTCTTAAATTAAATAACACAGAAGCTTGGCAAATGCTACATGCTTAATTTGATCGGCCAATGATCACTCTTCCTTTTACTGGAAAAGAAATCTATATGACAGTATTAAACAGTCCACCAAAGTCTTGAAACTTTGTTTTTCAGTTTCTTCAAAATTGACTTATCCTGACATCTCTGGTTTTCCCTTGTGGTCTTCTTATATTTAGATGTTATTGCTTGCAAGTACACGTGCCAGACGAAGCTCCCCATTGAGATCGACGAGGGCCAGCCCTTGGCCAGGCTGAGTGCCAGTGTATTTACAAAGGGGGGTTTTATCTTCATTTGTCACCCTTTGTCTGTATTTGCGTCTGTGCGTGCGAGGCCTCGATCATAGAAGTTATTTATTATATTCGTTTCATTTCATCTTCATTATTATCCTCATAAATATTTGTGTTTTCATGAAATGTATTCCCTTTTAAAGAAACCACATTTCGTGTATTTGTAGTGGGGTTCACGTATCAACACCCCTCCTCCCCCCGCCCCTTGTATTCATCCTCCGCAAACCTCCTTCAGTTCCATTCCGAGTACTCCTTTTCCGTCCGCTATTGCCTTCACTGGGCTCTGTTGTCTTCCCCCATACAGCGGCGTTGCCATCTGCCATACCTTCAAGTATGCGCTGAAATCCATGTCATTGAGCGTGTCCACCTCCTCGGAATAAAGTCCGCTCCACTGTCCCGGGAGGTTGGTCAGTGTTAACTGCCTGGCTACCACGAATTTAGGTAGCTGGATTCGAACCCCAGCACCCCTGTGACAACTGCAGTCTGTAGCGGGATTTTAACCCGGCCACCTCCAAGACAATGCATTTGAAAATCTGTGGCATGACTTGAAGATTGCTGTCCATCAACGCTCCCCATGTAACTTGACTGAGCTTGAAGCAGTTTTGTCCAGAAGAATGGGCAAATATTGCAAATCAAGGTGTGTTAAGTTGGTATCCCAACCCAAGCCAACTGAATCCAACAGACTCAACTGCAATTGCTGTCAAATGTGCTTCCACCAAGTATTAACTCGGGGGGGGGGGGGGGGGGGTGGGCACACTTATCCAACCAGAATATTCTAGTTTTGTATTTTCAATTAAATTTCTGAAATTTGTAGATTTTGTTTTTCATTTGGAAGTTGTGGGTTACGATATTTAAATAAAGGTGTAAAAAAAAAAAACCAAAAAAACCCCCGATTTAATGCAATTTCATTCCAGGCTATCAGACAGCAAAAGGTGAAAATTTTGTAAGGGGGTGTATACTTTCGATCGGCACTGTAATTAATAGACGTACTCGCATTCCAATAGCATGTAATTAATAGACGTACTCGCATTCCAATAGCATGTAATTAATAGACGTACTCGCATTCCAATAGCAGTAATTAATAGATGTAGTCACGTTTCAATGGTATGTAATTAATAGATGTACTCGCATTCCAATAGCATGTAATTAATAGATGTAGTCACGTTCCAATGGTATGTAATTAATAGACGTATTCACGTTCTGTGAGACAAATTGACAAACGACCAGAATATTTTGACCAAGTTTGTTGTTCCTTTCTGTACATCTTGTTCAGGGTAACACATATCATGGCACAACATTTCAATATCTCACCATTATTTTTACCTGTTCTACTATAAAAGTAAAGGTCCACACCCACCTGAACCACCCTGGTGTGTACCAGTGTTGATGTCAAATCAGCATCAAGGAAGAACACACTCCTGGCAAATGAGTGAACACCCAAACAACAATTTGTTGTTCAGATAGTAGTCACTCTTCTTCTTCTGCTGTCCCCAATATTTCCTGGCTTCATGCTGACAGATTGAAACATGAAATTGTTTTTATAATGGAAGACCTTGCTTGTTCGGCAGTACTCTCTCACCCTCTCACCCTCTCACCCTCTCACCCTCTCACCCTCTCACCCTCTCACCCTCCCTCTGCCTTTACCTCTCTCTCCCCCCCTCTCTCTCTCCCTCTCTCCCTCTATAGCAGCCAGACTGCCACAGGCCATTCAAACCACACCTGTGATAATCAGCGTCGAAGTTGTAAGAATATTCTGGATCGGTGACAAGTCGTGTGACCTTCCTATCCCATTCATTTTCACACCTTGCCATTGACCAGCTGCCTGTGGCCAATAAGGAAAATCATCATTTCGCCTTCCAGCAGCCATCTTGAATGTGATCAGCCATTAATCAACATGTCGTGTCAACACCCTTTTGGCCCTTGATCTTCGGTGGCAGAGGTTGTGCTTTCACTCCTGTCTGTCCATCTGTGTGTCTGTGAACAGGATATCTCAAAAGGTTGTCGACGAATTCGGCCGAAACCTGGTGGACAGATTGGATGTGTAACAAGGACGGATCGATTCGATTTTGGTGAAGATCTGGATCTGGATCTGAGAATTTTTTAAAGTGATTCTTCACCTTTGAGAGATAGGGCCAAACACGACATATAGCACGATATCTTAAAACGTTGTGGATGAGCTTGTCGGGTGACGAGAACAATCCAATTAGATTTTGATTCAGGTCCAGATGCGGCCTATCCGTGGGATTCCAAAGGTAAACTGTTCAGCCTAGCGGAGGTATGCGCTCCACTGCATGCCGTTGTAGTTCACTTTCTTTTGTTTATTTGATCTCAACAGCCTCGGAATACCTTCCCTTTCTTTTCTCATTTCAGAATGTATTTCACCCTTGCCATCGACAATTCAAGTTTGCAGTTCTTTTACTTTTTATTAGCCTGACAGGATAGATCAGGTGTTGTTCACTTGCCTTTTGGAGGTCTCAGAGGTATTCCAGGTTCACTTGGTACGACTAATAAGCTCTCATGTTGAGGTTTCACCGGGCGTTGCCCTCGGGCTCATCCTTTTGGGAGAATGGAAGCCACGTCCTGTTCGCTAGCATTTCCTCTGGTTATTAAAGATCCGATGGTACCTTTGTAAAAATATAGGCCAATGTGTGCCAGTACCAAGGAAATGTCTTAATCCTTCTCCTGTGATCTATTTTGGATCGGTTTGGCGGGGAGTGCATCGGGGAATTGCATCAACAGCATAACTACATACTCAGAAATATCGCGAACCAAGAGCCCGGTGTTACGTTACCATCCCAAAAGGTAACTAAGAATTGATCCCAACCAAACGGTGTCGTGAAGGTGATTAAATCACTGCTGTTTTATCCTCTATCAAAGCTCTACACCACGTATGACGGATCCATTGTTGAAATACTTGTGCACCAGCTAACATGTACAGTATATAATCAACAATGGGGAGTTTTTGTCTCATGTAGAAGAGCCTTGTTAACAGCCTTAAGGTCCACACACATGCGGGTTCTGCCGCTGGGCGCAGTAACCCTGCCTTGTAAGGACACTATTCTATCGGCTTGGTCATTCGAGTGATCACCTCCAGGCGTTCCACACATTTCAGCTCGTCCTCAACGAGAGGCATCCGCCTGCCGGTAGAGCACGGCTTCGTTCGTGTGGTTTTTATCCTCGTTCCTTTCATCAACCTCACTTGTCGATATACGTCACAGTTGCACTCCGATGCTAATCCGATCACATCGATTCGTGCTACGAGTTTCACGTTGATGGCTGAACCACAGCTTGATAGGTCATCAACATCCCCCTTTCACTACGAGGATCCTCGTATCGTACACTTTGTCCTTCCTCTGAACTCTCTCAGCAAAGTGGTCCAGGCACTTCGGTGGACTCTTTGGAGTGTCCGATTGAACCTCGGCTCATTTCAGGGATGGTCGCCCGTCGAGTCGCCGACAGGTATTTTCACAGATCACGAGTACATCGGCAACACGATCGATTTTTGAATCTGCGTGCTGTTTACGTTCACGACAGTTCACCATGACGATTCCCTTTCTTCAACAGGAGCAGAGTCACATTTCTCAAGGAAAACCTTTGTTCGGTCGTCGACTCACTTTCTGCATTCCTCAGTCCATCTCCTTCCACCCTAACTTTGTGTCCACATCGCTGTCGATGCATCGAAGCAAAATGTCCTCTTCTGTGACGCTTCATAAAATTTCTTTCTTTGTCTGTGAATATCGATCCGTCGTGCTGAGCGATCCACAATAGTTGAGTCGCAAACTCTGTCTGTTCCACAGATTCTGTTGACCCTGTGGTTTCTTAACGTCGATAACATCACAGTGGCCACCTCTAAACCCTGTTCTCTTGATTTTGTTACTCTGTTTACTCCTCTGCTTTTATTTTTTACACTTTCACCACGTGCTACATTTGCAGGCACCAGTTTCAATTTGACCTCTGAAGCGTGGTGGGCTTTACACAATGTCAGTTTGGTCTGTCTTTACAAAGGCCCTGCCAACTTGTCTCGTATCGCACCCACAACACGGTCACGATCACTGATCTAATCATCACAGAGGTCATCGTACCGTATACAAAACTCTTCGCCAAGGTCTTAAGATCGATGTCGTACCGATCAGTCCTTTCGTTCTCCTTCTGACCTCGTATGGTAATTTCATATCTGCCAAATGTCACACAATGTCGGGTACAGTAGGATTCGAACCTGTGCAGTACCGCTTACAATTCGTCTCCTGTTCATCAGGAACGCCATTGTGCTATTTACATGTCTGTTGCATCCTCGCCGATGGCATTTAAAATATCGTATACCGGACATCTTCATGCTTGTCTAGAGCACCTGAGGCCTTGCAATACAACTCCCAGGAAGGACATCACCACCAAAGAGAGGGCTCAATGTGGAGAGGCTCGATTGACCCCGGGCATAACTAGACATAAGCTATGAAGGGTGGTTCAACGAGACATGACTTTATACATTAGAAAGGAGGTGGTTACGAGGGGATATGATGGAGATGTTTAAGATAATGAAGGGTAATGATGAAATAAGTGTGGAATAAATTCTTCAGGAGAATTGACACTGACAGGACAAGGGGTCAGAGTTTAACAGGAAAGAAGAGGAGAGTTCGGATGGTAGTAAAGTAGGGGTCTTTCACTTGGAGTGGTGAATCCATGGAATGGTCTCCCTGTCAGGGTAGTGACAGTAGATGAACAGAGTTTGTTACCTCGACCCACCGAAAGGGGACAGAGGTTATGTTTTCACACTTGTTACTTGCAGAATCGAAGATTTTTCAAGTTTATTGGCCACAGTCAATTTTGTTATTCTCTCTCTCTGTCTGTCTGTCAATCGCCGACAGGTCACAATTCTAAACCCATCATCATGAAACGTTACCAAGTTGTAGTGGTAGTCTCAACTGAGAAGGTTTGCATATCCGATTGACTTGAAATTTGAACAAGGTTTGCATATTGCGTCACTGAATTGGGAAACCAACTATCTTTGAGGTCAAAAGGTCAAAGGTCAACTCAAGGTCAAACTTCTAAAATCATCAATTTTCAACTAAAAAATCGTTACTTTACATCCGATTTAACTTGGAAGTTGAACAGGATTTGCATATTCCATCACTGAATTGGGGAAGCAACTATTTTTGAGGTCAAAAGTTAATTCAAGGTTACACTTCTAAAAATCATCTCTTTTTCCTGCTTGTTTGTTTGTTTGTTTGTTTGCAGGGTATTGCAAAAAGTTGTGGACGGATTTGGTCGAAACTTGGTGGACAGGTTAGGTGTGTGACAAGGAAGAATCGATTCAATTTTTTGTGAAGATCCAAATCCGGATCCAGATGCGATAATTATTTTAAGTGATTCTTCCCCATTGAGAGATAGCATGATATTTCAAAAAGTTGTGGACTGATTTGGATGAAACTTAGGCGGATGAGTTGCTTTGGTGACAAGGACAAGCCAATTAGAATTTGGTTAAGGCCCGGATTCAGATCTGACCTATCTGCGGGATACAAAATGTCAACTGTTCAGGCTGACTTGTAGGTAGTTTGCATGTGGATGGATGATGGTATACATGTATTCGTGATTGTGATATCTGTTTGAAGGTCTCACCCTTAATGTCTGTGGGAAAGATCCACCTTTGCCCCCCCACACCCCAAAAAACATTTATGATAGTAATAACAATAGAAAATACCTTTGGTTTAAATATTTATTTGTTTGCAGATACACTGTATGCGCATTCCCTCCCCCCCCCCCCCATTGAGATTGTGTCTGTGACCTGAGAGGGATTTGTTTGTTCCGCTGTTGGTGTAGCACAGGCATGGTGGGCCAAAATGGTCTCCTCTCCTGCGTCAAAGTTCCTTGTTATTCCTTCTTGTGTCGCCCACAGTACGCCTCCGTTTGTGGCAATAGTCCGTTGCACAAGTCGATCGGTCCTTGCGGATTAAGAGAGTCCATCTCAGCACAAAACACTCGTAAATGAAGTGCTTGGATGGATTCTGTTCTCTAACGACCCTTTCTCAAGGCACTCGTCTCACAATATGTAATAATTATCATCATGTAACAAAGCACGGTTCCCAGAGTGGGCCCGCCATGGTCGCTTTATTGTCCTATACTTGTCTCCTTCATCGTAAAGCACCATTACATACATCATAAAACAAACAAACCCAATGTGTGTTACCTTTACCTGTCCAAAATCTGCTCATGTGACGGTGCATGATCGTATATCACCGGGTCAGGGTCACGCCGATTGCAAGTTCGGATGGAGCAGATGGTGACGTCATGATGTGTTCATTCTCCTCGCTCCTTGCTCCGGCACGTGACCTGAACACGACCATGGAAGGGATAACACCGGGCCGAGTGCCAGGACTAGGATTTATCATGCCTGAGGAAGTCCATGGGTCGGGCATGAAACGTCGTCTCTGACTATGTCTGCTTTGTCGTGTTTGTTGTAAAATCTAGGCTCATGGAAGAGCAATGTGGGTGTGGAGGGGGAGGGGTGGGGGTGGGGGACATATTTCTGTCCCAGAAGTTCATGAACAAAGTTGTTGTTTGGCCACAAATGCACAAAATCATATAAAACTACGTCACACTGATGAAACAGACTTTCGGTGATACTGTGATTTTGATAATGATGCAATGATATTGTTGATGATGATGGTAGGATGTTAATGATGATGATGATTATGATTGTATGCTGTTGATCATGATGATGGTATGCTATTGATGATGGCGATTATGATGGTATGCTGTTGTTGATGATGCTTATGATGGTATGCTGTTGATGATTATGGTATGCTATTGTTGATGATGGTATGCTATTGTTGATGATGATGGTAGGATTTTGATGATTATGATGGTATGCTATTGATGATGATGATTGTATGCTATTGATGATGATTATGATGGTATGCTATTGATGATGATTATGATGATGGTATGCTATTTATTGTGATGGTATGCTATTGATGATTGGTTAGGTATGCTATTGATGATGTATGATGGTATGCTTTGTTGAATGTGTGCTATTGATGATATTATTGATGGTATGCTATTGTTGATGGGTGTGCTATTTGTTTTGATTATGATGGTATGCTATTGATGATGATTATGATGGTATGCTATTGTGATGTTATGATGGTATGCTATTGATGATTAATGATGGTGTTGGTATTGATGATGATGGTGTGCTATTGATGATGATTATGATGGTATGCTATTGTTGATGATTATGATGGTATGCTATTTTGAATGGTATGCTATTGATGATGGATGATTTATGATGGTATGCTATTGATTTTATGATGGGTATGCTATTGAATGATGATTATGATGGTATGCTATTGAATGATTATTATGGTATGCTATTGATGATTATGATGGTATGCTATTGATGATGATTTATGATGGTATGCTATTGATGATGATTATGATGGTTCTATTGATGATTATGATGTATGCTATTGATTTGATGGTATGCTATGTTGATGATGATTATGATGGTATGCTATTGATGATGATTATGATGGTATGCTATTGAATGATTATATGGTATGCTATTGATGATTATGATGGTATGCTATTGAATTATGAGGTATGCTATTGTTGATGATGATATGATGGTATGCTATTGTTGAATGATGGTATGCTATTGATGATGATTATGATATGGTATGCTATTGATGATTGAGTTGCTATTGTTAACCTCCGCCATCTTCGAAGATGGATGGAGGTTACTGTTTCACCCTTTCTGTTTGTTTGTTTGTTTGTGAACAGTATACGGAAAAACTCCTCGACGGATTTCGACGAAATTGGTGGGGGGGTTTAGGTATGGTCCAGGATCAATGCGGTTAAATTTTGGACTTGGTCCCCCCCCAAAAAAAATTTGTTAGAGAAATTTTTTTTATTTTTGCATTTCTACATGTTTTAAGTGATTTCCAACCCCCCCCCAAAAAAATTTAGAGAAAAAAATTTTTTTTTTGCATTTCTCATGTTTTAAAGTTATTTCCAACCCCCCCCCCCCCCAAAAAAAAAAAATGGAGAATAGAACTATAACTGTCAGCACTGTTGACATCATATTTAATGAATAAGATAAAAGGTTCACTTGAGTGACCCAGCAGTATTGGCGGCGGAGGTTTTGCACTCTTCCGAGTGCTCCCCCTCTAGTTGATGATGATTATGATGTACTATGTTGATGATTATTTGATGGTATGTATTGTTTGATGATTATTATGATGGTATGCTATTGTTGATGATTATTATGATGGTATGCTATTGTTGATGATTTTATGATGGTATGCTATTGTTGATGATTATTATGATGGTATGCTATTGTTGATGATTATTATGATGGTATGCTATTGTTGATGATTATTATTGATGGTATGCTATTGATGATTATGATGGTATGCTATTGTTGAATGAGTTATGATGGTATGCTATTGTTGATGATTATTATGATGGTATGCTATAGTTTGATGATGATGTTTGTGTGTATTTTGCTGATGGTATGATTTGGTTTGATGATCATGGCCTGATTTTGATGAAGATGTTGGTATTATTATTTATAAGGTTATTGTTTATAAGGAGAATTAGGCTGCTAGGGAGAGGAGTGGTGGAGGGGAAGGAAGACGAGTCCCCCTTTTTTAATCTTCCTCATCCTTTGCAAGTCTGCAAGCTGTTTTCTTTTTCGTAGGTACCATGCTTCTCAATTTAGCAGCCATAATGATTCCAGCGGTCAAAAGATCTGAACAACATTCCAGCTCCTCAGAAAGTGACTGTTCACCACATTCTTTGTCTGGGTTAAATGGGATCCAAACTGTCAATCCTCTAACCTCAAATCTTTTCCTCTTGTTTATCCTACATCCACACACTTTCCTTTGTTTTTGTTGATATTTTCACCGACAATGCATGACAAACTTCTCCAATGACCAGTTATGCTACAGGACCTTTTCTCCCCCTCCCTCTTTTCTCTCCTTTACAATCCCCAACCCTCCCCTACCTCTCCTTCACCATCCCATCTCCCCCCCCTACCTCTCCTTTAGACATCCCCATCCCCTCCCCCACCTTTCATTCACCATCTCCACCCTCCCCAACTCTCCTTACCATCCCCATCCCCTGCCCTCACTCTCCTTACCATCCCCAATCCCTCCAACCTCTCCTTTACCATCCCATCCCCTCCCCACCTCTCCTTTACCATCCCCATCCCTCCCCTCCTCTCCTTCACCATCCCCCTCCCCTCCCCTTACCTCTCCTACACCATCCCCACTCCCCTCCCCCTACCTCTCCTTTACCATCCCCATCCCCTCCCCCTACCTTCTTCTTTGCCATCCCCACCTCCAATCTCTTTGGTTCTGAGAGAATAGGGTCAAAACCTTCAAGATGATCCGATGGGCATTGAATAGTTCCGTCGGTCAAGTAATTGTTTACAGTGTATATCATCATACTATCAAATACCACCCATCACTTCACTGACAGGAATATTGAGGGAGGGGGGGTTCTCAATGTTCTCAAGATGCTGTGAGGATGTCATCCAAGTGCATTTGGCCGCGTAAGTCGACATGAAGACGATCCATAGCTTTCTGCCACATTGCTGGAGCTGAAGCAATACCGAAACAAAGCCGGGTATTCACACCCCTTGACTTTTTCACATTTTGTTGTTACAGCCTGAATTTAAAATGAATTGAATTAAAATAAATTTTGTCACCGATCTACACAAAATACCCCATAATGACAAAGTGAAAACATGTTTTTTCGAAAATTTTACAAATTAATTGAAAATGAAAATCTGAAATGTCTTGCGTCAATAAGTATTCAACCCCTTTGCTGTGCCACTCCAAATTGAGCTCAGGTGCATCCAATTTCCTTTGATCATCCTTGAGATGTCTCTACAACTTGATAGGAGTCCACCTGTGGCCAATTCAATTGATTGGACATGATTTAGAAAGAAACACCTTTATATATGAGGTCCCATAGTTGGCAGTGCATGCCAGTGCAGAAACTCCACCATGAAGTCTAAGGAACTGTCCTTAGAACTCCGAGATAGAATTGTGAGGAGGCATAGATCTGGGGAGGGATATAAAACAATTTATTGTGTTAAAAGTTCTCAAGCGCACAGTGAGCTCCATCATTAGGAAATGAAAAGAATATGGAACTACCAAGACACTTCCTGGATCTGGCTGTCTGACCAAACTGAGCAACTGGGCAAGAAGGACCTTAGTTGGGAGTTGGCCAAGAACACAGTGACCACTGACAAAACTAGAGAGTTCCTTTGCTGAGATGGGAGAACCTGCTGGAAGGACAGCAATATCTGCAGCATTTCACAAATCTAGGCTTTCAGGGAGAGTGGCCACACAGAAGCCACTCCTGAGAAAAAGGCACAGGACAGCACACCTGGCGTTTGCAAAAAGGCACGTGATAGATTCTGAGAGAATGAGGCAAAAGATTATGTGGTATGATGAGACGAATATTGAACTCTTTGGCCTGAATGCAAAGCACTACGTCTGGTGGAAACCAAGCACAGCTCATCACACATCTAACACCATCCCTACTGTGAAGCATGGTGTTGGCCACATCATGCTACGGAGATGCTTTTCAGCGAAAGTGACTGGTAGACTTGTAAGGACAGAGGGAACAATGAATGGAGCCAAATACAAGCAAATCCTTGAGAAGAACCTGCTTCAGAGTGCAAAAGACCTGAGACTGTGGCGAAGATTTACGTTCCAACAGCACAAAGACCCCAAGCATCCAGCCAAAGCAACACTGGAATGGCTTCACAACAAGAACGTGAAAGTCCTTGAGTGGCCCAGCCAAAGCCCTTACTTGAATCCCATTGAGAATCTGTAGAAAGACTTGAAGATTGCTGTTCCCCGACGCTCCCCATCCAACTTGACAGAGCTTGAGCAAATCTGCAAGGAAGAATAGGAGAAAATCCCCAAATCCAGATGTCGAAAGCTCATACTGTAATCGCTGTCAAAGGTGCTTCTCCAAAGCATTGACTCGGGGTTGAATACTTTATTGATGTAAGACATTTCAGCTTTTCATTTTAATTAATCTGTAAAAGATTCTAAAAACATGTTTTCACCTTGTCATTAAGGGGTATTTTGTGTAGATCGGTGACAAAAAATTTAAATTTAATCCATTTTATAATCGGGTTGTAACACACCAAAACGTGACAAAAGTCGAGGGGTGTGATTAATTTCTGAATCACTGTACATACCCTGACAAATTGACGGTAAGGAGGTGACGATCCACTGATGTGATCTCGAGATGGAAGTAGGCATCACGCAAGTCCAACTTCGTCAAATACCGACTCCCCGCCAACTTCGAATACATCTCATCAATGGATGGTAGTGGATACTGCTCCACACAGTATCGTTGGGGTTAATGGTTTCTTTAAAGTCACCACACAGGCGGATACCTGCATTCTGCTTAAGCAGTGCTGTGAGACCATGGACGTTGCTCACTCAGAGTGCCCCACCGGTTCAATGACTTCTATCTTTTTCCAATCGGTCGAGTTCTGCTTTGACTCGATCACAAAGAGCATATAGCACAGGTTGAGGCTTGCAGAATCGTGGATTGACACCCTCCTTCATGTGTAGGAGACCTTGAGCACGTATGAGCTTCCCAAGCCAAGGCCCGAATAGAACTTGGTGTTTTCCCAAGATCTCCTCCAACCCGGAAGGAGATGGAAATGCCGTATATACACTGTAAATGTCTGTCAAGTCCAGACGAATTGTGTGCAACAAGTCACGACCCAGGAGAGGTGGTCCAGAACCATCAACCACATGTCGGGCAGCACTGCTTGCTGTTCTCGATAACGAACCACTACATCCACCAAACCTAATGGTTTGATGAACTCCCCAATGTAGGTATGAAGGGTAGTGTGTACCGAGTCCAACACCGGACAACCCAAACGACACCAGGTCTGCTTACTTACTTGTGAGACTGACTGATGCCTTGGTATCCACTGCGAAGTTGACTTGCCTGCTATTCACAGACGGATACCTCAAAGGGGGTGATTTGCAGCTGTCGTCATTGGAAATATGCCAAGTTGATCAATGTTACTGCTCACCTTGACCACATTAACCGATGACGGTGCCTGGCCCTGACGGACCCTCCGCACATGGCCTGTCCTACCACACTGGTGACACACTACATTCCAAAAGGGACAGTTCAAACGAGAGTGTGAGCCAACACACCCCTGGCAAGACTGCTGTGGCAGCTGGCCCTACGATGCACTGCTTGCACGCAGCTGGGATGAAAGAGGCTCCTGATATGTTGACCAAGGTGGGGAATTGTGCGCACGTGACCTGCCAGCAGCGATGGCATCAACAGAGAAGTCCTCCCCAACAATGACGTGAACATCCTTTCGAGCTTGTTACACCACAGCTGCAGTTTCCACCACTTTAGCAAACGTAATCTCTTAATTATAATAATAATAATAATAATAATAGTAACAATAAATTACTAAAAGGTTTATTTCAATTCAACTTCCATCGTGACCAAAGGCCAAATTGAGGTAAGTTTTACAATTGATAATTTTAACATTTAAAATATAATAATACAATAAAATGGCAATAAAAAACAATACCCACCAAAGCAGAATAAATATCACATCAAGAAAAAAAAACAATTTTGCAATAATTTAGCAATTCACATCACATGACATCAAAGATAAAATTTTGACAATCACTGCAATTTATTCATTTTGCGGATAAGAAATGCCATTGGGTTGTTCTTGAATCGTGTGGTTTTACATTTTAACTCCGTTAATTGTTTTGAGTTTCGTAGTTGATAGCCACGATGAGATCTGTCTGCAGGTAACAATAGTGGTGAAGTTTGGAATTTGGAAACAATCTCGTGATAGAACAACAAAGTCGTTCACGTCTCTTGTCAAGCGACTCCCAGACCACAATCGCGTGAACCATCCAAGTAACCGCGGTGGTTTGGGCCAAGCACAAGTCCACAAGGCCTTTTCTGAACAAATTCAACAGCATTGCACTGCTGGTTTGTAATTCCTCTGGACCACACAGGAGGCTCCGTATTCTAACATGGAGCGAACAAAGGATGTGAAAATGGTTACAAGATTATTACTTGGGAGGGAATGGTATTTTAACTTCCGAATCATGTGTAAACAACTATTAGCTCTTTTGACGACAGAACTGACATTCACATCCCATTTCAAATCTGCCTGCTCTAAGATACCCAACAGTTGAATGATATTACAATTTTGGATTGTACAACGTTGTTCAACGATAGGTTAGAAGGGGTTGGTCTGTTTCACGCGAAACGGATGTCAACAATCGCACGCTTTTTGCGGTTGAGACCCATTCCGTTCTCTACACACCAGTTGCGAAGTTGTTCAAGAACGACTGACCTACAAGATTCAGTGTGTGGACTACGCTTTTCAATAAATGTAAGGTCGTCAACATATTTGAAGCAGTGAATACCGGTGGCAATTTTGTTGTGGCCAGCATCGTTGATCATGGCAAGAAGTACAACAGGTCTCAACTTTGTTCCATGGGGAACTCCAGCATGAATGTGTGTCCAATCAGAGACCTTGTCAATGTACTTAACACAACTGTTCACGATTTGAAATAAAGTCACTTATGCAAGAAATAAGAGATGAATCGACTCCCATTTGTTAGAGTTTTGAAATAGCGATCATGTGATCATTATGATCAAAAGCTTTAGAAAAAATCTGTAAACTATATAGACGAATTGATCTTGGTGTTTGTGCATGCTCACGAAGTGTGTGCAGAATATCAATCGGCCAATGTGAAGTTGATACACCTTCAATGTTTCCAAACTGTTTGGAGTCAAGGTTCTGCTTCATTGCTTCCATCGTTCGCTGCGCTATGAAGTGTTCTGCAATTTTTGAGAAGTGGGCAGTCAGAGCAACTGGGCGCAAGTTGTCGATGGTGGCAGGTGACGATTTTGGAATTGGAACGACATGCCCTTTTCCACTGTACTGGAACTGTCTGTTGCTTGTATGATGCATTAATTGTGTCAGTCAGAGGTTCGGCTGGTTCATAAGAGAACTGGCGGATAAGTCTGGCAGAGATGTTGTCAGGACCACTTGCTTTGCGAGATTCAATTTTCCCAAGTTCTCAACAAACCTCTCATGGCTGGACTTGACAGATCATGGCTCTGTGGAGAGGCTTTGTTGCATTGATCTCCAGCGGTTTACGATCATATTGCACCTTCACCTGTCTTCCATAGGTGTACAGATGAAACTTTTCCAAACCAAAAACAACTGCAAGGAGCTCCTTCTCTATCTGTGCGTACCTGCATACCAGATAGAGCCCTGTTGGCGTACGCTATGGGATGTCCTCTTTGAATCAGTATAGCACCAAGTCCAGTGTCCAGTGTCAGAAGTGACCACCACCAGTTGACATCTTCCTGTCAGTCTGCATAGTGGCTTGTACTTGTCACTAAGACCTGGAAAGAATTTGCTGAGAGAGTTGACAAAACCGATGAATCGCTGTACCCCTTGTCCATCAGTTGGCTTTGGCATTTGCACAACAGCTTTCACCTTTTCTGGGTCTGGTTTCAGACCCTCTGAAGTGACTACTTGACCAGTGGAGGCCACTTCTTTCGGTTTCAATTTTGCCTTGTCCTTGTTCATCTTCAGGTTTCACTCTCTACATCTCTCCATCAGTGCTCTCACCTTCCTGTCATGGTCTCTCTCTGCCTCTGCCTGTGTTTTTCCCTTCCCAAACACCAGCATGTCATCTGCTACTGACCTCACTCCCTGCAACCCCTCTAGTGCTTGGTTTTGTCAACTCTGAAATTCTTCTGGGGCTGTCGAAAGCCCAAATGGCATCCTCGGCCATCAACAGTATATCTGCCATATGAGGTTTTGAATCTGGTCAAGTATGGACTCTCCTCATTTAGTTCAATGTGCCAGAAACTCTTCTTGGCATCAAATATGCTGAACATCTTTGCCTTGTTCAGCTCTGTCAGTATGTCCTCACTTGTTGTCATTGGATAGTCAGGTCAGGTCAGCTCAGGTAAGGTATGGGAGCATGTGCTGGAGCAGCGCGTTACTGCGTCCACTTTCCGCCGCTACTCCAGGGGCCTCCATCTGGCCATTCCCAGGCAGATGCCTGGCCTATCCCCGTCTCCTTGAGATGCCGATCAACCTGCTGCAACCACAAGACTTGTGGTCAGCCCCTTGCTCTCCTGCACTCATGAGGCTCCCTCGCTGAGAGAATCTGGTAAGCAGGATCAGAGTCAGTAAAACGAGCCACCTGTCCATACAGCCGCAGCTGACACTCACAGACTATACAGGTAACAAATCCCATCTGTGTGTCCAATGAGTGGTTGCTGAGAGAAACTAAGTCTGACCAGCGATAGCCAAGGATTCTCCGAAGAGACTTGGTACCGAAGGAGTTAAGTCTGCATCTCAGTAGCAGAGACATTGGATCGTGACATCTCTGAAGTTCTTGATTAAGGTATATTGATCCAAACAAACTCTCAATTTCCCATTGCATTTCTCCACACACACAAGGTTTGATACCCAGGGGGTCGGCAAGTCTACAGGAGCTAATATCCCTGCCTCAGTCAGCTTGTCGAACTCTGCTTACAGTTATCCTTTCAGAGCAACTGGAATACACCTTGGTGGATGCACTACAGGCCTCTCGCTCTCATCTAGCATAGGATGGTATTTGCCTTCCAGCTTTCCATTCCACAATAGCGACATTTATGTAACTTCGAGAGAGCTTGGTCATCCGATAAAGACGGTTTCTGTGTGCCATTACCGATCTGCACGGACTTCTACATTGTGAGGTCCATTTCTTGTTGTGGCCTCTCACTCAATGTTGACTCCCCGATTCCGCAGATCATTCTGTCCCAAATCAGACCGTCTTGCAAATTTCCCAAGTTGCAATTTTATTGCCACGAACTTGAGCTCTTTGAGGTATTCCCCGAAGGATTCTCCCTCTCCTTGATTCCTTGTAAAGAATCTGTAGCGATCAACTTTTTCATTCTTGGAAGGGGTTTCAATGTGTATCAAATGTCTTTAACACATTTTCGAGCATTTCCACGCTTGGCTTCATCGTCTGATACAACTCCTGCTCTTTATTGCCAACGAGATACAGTAACATCTTTGTCTTTCTGACTATTGTTGTCTTTTTGAGCAGCCATGTCTAAATCGAGGTACAATAGCAGCTCTTCCTTCCACAGCCTCCACACCTGTGGTAGGTTTCTGGCCTTCAAATCTCGTTGTTGCGGTGGCTTTGGTGACTCCATGATCATTCACATAAACTCTAACATCGAGTGCTCAAGATAAACACTTCTACTCCAGGTACTTGATCTCATAAAAAGGCTTTTACAACCAATTAATGAGGGGTAATTAATTCATGAGAGGTGTAAACCCATCCCCCAGAGAGAAGCGTCCACTCTGACACGAGCAGCTCAGAGCAAGGCTGGAGAAGCTTCTCACCTTTTTTCACATCCACAGCTGACTCAACTCGGAAAGATATTGCTCCTACCACTTCTGACACCATTTTGGTCTTTCTCTTCCTCCTTATTAGAAATCATTGACAACTTGTTTGGTTCAAGTACATGGAGCAACCTTTATTAGCCGGTACATGTCGCTTGACAAGATGGAGCCCCTACCCGAGACCCCAACACGCAGTCACTCTCTTTAGCATCCCCTGGCACTATCCCTCTTCCAGTTTCTAATCTGTCACATTGTGAAGTGTGTCCCAAGATCACTCATCACTGGGTTCACTGAGACTTGGTATGTCGTCTTCTTCAGAACAAAGAATACACGCTCCTCTCAAACGAACGTGTCCTTGGTGATAGTTATCTGAAAGTCCAAATAATCCAGCAAAGGATTCTTGTTCTTTTGTGTGTGTGGCACAAGGCTACGGGTAGCATCAATTTTCTTGGGGGTGCGGATGTGCCGCTGATGCAATCCCCTCTGGAGGTTATTATACAGGAATTTATAATTTGTTCATGGTGCCGGCGAAAGCTCGCCTACTCTTCACGAACGACACCATGGGATCTTTAATGTCCACCGACTAATTCCGGCAGACGGGGCGTCCGTTTAATGACAATCCGAGAGACGGTACACACATTGACGAATCACCCCTGCCCGTGCAACACTGGGATGACTGTTCTATTGCTTGGTCGGGATTCAAACCCAGGCTATACTGCTTAGAGGCGAGTGTCGGGACTTGTCGGCCATCCTACCAACCCTTTGTGTATTCCCAATTACGAATCCTCGTTGTATTTAATTCTTAGAAGATATGTATAAAAAGGCCCTTTGTACACACTTTTCTCAACATCAGAAAAGCTTTTAAACGGTGGAGCTTGAAGCAGCCTCGACATTTGTACTATTTGGGCCTTTTCTCCATCTCTATCTCTCTTTTCATGTTTCTTCCTCGACCTTTACTTGAATTGTAATTTCCTTTGATTTCTACTTTTGGATCTTCCTTTCTTTGCCAGGGAAAGTTAATATATTTCACACCCTTGCGGTTTATCGCATCGGTTACCTTCGGCGGATTCAGTCGAGCAACCATTTTGTCAAGCTGATGAGCACTTATGTCTGAAACAAATTGCTGCTCGAGACCGACACTGACGTATCCTTTTGCAAGTCCTAACTGTGATCATCGCACGCATCTCCTTTCGGGTCGTGGACCGTATGTCCACCCTGCATCCCACGCAAATGTGGTTCCACGACGGCCGTGTCATCGTTTCGTGAACGTTGTTCCAAGGAGATCACGACGACCTGTCGACAAAGGCAAAAACCCTTCCTCGTGAACGCGCGTTTGTGAAGTTTTCGTGTTTAATTACCCAGAGATGCCGATCCTTGAAGCAATTACTCTTTAGGTTTTGCTTTTCGTGTCCGAATTGAACATTGCCTCCATGGCGGGTTCTCCGTCGTTCTTGAAAAATGTTCCAGTTCATCAAAAGTCGATTAGGTCTTGCATTACTTCAGCACCACTTTGCGTTTTGTGATCTTTTCACCTCTGATGGTGTATTTTCGACGAATTCCGAGAAGAACAGCTCATCGCTTTGTCCCATAAGACTCTGCACACGGCGATGGCTGCCATGACGTTTGAGTGTTTGAGGCATTCATTTGTCACCGCTCTTCGCCATTGATCTGTCAATGCCACCGCCATTGGGAACGGGCTGAGTGATGTTCTCCGAGTGTTCCTTTGACTGTGAAAACTGCAGAGTTGCACCGAGCGAAGAACCGTTGAGGCAAATGTTTAATTATATCCGTGATTGTTCAAGATCGTTTATCAAAATTTACATTTTACACCGTTGCATGAAAAAATACGTCATCAAGTAGGCAATGGTACTTTGGTAAATTTCTTATAAATTTACATGGAGGCAGAAATGTACATGCCTCGTGCGTGATTGGCTGAAACGCATTGGACGTCACCATGTGTGTCATGGCCAAGCGTGAGCACACTAACATGTTGGTGATGCCACATTTGTCTTAATTATTTGTGCCTTGTCCATTGTGGATTCACTTGACTCGTCCAATTCGTCGGCAATCCCTATCAGAGGAGTGACGATTCATCAGTTCGTACCCTCCGTCGTTCTCCTTTTTCCTGAGCCTCGACTTTGGGGAAAAAAGGCCTTAAAAAAGTCCTTGGCCTTAAAAAAGAGGCCTTGCAGCCTCGTGGCAGAGATGCTGATTAAGTTGAGAATTTTCAATTTAAAGATCCCACGGTGTCCTTCGCGAAGAGTAGGTGAGTTATCGCCGAGACCCTGAACCAATTATAAAATCCTGCCCTAACCCACATGGGCACTTTGACCATGGCATTGTTCTGCACTGGTGATGACCATGGCATTGTTCTAAGTGGTGATGACCATGGCATTGTTCTACAGTGGTGATGACCATGACATTGTTGTACACTGGTGATGACCATGCATTGTTCTGCACTGGGTGATGACCATGGCATTGTTCTACAGTGGTGATGACCATGGCATTGTTCTACAGTGGTGATGACCATGGCATTGTTTTGCACTGTGATGACATGGCATTGTTTTGCACTGGTGATGACCATGCATTGTTTTGCACGTGATGACCATTGGCATTGTTTTGCACTGGTGATGATCATTGCATGTTCTGCACTGGTTGATGACCATGGCATTGTTCTACAGTGGTGATGGCCATGGCATTGTTTCTACTGGTGAGCCATGGCATTGTTTCTACAGTGGTGATGGCCATGGCATTGTTCTACACTGGTGATGACCATGCATTGTTCTACACTGGTGATGACCATGCATGTTCTGCACTGGTGATGACATGGCATTGTTCTGCACTGGATGACATGGCATTGTTCTGCACTGGTGATGACCATGCATTGTTCTACACTGGTGATGAACATCTTTATTTGAGCCTCACCTCATGTTACAGGTTTTATTGATCCTCTCTTTTTGTGTATGAAGAGCTAGAACACAGAATGAATCAGGATGCAATGGAACCAAAGAAACGGCAGAAAGAGAATGGGGAAAATGCCAACAACAGGGTGGTCGGAGAAAATAGACAGAGGCAATAAGGGATGCAGGTAATGATGAGGGTTAGAAGAGAATGCAAGGTGTGGACAAGATGAAACATAAGCAATATCTTTAGGGTTGGGGGGGGGCGTGGGGCTAGGGAGGTTCTCTAACAGGTGTAGAAAAGATAATGGTTGGGGAAAAGGGATGATCTGAGATGGTGGTCATCCTGTGCTGTTGTGTTCAGTTACTGATGACCATTCTCGACACAACATTTAATGCCTGGATCAACTCAAATTGCGATTTTACAACTGTGACTATTAAACCTTCTTGAGGAAACATTGGACCCGTTTTCCTTTCCATGTCGTAACATGGTGTCTTTGGCTCATATTTTATGTTTTCCTCTGTCTCTGTCTCTGTCTCTGTCTCTCGCTCTCGCTCTCGCTCTCGCTCTCGCTCTCGCTCTCTCTTTGTTTGTGTATTGGGCTTAACTAATATATAACACAATGTCTCACAAATGTATTGGACCCGTTATGTTCTCCTGGATCAGACATTACGTGGCGGAGGTATGCGCTCTACCGAGTGCCCTTCTTGTTTTATAATTGCAATGCTCTCTCTGCTAATGTCCTTCTTCTTCGTGTGGAGCATGTAGCTGTGGGTGACATCATTTGCTGGGGGTGGAGCGGTGCTTCTGATACAGTGCCCCTTGTGGATTAGGGCAGGATTTTATAATCGGTTTGACCAGGGTCCCGGCGATAACTCACCTACTCTTCGCGAAGGACACCGTGGGATCTTTAAAGTCCACCAACAAATGTCGGCAGATGGGACGGCAGCTTTAACGTCCATCCGACGGACGGACACACCCATTGATTAATCACCCTGCCTGTGAAACACCAGGAAGGCAGTTTATAGCTGTGTCAGGATATAAACCCAGGCTTGACAGCTCAGAGGGGGATTTGCATACCTGTTGACCATTCTACCAGTCCTCTCCACTACCCCCATCAAGTGTGTTTTGTATTTTGTGGTGATTGTTGATCTAGCCCAGATCGGTGTTCTAACACCTCCTCAAGACCTTGCCATCAAACTTGAACAATGTGCACCTTCATGCTGTGGATCACTCCCCACCTTGATCGTTCACAGATCACTCCACAAAACCTTTTGTCACATTGAAAGGTCCCAGGATGCACCTGTTTGATGTACCGAGCCATGTAATCGTCACACCGGTGGAAAGCTTGTGTGACGATACCAGTACTCTTCCATGGTATTCCTGAGGATGCAACCCTCGAGAATCTGCACCGGTGTTTGCCTGACATCCTGATATCTCCATAAATTCCTCGCCACACAGTTACGAGGTTTATGTGATGGATAAGTTATTGACGTCTCTTCCGTCTCGGAATCTATCACAGAACTTTCTTCCCTCTTGAGGTGATGATCGATGGTGTGTCAGATCGATAGCCCATGGTTGTGTTTCCTTCATGAGGACGTTCGTCATGGTGGGGATGGTTCGGATTGTTGCACTCTTCGACCCAATTATCATTCTTTCTTGGAACTCCGTTACCCCCCCCCCCCCCTTACCCTGTAATACAATCCTCTGAGCAATGGGACTATTCCCCGATGGATGATGATATTTTATCTTTGGATGTTGTTCCTCGTAATGCAAATCAAATGCATCCACGGGCAATTGGAAGTCCTCTGACATAGTGAAACGAGGACATTACACTCTGAAAGTTGAATCTGAGTAAGGTAAACAGTTCGTTGGTGCTGGTACTAGACAGAAACTGTTTGGCACATACCTTCCCTCTTGGTGCGCCATCATCCACATTGTATGCAGTGGCTGGTTTGCCATCCTGGCCTCTTTCCTGCGTGGCCTCCTTTCGTGAAGTAGAGACGTTGTCGCGATCAAACACCTAGATGCACCTCATCACAGTCTTTGGTCTTGCTGTCCAGTGTGGTGGTGACCAGTGATCCGCCCACTCGGCACAGGTCTTGAGTCACGTGAAGTTCCCCACAGCCATGCCGTCTATGACGGTCACCTTCTTGGATGGCAGTGGAATATCATCAGTTGCAATGTCTGGCCGCTGACCATCTTCAGTCGTAGTTTGCTTGACCACACAGCTTTGTTGACGACTCGTGATGTTCTGTCTGTCTAGGTGTTGGAGACCTCACTCGAAGCTTCATCCAGGCCACTGTCTTCTACGGCATTGCAAGCTGCCCTCAGTGTGGCCATCGCAGTGTGCATCTCACCCAGTCTCAGCACCAATTTCCCCTTGCAGTCATCCCTACTCATCTCGAGCTGCTTGGCTCGCTCGTACGAGGTCATGTCCAATGTGATCACCATCTTCCTGTCAGGACCCACAACCATGCAGTTGTTCTGCTGTGTCTGCTTTTAAGACTGTCATCAGTGTTTGCCATTCATAGGCAGGAGCTGCTACCAAAGGAAGGGCAGCAATTTCTGTCACAGGTTTTTTTTTCAGAGGCGAGGAGTGAGTTGTAGGCAGGCCAGGTAGGGATGTTGTGCTTTGTGGTCTTGCTGCCAGGTGGAGTTTCTGTTTGTGTGGCATTGTGGACCACTGAATCATCAATGTCGGCATGCTGAGGTGCATCATTGAGGAGTTTGTCTTCTAGCTCTTCCACTGCTGTGATGTTCATGGATTGGACGTCAACGAGCGCTTCATATGAGCGCACAATGGTGCGTGAAAGCAGCCACAACACAGTCCTGTGCATGGAAGTGCTTGAGAACATCTTCGGTCGACCCGGTCTTGAACCCAGCAAAGGTAGGACATGGGACCTTTGGCAACCTGTCTGTTTGGTGCGAACCAGGAGACAAAATTTGGAGTAATCGGACTCTTCAGAGAACGGTCTTCGGCCTTGCCATGTCGCGTCAGTTTGCGTGTGTTCTGGCTGTCTCCAGCCTGTTCACTCCGTTGGTGGAGTGCAGCGGCATGGAGTGCCTGTTTCCCATCGGGTGTGTCTTCGTTGAGGTCACTGTTGGCCACTGCAAAGAAAATGAATGCACCTGATCTCTGTAAAGTAACCATCCCCATCCTGCCCTCGTTTGTGAACGAAGGTCAGAAATTTTAAGGCCACCGTGTTGAGGCCAAAAAATTTGTGTTCGTGATTAAGGCAGATGCTATCGTGCAAGTCATCATCTTTAGATATTGGATTCCTTCACCAAATTGACCTTTGACCTTTACACAGTGATCAGTAAGAGGGATGAAAGTTAATTGGCTTGATCTTTTCCATCTCGCTCGCATTGCTTGTGCAACGTTTGATTGGAACTCCCCCTTTTTTTTGCTCTAAAGAGGACAACCTGTGCCTCCGAGACCACGGCGATGGTTTATGATTGCTTTCGTCACCTGTCGAGTTCATAAACCTGCTAAACGATTCGAAAATGAACGAACACAATTTCGACAGATTGATTTGTGATTATGTAATTATAATAAGAGCAGTTCAAACAAGCGCAGCCATAACACAGGGAGAGTGAGTGTGGCTGTACATTCCCACGATTAGCCATAAATTAGGGTCCACGGCGACCTGGGCTCCATTCTCAATTTACTGACCACCGATAATGAAAACACCGCGGGCGAGCCATCTCTCTTGCCTTCACCGTGTCGAGGCAAACGTATTTGTCAGGTTCACAGATGATGCATGATCGTGCGAGGCAATTTGCATTTGTCGTTTCAGCAAGAGCACCGACCGGCTCGAGCACCAGCTGGGGGCTCCAAATGCCGGGGTGAAGGAATTCCTCCAAATGTAAATACAAGCACCGATCTCCACGTCTGCAACTCTAATCTACCACGCATATCGTTTCGTGTTCACATTCACTGGGTTCTGCTGTGACGGGTCGTCGGGTAGTGGCTGCAGCTCAGCAGCAGTTAGTTCGTCTCGGCGGCTTTGCTGAGAGTTCCTTCCTTCGTGGGACCGCCGTCGGGATGAGGTTGATTGAAATTCCTTTCAAGCATATCTCGCTCCCCAAGCAGCAAAATACGAACCTCATGACAAAAAGGGCATCACGAGGCTGACATTTCATCCGATCGATCGAGGTGACGGGTGAAGCATCTGGGAATTCAGGGTTGGTTGCATCATCTCCCTTTTGGGAGTAAGATTGGTGTTGGCTTATTGACGGTTAAGGTGGCTGGCTTGAGATCTTTGGTTCTTGAGTTGGAGTCCCTTCCTTGTCGTTGACATCACACCAGGTGGGTTGACTCGGCGTGTCATCCCACCGAGGTCGGAGTACCGGCTTTCTGGTAGGTAACGGGGCACTGCATCAGCGACAGAAATGACGCAACCAGCAGCTCCCGGCTGCATCCGAAACACCGGCTCTTGGTAGTTGAATTATTAAAGGAATCGTGTGACTTGCCTTTTTTTCGGAGCAAGGCACACCGATGGCAAAACTGTCTCACCGGAATGGGGGGGGGGGGGGGGGGGGGGGGAATGGAGCTGTCATTGTGAATCCATTTTGAAACCGGAGAGAACATTCCATGGAAACATAATCCACTAACACGTCACAATTGCTGACGTTTCAACTGAAAAATGGTAGTTTGTTTTAACCAAGTCGTAACAGAGAAGTCATTGGATTACTGACACACCCAGCACTCACAACCATAATCATGTTTACAAATAACCTTGGAGAGAGTCAGAGAGAGTGTCAGAGTCAACAGTCGGGTGATCCGCACGACTGTTGAATAGCAGAGAACAAATCGGGATGAATAAGTACCGGTGTGCTAACGTTGTCTGTGCTTGGTGATGTACACAAGGGGGCGGAGGGAGATGGCGTGTTCAAGGCACACGTGACGTGCAAAGAGCAGGTAGGTCAAAGCCAGGTGGGAGATGGAAGAATAACATGAGACATCAACATTTGATTGGTGTACTCATGTGAACGCACCAGGCGGCCTGGTTGGATAACCTAGAGGTATGCACGCACGCTCACCTGTGAGCTGTCCAACTTGGGTTTGAATGCCGACCCAGCTATAAATCTATCATTCTGGTGTTTCAAAAGTCTTGTGTTGGTTTAACGGTTTAAAGTGGCGCAAGATCTTAAGGTGTTGAGATTGAGCGCCCTTCGTGCCGTTAAATAACACCAGGTGGGTTGATGCAGCCTGTCATCCTTCTGAGGTTGGCAAAATGAGTACCAGCTTACTGGGACCGGGGCACTGCGTCCGTGGCACAGCTGTGCTCCCAGCATTGATGCAACCAGCAGCAACGTGCTGCATACGAAATAAGAATAATAATCCTGTTGTTTCGCGTGCAGGGTGATAATTGCACAAATTGTGTGCCCCGTCCCTCGGTTAGACGTTTAACTGGGCGTCACGTCTGTCGGTATTAGTTGGTGGACGTTGAACATCTTATGGTGTTCTTCACAAAGGGTGGGTGAGTCATCACTGACATCCTGAGCACATTACAAATTCCTGCCAGAACCTACAGGGAGCACCGCATCAATGGCACAGCTGCACCCCTGTAACATCCGATGCTAACCCGCAGCCACGCGCTGCATACAAACGACGACGACAAAGGCAACAGGCTTTGTGCCTCGGCATTCTGGCTTCAGAGGCCAATAACACCCGAGGCCTCGGTCTCCACCTGGCCGACAAATGCCAACCATGATGTTGAGTGAGCTTCCAGCACGTATCGGAGAGCAGTGGTCCATCCGTCCATCCATCCATCCATACTCTATACTCTGTGCAGAGTCGAAGAAGTCTCCTGGGCTATTGGGCACAACCCTGGACAGGTCGCCACTCCGACGCAGAATACTCGGAATGGCTCAATCATCCCAGCAAGCTGGTGCTCATTTTGCCGACCTCGGAAGGATGACAGGCCGAGTGAACCTCACCTGGTAATGCAATGGCTGAGCGGGATTTGAACTCAGGACCCTCGGATCCCAATCCCACCACCATCGCATTGCTATCATGTGCAAAGGATGCTTGGGTGCCCAGCGATGACCTGAACAGTCCCACGGAATCCTTTTTGGCCTACCCACGACGCCCAGACATCGCTCGTCTATCGAAGGCAATTTTGAAATGTGACTCCAATGCACAAGACGCGTCCCGGATGTTTATATCCATGCTGGCAGACAGAGATGCTGCGGCAGAGCGTCGTTTACATGCTCGTCAGACTCTTCGGAATTGCCAGGGATAATTACAATCCGATGTAATTACAGACGTGATACGAGCAGATATCCTTATTGGTGTCGTGAAAACTTTTAAACCCTCTTTATGGAGAAATACCATGGTAAAAATACCTGATAACTCCGATAGTAAGGTAATTATATGATGATAACTCCTATAATAAGGTAATTATGTGATGATAACTCGTATAATAAGGTAATTTTATATTCATGATAACTCCTCGAGGAAGATAATTATATGATCATGATAACTCGTATAATAAGGTAATTATATGATGCTGATAACTCGTATAATAAGGTAATTATATGATGATTATAACCCATAATAAGGTAATTATATGATGATACTCGTATAATAAGGTAATTTTATATTCATGATAACTCCTCTACTAAGATGATATATATGATTATGATAACTCTATAATAAGGTTAATTCATATGGATGATTATAACTCCTATAATAAGGTAATTATATGATGATTATAACTCCTATAATAAGGTAATTATATGACTATGATAACTCGTATAATAAGGTAATTATATGATGTTAACTTGTATAATAAGGTGATTATATGATGATTATAACTCCCTTAAAAAGGTAATTATATGATGATAACTCGTATAATAAGGTAATTATATGATGATAACTCGTATAATAAGGTAATTATATGATGATTATAACTCCCATAATAAGGTAATTATATGATCATTATAACTCCCATAATAAGGTAATTATATGATGATAACTCGTATAATAAGGTAATTTTATATTCATGATAACTCCTCTACTGAGATAATTATATGATTATGATAACTCGTATAATAAGGTAATTATATGATGATTATAACTCCTATAATAAGGTAATGTATATGATGATAACTCGTATAATGTAATTAGATGATGATAACTCGTATAATAAGGTAATTTTATATTCATGATAGCTCCTCTAGTAAGATAATTATATGATGATGATAACTCCTATAATAAGGTAATTATATGATGATGATAACTCATATAATAAGGTAATTAGATGATGATAACTCGTATAATAAGGTAATTATATGATGATGATAACTCGTATAATAAGGTAATTATATAATCATGATATATGATTAGCATATTGAAGACGGCCCTTCTCATCCCCAATTTTATTTGTGTATTTAATTACATGAATTCAACACCATCCAGAAATTGAGTTGATTGTGTTTCATGGTATTTCTCGGTACATCAGAGTAGGTATGTTCACATTCTTGCATCATTACACCTGTTTACCATCATTACACATTAGAACAGTTGCTCTGGTGAAAACCCTTTGGTCAATACAAGGCATTATCACCATCTACCACTGATGGAGGACGAAGGTTGTTTTCACTCTTGTTTGTTTGTTTGTGAACACGATATCTGAAAAAGTTGTGGATGAGTTATTACAAAACTTGGTGCATGAGTTGGGTAGTTGGTAAGAACATACCACACTGTATTACACGCATACAGAAAGGGTGCACGTCGAACAGCTGGGAGAGAAACAGAGAAAAGCGAAGTGAAGAGAAAAATGTGATGATGGAAATAGGGGATGGTAGGGGAGTTTGTGATGAGGGGAGATGAAAGGTGAAGAGAGATGGGGGGGGGGGGGGGGTTGGAGAAAGGGAAATGGATGGGGAAATGGAGGTTGTGGGGTCATTGATCCTACCATTTTGTTTATGTAATACGTGGAAGGTCCCTTTTCCCTATTGCCTCTTGAACGCTCGGGGTGGTCTAATCAATCACCATGGGCTAGAGTGTGATGATTGAATACCATATCGTCATATTAACATTAAATGTCATCTTTTCCAAAGGTTATTTATCCACCCACCGCCCGCCCCAGCGCCTATGCCCGTCCCTGCCGCCTTATTTTAAGTTCCAATTTTGACCACATATGGCTTTGACCACCAGTCCCTGTTAATTCGCATAAGCCTGTGACCTCGTCGGGTTAGTGTAATCATTCCAAGGTGTGGAGGCACAGCATCCTGGAGGAACATCACACCAACCCCACCAGATTATTCGTACATATCCCTGGTGGACGGTGGTGTCTCGATGGAGTGATCTAGTTAACGCCTTCACTCCCATTTCTACATTCCGTGTTCCTTTGACTCTAAGATCTTTAGTTATTTTCAGCATCGGTATCCCAAGCCCAAGTTCCCTGTCCCCATTTGACGAGCAGTTTTGAGGTTAATAGATTCCTCAATGGGGATTACCTTAATGATTGGTTGAAAGGGATGATTGCTGGAAGGTTAAATGACCAATTCTCTCTGTTTTCAAAGCTTTTTATAATCGTTTTTACAATCCAATTAATTTACCTGTACGGTGCATTTATACTAAGTGACCATTTAATCAAACTTGCACACCTTTCCTCCTCTCATTGTGTACCCTTGGAGGAACATGTGACTTTAACTGCGATTTATCACGTGTAGGGGGCTGCGCCGACGCGACAACGTCTCAAAGACAGAAACTATACCCCAAATGATGGGGCGCCTTGTGGGTCCTGATACCGACGAGTTGAGATGATGCGAATGACCCGTAACGAAGCACCAAACAAGCCCCCATGAATTATGAAGACGCTTATTGGCTCTTTTTCCAAGGGGGAAAAAGAGAGCAGGAAATCGAACCTGCGTTGGACACACAACTGTTGTTTGCATGCCGTGCAAGGAGCTAATGGACCGTCTCACTCCACCTCCACCCTCCATGGGAAAGGGGCGTTTGTCCAAATCGTTTTTTGTCTTCTCTCACCATCCTGACGGCCGATCCGATGGCCACTCATTCCCTCACTCAGACTACTCTGAACCATGCTCCTCGCGCTCCCACCCTCGCCTGCATAATGCAATGCCTACACGGTCATCACAGCACGTATTCTCGGCCCTTGGCTCGGGCCTAGCCCTGCTTTGCACCAGTTTCCATCTACCTAAGAGTAATATTTACACTGCAGCTGCCTTTTGCAGAACCACCGTCTAGCAAGCGCCGGCAAAGTCCAGTCTCCTGTGCAGGATGGCCACCCAACACATGCTACAACTCAGTCTCTTTCAGAGCACCTCGATGATCCATTCTCTCACTGGAAAGACTTGAATTACAAACCAATGTCTCCCGAATGAGACATCTTTTATACTCCTCACCGGCCTTTTCTCGCCGAGATGAGTCACCCAAGCTGGATCTCCAGCCATGTGACTCACTGACCACTACTACACTGGTTACTCCCTGTGGCCTTTTCTCTTTGTTTCATCGTCTTGCTTATTGCTCATTCTACTCAGCTTATTCATGCTGCTGCTCCTTGATTCGGAGTGTCGCATGTGCACCATTAACTGCTTTTACTTAACTATCCTAATCCCCTAGATGTCCCATCACATGCTCAGCGTCTAGGCCTCTAATGGCTGACAGTTTATCCAATTCCTGAGCAGACGAATCCTGTTCACCAGCTTCTGCAACTTCCTCTGCGTCCAACGCTACGTCACTGATTTCTTGGCAAACAAAACTACTGCCACTTAACCATAACTAATTGACCATAACTAATTTCTCGGAAAAAAACAAATGCAAAAAGAAGTCTTTATTTAATAATTTGCATCGTTATTTTGCCCTATGATCTATCCACTAATGTTATCCAAATTGAACCTTTTCTTAGTACTCGCAAAAGTACCGTCCCCAGTGATGGGAAAAGTTTAAGTTGATCTATCAATTAAAATTATTTCACTTTTTAAAAATGTAAATTGTGTTGCACTCCAAAAACGCGGCTTTTTCATTTGAGACAAATTGGTCGTCCAGTTTGCCAAAATTTCGATATTGATCACTTTGACCTCAAGTTGCAGCCTCGAAACGGCATCTGAGGTCACGTTCACATAGCCCATGTTACTTCCCACACAAAGTTGGATCTGCACCCTAAGTTTAGAGTTTGTGGCTTTAAAGATATAGCCGTGTATAAGGAACAGACCCACAGAGAGACATTCACATTTATATACCGGTATCTTCATATTAACCCCAACACTTAAAATGGTTACGGCCAACATAGTACAGTAGATTAAAGAAAAATCGTTCAGATTGTGAAAAAAGTGTGAAAATTGGCAGACATGTTCATTTTTATATGTTCTTTCATATAAGAGCAGGGCACACCTGATCAGAATACATTTATGGCCGCCATCCTGAATTTCAAAATGGCCGCCACCAAAAATTATATTTTACGATATCTCGGTCACCAAGAGACCTAGCAAAATGAATAAAGAGTCTGATCCAATGTTTTCACACACAAGGAATCCAATGAACACACTTAAAATGCTCTATTGTCAGTCTTTCTGCTTTAAAATGACATATACACTGTCCCAAGTGTAGTTCATCTGGTCTAGATACAGTTCTGACTTCACTCTGTCTGATAACATGTTCCTGCACAATGGCGAAGTTCAGTGCATGGGAGAGATGCACAGAAACATTTGCATGGTGGTCTGCATGCCTTTTTGCAGCCGCATTTGATCAGCTCTGTGCAGGATTTCTCCGCCTCGGCAAGTGCTGTCCAGAAAGGTATCCACTGTTCAATGGCATTCTTCGTCCATCCCCAGTCGCATGGGTTTGGTAACTGCTGCTTAGATATCAGCGCTTGGCCCCAGATGTGTTCTGCTTGGTATGTCGACCTCTTGATATGTTCCGTGAGGGCTGCCTTTGTGGGAGGTAGGCGATCTATCTGTCTTCCTTTCGCAAACAGAATCTTCCTTGCCTGATTCACCTCGGTGCCTTCACTGGTTCTATCATAAAGACGTATGGCGAACCTTTCCAGTTGACACACATTCTCATCTGAGACCGATGAAGCTCTTAGGAATACTCAAGAAAGTGTCCGTTATATCGGGAAATTGGTCCAGGTGTCCCAAGCGTTTTTCTTCCAATACCATTGAATGACGACGACGTGTCACAGCCAGTGAAGGCATGGAAGACAGAAGAGCTTTGGCCTTATTTTCACCAAGACTGTTTGCAATCGTGTGACCGGTATTAACCTGTAGTGTTTCTTGACTCCATATGCAACCCATAGTTCGGCACCCATAGTTCGTCAAGGGATAAAGCGTGAAATATGGCAATTGCAAGGACAACAACGTCAGTGTTTACTGACCTGATCAGGATTCTGTGATGGCCATTTTGTGCACAATGGAGAGCATGCAAGATATACCTCGTATCGGCTTCTTCATGGTTGCATGGAGCTGGAGAAGATTCTATGTTGCACTCTTGGGAAAAGATGACATTGGTATCTTGTGTGCTATATAGCTCCTTCTCTTGTGTGGATAACTTAGCGACGACGCACTGTGACAGGTAATGATACAGCTCACTCTTATTTTGGTCCACGCAAAGAAAGCTCTGCCAGTTCTGTGGGATTGGCGTAGAATTTGTGACAATAATGCGGCTCCCCGTTCCCTCCTCTTTCTCGTTGAACTTTCAAACTGTTGTCAATATACCGATCCCATATAACATCCAGACGTTTTGTGTTTTGCAGATTTCTCAGCACATAAGGCAAGAACACATTTTCAGCATAGTCTCCGAATGTTGAGCAGGACTTAGGAAGCAGCATATTGACTATAACAGATCCATCGAGAATCTTGGCATCTACCTCTGGTGTACCACACTCAGAAGCCGTACTAGTAGCCAGCTTGTCGAAACATCCAATAAGGTCTGATTTAGTAACTGCCTCAGTTCTCCCATGTCTGATAGAGAAGGTGCTGATCCCTGGTTTTCATGACTGAAGAATTCATCCATATCCCTTCTCGGGACTGACAAGATATGTACATTCTGCTCAACACTCACAGTTGCTTTTCAGAGTCCTAATTTGGTGTGATGTTCTGGAGTGTTTTGAGGGTGAAGTCTTGTGGAAGGGAGCCATGTTGTTCTTTGGGATGATGTCTGAAATTGGTTTTACTCGCTGCTCCAAGCGTTCAGCAGCATATGTGTCATATTTTGACTCCATTTGCTTCCACCCTCAGCCTAAAGACTGCATCTTCTGTCATCACCTCCTTTGTGTCCAGCACGATCAGATCATTTGTATCTTCTGTGAAGGGATTACCTAATTATTCAAATGTTGCAACCACAGCTTTGACATGTTGGGCAAATTTCAACTGAGTGGATTGTCCCTGATCATGGTGCTCTGTAATTTTGTGGAAGTAATTCCAAATGAATTCTCAAACTCGTGATGATTCGAGCCACTTCAGGACCAGCTGTAATCCACTTGATCAAAGCAGAAGGATTATCAGTGATTCCAATCACACCGCCATCTCCTTTGATGTGATCATTCATCTGTTCGTGGGCTTGGTCCATAGCCATAGTAGAGAAAGTGTGAGGTGATCTCTGCACCACAAAGTTACCCTTCTCAAATTGCTCATGAACTGACGGCACTTGCTGACGAAGCTGTAACATGTCCTTGATATGGATAGGGAGCCATCTTGCATAATTTGTATGATCCAAAGAAAACATCCATGGACAATTTGTCCAAGGCACTGAACGTACAACTCAAAGTTTGCTTCATGCAGAGAACGCACAAATTGCAAGAGTAGAAGTTCAAGATCCAGAACCAAAGCCCAGTATTGGAATTATATGAAAGATATGAAAGGGCATATAAAAGTAGTCATGTGTACCAGTTTTCACACTTTTTTCACATTTTGAACGATTCTGGTGAAATGTTGACTTAATCTACTGCACTAACAGTGTTGAGCGTTTCGGTTCAATGTGAGGAGCATTCCAAATGTCGAGAATCCTCTGTTGCTGTTCGTAGTTGTCGAGGAGCGGCGCAGGTTTCTCAATCCTGACGAGCCTCTTATTTCCTGCATTCTCAGCTGAGCCAATAGTGTGATCCTTTCTGTTCAGTGGTTGCCAAGATGGAGGCAAAATCCCACGTTGTGTTGATCATGTTACAAAATGGCCAGCACGAAGGACATGGATCGAAGACACTTCTCTACACTTATAAGATCAATCGAGCAAATTGCAAACCTTGTCAACTCTACCCCACATCGAATGCTCTCAACGGGATGTTTAACACACACACGTTTACTTCTCGATGAGACTGTACAGGTGAGCGTTAGGTATCGGATGTGATGTTATGAAGCTCGGTGAAATCACGTTTTCCATTTGGTAAAATCACATAACTTGCGCAAATCATTATAAATCGCGAAAATATCATTGATGCCATCACTTTTGATGGCACAACTATTCCTAACAAGGATGATATCTTGCTGCCAAATGATGTTGCAATTTGTAAACCCCTAATGATGTGATTACTTGGGAGAATACAGATTGCACGTCCATGCTTCGTGCGTGTGAGCATTGTGGTCTTGGTTGGAAGATGAGCGCTGCGTTGATTGTAAAGTGGTTCGACGCTTGGTTTTATTAAGGGTCAGTGGGACATTGAACCCTTTGACGATAAAGCGTTTCATGATGCTGTGCATGTGAGCCTGACCTGTTAAGGCTCTTTTCTCATTATAAAGCCTCGTTTCCTTAGAATTAAGGTTGTTCAAGCCGAAAATGACAGCACAGTTGTTTTACATGTGCCGTTGCGCTCCCAACGATACCGAGGCTTCGCACCAGTGTCCGAGTCAGTCATCTGCAGAACAGCAATGTCTAAAGCACCCTGTTAATGCGAAATATCAGGCCCAACAATCCCAGGGGGTGTTCAGGAATATGGCCAATCATGTCAGAAGTGCACACCGCACACGCTCCGTTTTACCTAGGCCATAAAACCTGTTTTGTCACTTTCATACATCCTGTGGTTCTCAGCATCACGAGTGATATAACCACAGAGGACGAGTCTGTAATCCTCGCTGTCTGGTGATTTGATGACTCGAAGTAATTTATTTTGCCATGCTTCATTTGAGGGAAAAAATGGAGCGCTCAAAGTGTTTCCACAGGGTCGTAGCCGCTAAAAACACCCTGTGTATTGCGCGTGCACCTGTGCTCGTGGTGTCCTCTTATGCAATTTGCTCTGTGTACCCAGTGCAACGACCTTGGATAAAATTCAATGCACCGGCCATCGATGTTCAGTCACTAACACTACCAGACGTCTGGGGGTGGAACACGGGGGGGTGGGGGGGGGGGGGGGGGGGGGGGGGGGGGGGGAAATGCACGGGATATCGTAAAAGAACAAATAATCTTGGAACAGGTCTGGAATCTTGGAACCGATTCGTAGCTATTTATATGAAGATAACTTTTCGGTCATCATCACCTGGTTCGTGCAATCGGAGTTGCGTTCCATAGATTAACTGCGGATTCATTTGGTCGTCTTTACTTGTTTATTGTGTCGCCGCTGAAACTACATGGACTCGTACCTATTCTTAGCTCTAGACTTGATCACAAAAGTAAGGGCCTTGGCTTCAATCGAAATTATCGACTCGATTGCTGTCAAAACTAGATTACCAACTGGCTATCGTGGAAAAATCTTGGATAATCTTGCCTGTCTTGTCATGGCAAGAATAGGGAAAGTGATGCAACATGATGTTTGGGATGACATGAGCATTTCCTATGAGTCACAATATCGGCTCAATGTCGCACCTGATACCCACTGTCAAGGTGTTGATAGAGAAAGATTGTGAAGTAAGCGACCAATTTATGTGAGGCAAAGGGCTGTAAAGCAATGTCAAAGGATTGTGAAAATGATGAATCGTGCGAGTGCTAAGGGAAGATTGATGGTGAAGAATTTATGGATTGTAGGCGGTTACGTTGCTAACAAGCTTATATGATATCCGAATAGCAATTAAAATAAAACTGATATTACTATTCAACATCCACCACCCTAACCATTAAGCCAACACCTGGCATATTGGTGGTGTTATTAATTTATATTGTTATGTGGAAGGGGGGGGGGGGGTCAAAACGCTAGACTGTGGTAAGTGTAACATGGTCTGTGTGTTTCAAGTACAATAGATTGCCATGTATCAGGGACCTGTCAGAGTAAGCTATTTTGTTTGACGTGATGCTGACAAGGCAGCATACAGTATGTTATTTATAGACAGGATAGTCAGGGTAACATTGTATGTGTAAACATGTTTGTGGGTAGGGCCAGGTGAGGACTTCCCGTCACAAAAAGGCACACTAAAAAGTCACATGTTACAAAAAGGCCGATCACCATCTCTCTGGTCGGTGGGTGGAGGCCATGGTGGTGTAGTGTGCTGTGGGGCCCAGAAGACCCAAAATACTTAATTTTTATTGCAGCCGCCCCATGGGCGAGACCGCTTGGAAGAAGACTTCCCCCAGAAGGATGAAGAGGGCCCGAGAAAATGGGTACACAAGAGCTCCCGGTGTGCAGGAGTGTGAAGAAGAAGTGCAAAAAGAGGTCTGAGGGCAGACCAGGTGAAGCTTGTAAAGAAGGGCTGTGGAGCGTAGACGAAGGGAGAGGCCCAATGAGGGCCGAGTAACGATAGACACCCATGTACAGAGTGGAACTTTTGGGAGAAGTTCGCTTTTGGTTTTATTTTTGGCCTCGTCTGGGCTCACTTCATCGCTGGCTCTGTTTCGTTGTTGCTCAAGGAGGAGTGCTCGCAGAAAAGGAGACACTGTTTCCAAGCCACACCGGCGCCCTGCACTCCCACGCATCACCAAAGGAAAGTCCTCGCCTGTGATTCTCTTGTTTGTGCTCGTGTGATCCGTGGGGCCGAGTGTGGGTTCGGTTTTATTTATTTGTCATCTTTGTGCATAATGTTGTGTGTTCCTATTTCCCTCTTTTTACTCTTGCCAAAGGAGAAGTTACTATATTTGGGTCCGTTTGTTTGTTTGTCTGTTTTGCTGTTTGTTTGTGTGTTTGAGCGCGCAGAACTTTCGTGTTTTTCTCCGCAACTGCTTGGCAGATTGAGACAAAAGTTTCAGCATCAGTGCGACTTCTCATGTAGAATGTTTTAATGATAATTATGATGTCATAGGTCACGCGGTGTGGCAGCCACATTGGAAAAATGGATAAAATTTGGACCTTTGTATCTCTGAAACCACATGAAGGAAAAAATTGAAACTTGGCACACAGCAAGCACTCCTCATGGGGAATGAGTGACTTTTTTATATCACAGGTCCCTTCGTTATGATGTCATAATTACATATGTAGAACGCCACATCCAATCGGTCTGAACATTTTTGAGGGTCATCTAGGGATAAAATGTTCCACAGAAAAAAAAATTGATGTCATCGGTCACGTGATTTGGCAGCCATATTGCTTAAAAAATGAAAAACCTTCAAAATTTTCTTCTCTGAAATGGCTGAACCAGTCATCACCGCCAACATTTATATAGTGGCAGTTTTAATTACGTAACACCAGTACACAAACGCCACACAACACACCCCACAAAACAAATCCTGGTGAGGGTCTGCAAGCTCTGATTGCTCTTTTTCTTGTTGTCTTTTGATTTGTATGGTTTGTTCCAAAATGCTCGTCCCGTCCACCTCTTCCCCTATATTCATCACTAGCAAATACAACCATTCGCTTCGCTGATGAATAATAACGGGGGGGGGGGGGGGGGGGGGGGGGGGGGGGGGGGGGGGGGGGTGGGGGGGGGGGGGGGGGGGGGGGGGGGGGGGGGGAGAGAAAGAGGGAGGGTCAGGGAACTAGGAGGGGTGAGGAAGGGGGGGGGTGAGGTAGCAATGTCTCACCAAACGTTGCTATGGGGGGGGGGGAAGAAGGAGTGGAGGGGGGGATTGAGAGGAGGAGGGGAGGGGTTTGGAGGAGGTAAGCATGAGGGGAGGGTTCTCAACTTGTGCTTAGGAGTGGGATTTCTGGAGAAGGGGGTAGTACGTGATTGAACGAAATGGGGTACGATAAAACAGCACGTGAATGCAGCATGCGGAGACTGCGGGAGATGTCCAAGGGAAGGTAGGCAGCATGCGGAGACTGCCGGGAGATGTCCAAGGGAAAGTCAGGCAGCATGCGGTGAAGAGAAGGTAAGGCAGCGTGAGGGGAAAAAAGGTGGTGTGAGGGGAAGAGAAGGCAGCACAAGGGAGGGGAAGGAGGAGGATAGGAGATTAGGACCATACTCTGTGCAGAGCGTGGTGCTGCTAAAGCAGTCTCCTTGGCTATTGGGCACAATCCTGGACGGGTCACCACTCCGCACAGTATACCAGTATGCTGACACTCTGCTGGTGGGGAAGGAAAGGCGATAAAACGCGCCCAAACAGCAACATTTTAAACTGCTGATCTATATAAACCAGGCAAGAACATTTAAAACTCACGCTATTTACCTGGCAAAGGCCTGCCTGTATGCATGCATGCTCTCAACTCCAGCGACCTTTGCACCCTTCTGTTCGGCTCATTCCAAATCTGATTCGTACATGCTATAGTCTCCTCAATAGTGGGGGGAGGGTGGGTGAGCAAGGGGAGGGGGGGAGCGAGAGGCGTGGGAAGAGGGGAGGGGTCGGAGATAGGGAGAGGGGTTGGAGTGAGAGAGAGTGGTGGGAGAGCATAAGAGGGAGGGATAGGAGTTGAGAGAGGCAGAGGGGTGAGAGAGAGGAGGGAGCAGGAGAGAGAAAGTGGGGGAAGTGGAGAAGGGGGGATTCCGGCAGATATGACATCCAGTTTAACATCCATCCGAGAGACTGCACACACATTGATGAATCGCTCTGCCTGTGAAACACTGGGATGACAGTTTATAACTGGAATGGGATTCAAATCCAGGCGAGACAGCTTAGAGCGATCTTGCATACCTCTTGGCTATCCTGCCATGATATGGCGATTCGTTGCTTTGTCACAACTGAAAACCTCCTTTTTTTTTAAACTCATTGTTATTATATAATTTCTTTTACCTTCTTAATGCCGGAGATGTCCACATGGGGAACCACACTGCAAAGAAAGCTTGTAGAGATCGAAGCTTGAAGAGCACTCCAAGCGAGCACTCCAACGACACCGTTGAAGAATCTTTTAAAAACAAAACATTTAATTTTTATATGTATTTATCTATGTCGAAGTGACAGGTCATATTATGAAAGAAGATTGTACAAAAAGAGGGAACGTGGTGTAAAATAAAACGACCCATTTTCAGTGAGCCAGCCACTGCCCAATGCACCGCAGACCAATACGGGGCCAACGCAGGCTAGTCTCCCCTGAACTTTGTTCAAGTCGATCGATATACAGTATTCAGTGACAGTGCGAATATTGTAGCGTGTCGGCAAGTGGATTAAGCACTCAAAGAAGCACTCCATTGAAATGGTTGATAAGGAATGGCTGGCTTGGTAAGCGATTAGCAATGACCGATCCGTCATATTAAACATACACCTCCTGGAAGTGCCCAAAATGTGAAACTATGTCCGAATTGGACAAATTAACACTTTTTTTTTTAGCAGTCAGAACTACTGCTAAGTTCAATTCTTTAGCTTAAATTTTTTTTATTTGGCTTAGTGTAAGAGATTCTAGAATATAGAGCTTTTGGCATGTTCGGAAATTAAATAAAACCACGAACGTTGGTGTCTCCGTGCGTTTATAAGCATTGCAATATATCCAGCGATTCATAGGTATGGTGATGAGGAAATCGATGATATAAGTGAGGAAAGTGAAAAAAACCAACTTTATCATTAAGAAATTGTTGCGGCCTGTTCCAAGCCAAGGCATTGTTGAGCAGGCCAGAAAAAATGGCGGCTTAACGCTCATGCGAGCTCGTCGAGGGCTGACCAAGATTGCACGCTGCCATCTTGGTAAGGCTTATTTTGTTTTTTTCATGATGAGCACCCCCTAAATTAAACATACCAGGGTGGATGATGAAGGGGGGGGAGGAGGGGTGGATTGGTGAGGGGGTAACGAGACTTTGTAACCACCCTGTCGGGTACAGTACATTTCTCTATGTGCGAAGTTGATTTTGCGATCTCTTGGTTTCGGATCTCATGTTGATGGTCCCAATTGACAGTTGCAAATGTCACGTGATGGTGAGATGGCCAGGCGACCATAACGGGTCATTTTTAAATCTCTCTTTAGCGCCTACGCCTTTGTAGCTACGTGAAAGGTAATATTGAATGATCCCCGACCCGATTCCTTCGTGGGTGTTTGTTTTATGCCCCCACAAAAAATATACCGGGCAACGCCGGGTACCCCCGCTAATCCATGATAAATTGAACCCTTTCGATTAAGCTGCAACAGAAAAACAAATGGTTAGTTCATTGCCTTCAGCACAATTTACAATGCAAATACAGCCATGGCCTTTGGCGAACCCTGTATTTTATATCCCAAAATGTCACATTTTTAACTCCCATAAGAATCGTATATTTTAGCTTCAGAAAAGCTTCAGAAAACAGCAAAACGAAAGATTGGTGTTTTGTATTTTCTTTCCAACTTGATAAAGATTCGAAGTGTGTCCCACAGAGATTGGTGCACAAAAATAAAAACTTGTTCGATATGGCACACAATGGCCTCCTCTTTTCAAAATGCGTCACGGGATGTGTGATGTGCGCGGGTTATTGCTTCCTCGAAAAGGCCGTCTCGAAGAAAGTAGCATCCTCCATCGAGGTTCCTCTTGCACACAACGGCGTGCTTGCAAACCACCAAAAGTTTCCCGTCGAGATAAAAGTCAAACTCGGACTACACAAGTCAAAGTCGAGTGCACTTCCTTCCCCTATCCTGTCAATACAATGATCATTTTATCCTTTTACCTCTGTTTCTACCCCATGTTGGGACCTTTCAAGTGAATGTTTGTTTTTGATGATATTGCAAGGTCTAAGATACAGATGTATAGGTGACCTAAGATTGGTCAAGGTCTAAGATAGATGGATGGGTGACCTAAGATTGGTCAAGGTCTAAGATAGATGGATAGGTGACCTAAGATTGGTCAAGGTCTAAGATAGGTCAAGGTCGAAGATGCAGATATAGGTGAGATTCATCAATGAATGGTGGAAAAGGCGTTTTTTTGTGCACAATGTCGATGCTCATATGAGAGCTAACACACAGAATGAACAACAAGGGGAGCAGGAGACGAGGGGTGGTAGAGAGAAGGAAAAAACAGTGGGGAACAGAGACCTGAGTTCTTTGGAAGGGAGAGGGATGGGCGGGGTACACGGGATAAACAAGATGGACACTACAGGGACTTTCAGGGAAGGAAAGCAGGGAATTTGAAGGAGGTGTGTTTGGGGTGCATTAGCGGGGGTAGAAAAGATCGAGGATTTGATGGGGGAAGATGAAGATGGTGCGACAGCTATTTTGAAGACTTGGAGGGAAGAGTGGGATTGAAGAGAGTGTCGGCATTTTTTCCAAAGGTGGGAAAAAAGAGGAATGAAAGAGTGAAGGTGTGAGCAGTGATTCGTGATTTTGGAAGTTTTACCAGAAGGGGGTTGCTGGTGGACCTTGAGCACCCTGCGGAAATTTTTTTTGTCATATTTTAAAAAAAAATTTATGTTGAAGGCTTCAGTCACAGACTAAATAGTCCTCATCGAGGCCAAGCCTTAAATATAAGAACTGCATTGATAGAAAAGTAAGGAAAGAGAGAATAGTGTAAGAGTTTTTGAGGAAGTTCGGAACCCTGAGGTACACCACTGTTGATAGGGAAGGGGGTCGATGTTGAACCATCAACAATTACAGAGATAGAACGCGTCGGAGAGAAAGCTCGATATGAGAGAGCAGAGTGAAGGAGGAAAGCCGAAAGAGGGAAGCTTGGATATCAAACCCCGATGCACAACTCTGTCAAAGGCTTTTGAAATATCAAGCCAACAACAAAGGATTCCCCAAAGTCTCTCAAAGAAGAGGCCCAGACATTCGTCATGTAAGAAATATATCACCTGTAGAATCTTGCCTTGTGAAAGCCGTATTGGTGTCAGATAGAAGACTTGTGAATCAAGATGCTTGAGAAAATGGGAATGAGAAGATATTCAAAGACTTTGGAAACAGTAGAAATCAGAGCAATAGACGGTAGTTAGAAGGTTTGAACGATCCACCTTCTTTAAATAG
>CM068954.1:4879434-4890453 GCA_035128595.1 Eptatretus atami
GCGGGATCATTGGGTTTCCACGGGAACATTGGGTTGTTGCAGGATATGTGGGTTGTTGAGGGTTACGTGGGTTTGTTGAGGGATCAGTGGGTTGTTGAAGGATCATTGGGTTGTCAAGAGATATGTGGGTTGTCTTGGGTGGGTTGTTGAGAGATACGTGGGTTGTCGAGGATTACGTGGGTTGTCGAGGATTACGTGTTGTCGACGGTTACTGTTTGTCGGGGTTAACGTGGTTGTCGAAGGATCAGTCGTTGTCGAGGCTATGTGGGTTGTCGAGAGCTATGTGGTTGCGAGGGCGACGTGGATGTCGAGGACTACGTTGGTTTGTCGAGGATTCGTGGTTTGTCGAGGTTCGTGTGTTGTCGAGGGTTACGTGGTTGTCGAGGTTACGTGGGTTTGTCGAGGGTTACGTGGTTTGTCGAGGGTCTACGTGGGTTTGTCGAGGGTTACGTGGGTTTGTCGAGGCTAAGTGGATTTCTAGGGCCTCGTGGATGTCGAGGTACGTGGTTTGTCGAGGTACGTGGTTTCATTGGGTACTGTGGTTTTCGAGGGTTACGTGGTTTCGAGGGTTACGGTGGTTTTCGAGGTTACGTGGGTTGTCGAGGGTTCGTGGGTTGTCAGGGTTACAGTGGGGTGTCGCGAGGGTTACGTGGTTTTGTTGAGGGATCATTGGGTTTGTTGAGGGTTAAGTGGGTTTCCACATTTCAAAAACAGACTGCTGATTATGTCTGTTTCTGCTTGTCTGGTGAATTGTAAACGTGTTTACTCGTAGCAAGTTGTCCACGGCTGTTGCTGAGACAAAACATTGATTTTTTAAAAAGATATTTATTTTTATTTTTATTTTCACTTTGAAGTTCATTAAGTCCTCACTTAACATCGTCCCGATTAACATTGTTTCATTGTTTAGTCGCTGATGTATTGAGAATATACTTGTTTAACGTCGTTCACCGTTCCGTTATATAGTCGTTTTACCTCTAATTTAGTACCAAATTCATGGTTTTCTTCGATTTAATAAAGATTTTGACGAGTTGAAAGAAGCCGACGTTACACAACCTCTGCAATCACACGGAAAAGATCTGAACCAATGAAGATTTGAAGCAACTAGAGATGGGAGAAAAGCAACTGGAGATGATGATAGTCAATTGTTTGTTTAAAATTATTTACAACTTCTACTCTTTATTTAAATATGTTTTGTCTGACGTTATAAGAGATGTTTTGCCTCTAACCTACCCCCCCCCCCCCCCTTATTTATATATGTTATGGGATAATTGGATCAGCTAAAGTCGTTTGCAGTAAGGTCGCAATTTTGAAGAACTGTAACTACACGTTAAACGAGGATGGCCTGTAATGACAGATTTGGCTAAATATTTAACCGATTGGTGGAACTACTTTTGGTGTGTCAGTTTAGTTACTTTGGCAATTGGCCTCCAATTTTGGTCTGCAGTCGTGGAACCCCTTGTGCAACATATTAAATTTCCATGACGGTCATTGAAAGGTCTCAACATGGATCATTGGCACAGGGTCTGCTGCTTTGTCATTGCAGGCAGGATGGTTTCCTCTCTGTATTTTTGTCACCTCTCCTCATGTCTCACTCCCACTGGTCTTTCATTCCTCCAAGTCACACGTATTCCTGCAGTAACCCGCTTCTTGTGAAACCTCCAAGATCCCGGTACACTCCTCACCTTCTGCCCCTTTGTTCTTCTCTTTTCCCAGTTATGAACTCCTTCCTTCAATCGCACCGTCTTCCAGGTGTCCAAGTTAGCAGTGAACACTACACCTCAGGTCATACTCCATTCTAACTGTGATCTATTTTATCCTCATTAACCCCCCCCCCCATGCCTCCCTTCCTCCCCCTTCCTTTACCTCTCTCCATTTATCTGCAGGTTGTTGTTTTCTTCCCTCCTAACTATCTTCCTCTTCGCTTGTCCACGTCACTCCACTAACCCAGTCTTCTTACCTCTGTCTCCTTGCTCTTCTATGAGCCTATACCTTGTATCCAAAAGGTTTCCAAATTTGCCCAACCTTGCACCATGGATTGGCACTCTTTTTCACCAAGGCACAAGAAAGGATTTTTTTTTATTAAAAGATGCACTTGATGTTGTTTGGCTGAAACTCACAAACATATCATCGAATTGCATAACAAGGAATAATTTCCTCATGGGTTGTTAATTACTTACATTTTTGAAGCTCAAAGTGCTTTAAAATCTCCAAGGATCACTGAAGTTTGTGGATGGCATGTTGAGAGGTCAGAGTGTAAAACAGACCAGGTGTTAATTTGTCAGAGATTTTTTTTCTTCTGGTTGTTTACTTTGAGAAAAGGCAATTTGGATAAACCTAGAAACGTCTTTCAGATTATCTACACTATTGGTGGAGTTTCAGAGAAGTAGGTACACTTCATCCCAAACCTGCATGACGGTGGCTTCAGAGAAGCAGGTAACCACTCGTCCCAAACCTGCATGATCGGTGGAGTTTCAGAGAAGTAGGTAACCACTCGCCCAAATTGGCATGATCAGTGGGTTTCAAGAGAGTAGGTAACCACTCGTCCAATTGGCATGATCAGTGGAGTTTCAGAGAAGTAGGTAACCACTCGTCCAAACTGCATGATCGGTGGAGTTTCAGAGAAGCAGGTAACACTCGTCCAAACAGGCATGATCAGTGGAGTTTCAGAGAAGCAGGTAACCACTCGTCCAAACCTGCATGATCGGTGGCGCTTCAAAGAAGCAGGTAACCACATCATCCCAAACCTGCATGTCGGGGGAGCTTCAGAGAAGCAGGTAACCACTCGCCCCAAACTGGCATGATCGTGGAGTTTCAGAGAAGCAGGTAACCACTCATCCCAAACCTGCATGATCAGTGGAGTTTCAGAAGCAGGTAACCACTCGTCCCAAACTGCATGATCGGTGGAGTTTCAGAGAAGTAGGTAACCACTCGTCCCAAACCTGCATGATCGTGGAGTTTCAGAGAAGCAGGTAACCACTCGTCCCAAACTGGCATGATCGGTGGAGCTTCAGAGAAGCAGGTAACCACTCGTCACAAACTGGCATGATCGGTGGAGTTTCAGAGAAGCAGGTAACCACTCGTCCCAAACGGCATGATCGGTGGAGTTTCAGAGAAGTAGGTAACCACTTGTCCCAAACCTGCATGATCGGTGGAGCTTCAGAGAAGCAGGTAACCACTCGTCCCAAATTGGCATGATCATGGAGCTTCAGATAAGCAGGTCACCACTCGTCCCAAATTGGCATGATCGGTGGAGTTTCAGAGAAGCAGGTAACCACTCGTCCAAACTGGCATGATCGGTGGAGCTTCGGAAGCAGGTAACCACTAGTCCAAACTGGCATGATCGGTGGAGTTTCAGAGAAGCAGGTAACCACTCGTCCAAACTGGCATGATTGGTGGAGTTTCAGAGAAGTAGGTAACCACTCGCCCAAACTGCATGATCGGTGGAGCTTCAGAGAAGCAGGTAACCACTCGTCCAAATTGGCATGATCAATGGAGTTTCAGAGAAGCAGGTAACCACTTCATCCCAAACCTGCATGATCGGTGGAGTTTCAGAGAAGCAGGTAACTACTCGTCCAAACTGCATGATTGGTGAGTTTCAGAGAAGTAGGTAAGCACTCGTCCAAAACTGCATGATCGGTGGAGTTTCAGAGAAGCAGGTAACCACTCGTCCCAAACCTGCATGATGGTGGAGTTTCAGAGAAGCAGGTAACTACTCGTCCAAACCTGCATGATTGGTGAGTTTCAGAGAAGCAGTAACACTCGTCCAAACCTGCATGATCGTGGAGCTTCAGAGAAGCAGGTAACCACTCGTCCAAATTGGCATGATCAATGGAGTTTCAGAGAAACAGGTAACCTCTTCCCAAACCTGCATGATCGGTGAGTTTCAGAGAAGCAGGTAACCACTCGTCCCTAACCTGTCATGTTGGTGGAGTTTCAGAGAAGCAGGTCACCACTCGTCCCAAATTGCATGATCAATGGAGTTTCAGAGAAGCAGGTAACCACTCGTCCCAAATTGGCATGATCAGTGAGTTTCAGAGAAGCAGGTAACCACTCGTCCCAAACTGGCAGATCGGTGGAGCTTCAGAGAAGCAGGTAACCACTCGTACAAACTGGCATGATCGGTGGAGTTTCAGAGAAGCAGGTACCACTCGTCCCAAACTGGCATGATTGGTGGAGTTTCAGAGAAGTAGGTAACCATCGTCCAACCTGCATGATCGTGAGCTTCAGAGAAGCAGGTAACCACTCGTCCCAAATTGGCATGATCAATGGAGTTTCAGAGAAGCAGGTAACCACTCTTCCAAACTGCATGATCGGTGGAGTTTCAGAGAAGCAGGTAACCACTCGTCCAAACTGCATGATCGTGGAGTTTCAGAGAAGCAGGTCACCACTCGTCCCAAATTGCATGATCGATGGAGTTTCAGAGAAGCAGGTAACCACTCGTCCCAAATTGGCATGATCAATGGAGCTTCAGATAAGCAGGTCACACTCGTCCAAATTGGCATGATCAGTGGAGTTTCAGAGAAGCAGGTAACCACTCATCCAAACCTGCATGATCGGTGAGTTTCAGAGAAGCAGGTACACTCGTCCCAAATTGGCATGATCAGTGGAGCTTCAGAGAAGCAGGTAACCACTCGTCCCAAACGGCATGATCGGTGGAGTTTCAGAGAAGCAGGTAACCACTCTCCCAAACTGCATGATCGGTGGAGCTTCAGAGAAGCAGGTAACCACTCGTCCAAACTGCATGATCAGTGGAGTTTCAGAGAAGCAGGTAACCACTCGTCCCAAACTGCATGTCAGTGGAGTTTCAGAGAAGCAGGTAACCACTCATCCCAAACCTGCATGACGGTGGAGTTTCAGAGAAGCAGGTAACCACTCGTCCCAAACTGGCATGATGTGGAGCTTCAGAGAAGCAGGTAACCACTCGTCCCAAACTGCATGATCGGTGGAGCTTCAGAGAAGCAGGTAACCACTCGTCCCAAATTCGCATGATCGGTGGAGTTTCAGAGAAGCAGGTAACCACTCGTCCCAAACTGCATGATCGTGGAGTTTCAGAGAAGCAGGTAACCACTCATCCCAAACCTGCATGATTGAAATGATAATCTTGATGCATCTCTGTAATGTCCATTGAATCGATTTGGAAAATGATTCAAAAGGGCATCTTGCGGTTATAGTGATGAAAAAAAAAAAAAACAAATCTCATTGAAAGGTGATTCCAATTTGTTAAGATGGACAAAATAACTTTTAAAATATTGTTATATATTGATATGAATACTATGGATACATTGCTTGTGTAATGGCATATTGTGCAGTATTAGACACCATGGAAGTACAGCACAGTGTTTTATGATTTTATCACAACCACAGTACAAGGCATTGATGATGATGTGTAAGGTATCTGATTATCAGTACGATGTGTTCTATAATGGGTACAGTACATTTAGGATGGTGGGCACGGGATGTTTTATTCCGGGTACAGTCCGTTTGTAAATTCAGAGTACATTACTTGGTGCATGAATCTTTCCCGATGCCTCGGAGCCATGTTGCCAACACCACCCCTTTGGAGCGAACTTTGCTCCTCCCGCTGCATGTGAGCCAGCTGGCTGTGTGCAAATTACGAGGCTGCTATTTCAGTCACAGCAGGGGAGTTGAGCTTCCAGGGAAATGTATCAACAGAGTCGAGAGAAGCATTCGCTGAGAGCAGAACCCTCACTGCACGCAGGGTTACATGGGAGCAAGAACACGTTCAAAAATTAACGAGAGATGGATGGAGAGGGGGGAATGAGAGACGGAGACAGAGACATATATATATATATATATATATCTGGAGTGAGAGAGCGATGGAGAGATGGAGTAGAGAGAAATATCCAAGACCAGAGGCAATGTGGACTGACAGGTGGTTGTTTGTACCTGTGATGATGGTGCTGTTTAACACGAACTGCTGTTGTTGAGTATGTGGCTCGACAATGACTACTCATGGATGATGGATTATTGCGCTGTTTGTAGTGGTTAACAATTCCATGCCAAAAATCCTTGGGGGGGGGGAGGAGACAAAGTTAAACGAACCTTGCATGTTCATGGATTTCCTCCTGGGAATGAGCTGCTCCGTTCACCTGGAATGATGTCTCGTGAAGAATCTTCTTTAGAACCTCGACGTTGATCTTTTTGGACTTTGGCTTTTGTGAGAATTGTTTTGTGGAGAAGTTCCAAGTGAAGGCAAAAGTTGGTGATAAAAATTAATCACCCCCTCTTGATGGCCTAGTCACTAGTGTGTCTCTGGGTACTCGGTTTATACGTTTTGTTTTTGTTGGAACGTGATTAGAATTGTTGGGAAATCTGTTTGGGTGTCATGAAACATCTATTGATGTATACCAAGCAATATATATATATATATATATTGCATGTCAATGGAGAAGATTGTGAAAGTTGTTCACAGTATCTTCGAACAATCCGCAATGATTAGATGTGCTTTCAGTTGATATCGTTATCAAGCGAAAACCGCCTCGTGTTTGTGGGATGTAATGATCTCTCATGTAGATTAGTTCCTTATTTTCTTGGATTGCTATCGAGCCTGGCAATGAAACGAATAATTGGATTAAGGCTTGGTTGGTGGGGAAGCTCAGCACTTCAAAATCACCGGACAGATGGTTCTCTGTTTTCCAGAAGATTTCATTGAGGACGTTTTGTGCATCGATCCGAACACGTGACGTACACAGATGTGATGAATCGTGGATGTGCACTAGGCTGTATATCCCAACAATCCATCATCGACATCGATTTGGCAGGAAACACGAGTGACAAAACGCATCACATCATTAATTGTACAGTTTAAAGTTTTTGTTTTATTTCTTCTCTCACCGGATGACGGGATTGGGGCAAACCCTCGGGAGCCCCAATCTTTGATGATAGGAGGGAAACCACGGGTAACATCCCTGGTCAGATTGCGGGAGAGTGTGCCGGAGTGTGCGAGGTGTCGTCCACCAGACGGCGGTCTCCTTGTTTAACCTGAGGCGGTCCCTTCGGGTGGGTGCCTGGAATGTCCTATCCCTAAGAGAGGATGATCACCTGTCTCTGTTATCATCTGAGCTCAAGTGTTTGGACATCGTGATTGCAGCACTCTCTGAGGTTCGGAGACCGGATTGCGGCGAGTTATGGCGGGTGGTTACACCTACTATTGGTCTGGTCGCTCTGATGTTACCATCCCAAAGGAGTTGCTGTGGCTGTGTCCAATAAGGTGACTCCAATGATAATTGAGGTAACACCGGTCAACGAGGTATTAGGAGACGAAGGATTCGTCACTCCTTGGGTGTCATTTCCCTGGTCTCTGTTTATGCTTCTGACTGAGGTGAGTGATCTCACCATGAAGGACGCATTCTATGCCACGCTCGAGTCTGTGGTTGATCAGTGCCAAGAAAGATACTATTCTAGTCTTGGGGGATTTCAATGCATCGACTGGAACTGATAGGGATGGTTGTGAGACATCTGTTGGTCCCATGGGTCAGGAACTGTGAACCAGAATAGCATTAAGTTCCTTGACTTTGCAAGAAGTCGTCGGCTTGGGGTGGCTGGTCTATGGTTTCAGCACCCACAGCTCATCACTGACTTGGTATTCCAATGCCGACAGTGTGGCAAAGGAGATTGACCATGTGCTCATTGGTGGTCGCTGGAGGATGATCCAGAACTGCAGGGTCTACCGGAGGCTCAGTTCGTCAATACTGACCACCGGCTTGTTGTAGCAACTCTTAAGTTGCACCTTAAATCCAGGAAATGGTACCATCCCAGCCTAGGCTGGATGTTGGCAAGCTCAAGGAAGAGAGGGTAGCTGAGGGTTGTGCAACAAGCTGAGTGGAGATTTGGGGTGTGGGTGCTTTGGGAGATCCTGAAGAGTTGTGGAGTGCCTTCAAGACCACCGTCCTTTTGTTCCGGTGGATGTCTTGAACTCACCATATGGTGAAGAAGAATTTTGTCTGTCAAGGGACACTGGATACCATTGACCAGAGTCGCAGGGCTAGGCTGAATGGCGGAGCTCAGCTGTTCAGGGAGCTGAGCGTAAAACTGTACTTGTGCTCAGGGTGGACAAGGAGGCCTTTGTGCGAGAATCTGTGAGGGGGTAGAGCAGCACCTGTGGTCAATCGATTCTCATCCTGCTTACAGGGGAATTCACGCATTGCGTTCATCCAAGCCCATCCCTCGGTGTACTGCAGTTAGAGCAGATGGGTAGGCTCTTGACAGGAGTCCGAAGTGAAGGCCCGCTGGGCCGTTTACTTTGAGTGGTCGTACCAGGCTGATCCACCAGCTGTCGAGTTGGACGTCAGGGGTGTTACAAATACTGTTGCTGACCTACAATCCACTGTGGTCCATCTTTGTTGTGGAAACACAGGCTGCGTTGAAATGGGGTAAAGCTCCAGGGATCTGTGGCATCCATGCTGAACGTCTCAAGGCTGGTGGAAATGCTGCACTCGTGTTCATTGCATGCAGTTCTGTGCTCTGCCTGGAACACGAGGCATCATCCCAACTGACTGGAAGAGGGGCCATGTTGTCCCTCTCTGGAAAGGAAGGGCGATCGCCCAGACTGCAACAACTACCTAGGGGTGACGCTGCTCTCAGTGCTGGACAAGTCTTTGCTCAGATAATTCTTGATAGGTTCGCCACCATCTGCTTGAGCACCAGCATCCAGAGCAGTCAGGCTTTACACCAGAGGTCAACGATTGCCGTATTCTTGCTCTTCGGGTCCTCACCGAACGCAGACGAGAGTTTCGGCAGGGCTGCTTGCAGCTTATGTTGATCGGTAAGCGTTTGATTCACTGAATTGGGATGCCCTCTGGAGGATTCTTGGTCTTGTCGTGGGTGCCACCAAAAACTGATCAATCTGATGTCTGAACTCGACTCTGGTACTGAGAGTGCTGTGAGATGTGTGTACCATCTCTGACTTATTAACCTCCGCCATCGAAGATCGGTTACTGTTTTCACCCCTTTCTGTGTTTGTTTGTTTGTGAAAGTATTACGGAAAAACTCCTCGACGGATTTCGACGAAACTTGTGGGGGGGATTAGGTCTGGTCCAAGATCATGCATCATTAGATTTTGGACTTGGTCCAAATCCAATATGGCCGCTAGGCGCCATTTTGAAAAATATTTAATTTTTTTTTTGCATTTCTACATGTTTTAAGTGATTTCCACCCCCCCCCCAAAAAAAAATTGTTAGAGAAAAAAAAATTTTTGCAACTTTTTTTTCAACAAAATTTCGATTTTTTTTTTTTTTGCATTTCTACATGTTTAAGTGATTTCCAACAAAAAACATGCCAAAATTATAATTGCGGCGATTTTGGAACTTCAGGGGATATACCCACGTAAAATCAATTTCTGTCTCAAGGAATCTAGTTATGACGAATGAATTGAGTAGTAAAAGTTAAAAGTAAAAGGGAAAGTTGCAAACTATAACTCTGTGAGCACTGTTGACGTCAAATTGAATGAATAGGATATCAGGTTCACTTGAGTGACCTAGCAGTATTGGCGGCGGAGGTTTTGCACTCTACCGAGTGCTCCCCCTCTGTTTCCATTCGTTACTGGAGTTCGTCAGGGGTGTGTACTGGCCCCCACACTTTTCAGCACTTATATGGACTGGATTTGGGGAGGATGTCAGAAAGATCAAGCTGAGGTGCATCGTTTGGGAATGCAAGATCTCTGACCTTGATTTCGCAGATGATGCAGTCATCTTTGGGAGACTTAGATATCCTTTGGGGGCCCTCGGTGCTGAATGAGGAGTCAGGGCCACTGGGATTACGGGTTCCTGGGTCAAAACAGATCCAGGCTTTCAATGACATCTTGGATGCTGCTGTCCTGTCTGTGCCTGTTTGTGGTGAGGATGTTGAGGTCGTGGAGAGTATTCTTACTTGGCAGTGATATTCATGTCTCTGCTGGCTGTGAGTCAGAGGTTAACAGACGTCTGGGTCGGGCCTGGGGACTCATGGATTCACTGGAGCATGGGGCGTGTTGCTGCCGGTACCTGTGCAGGAGGACGAAAGTTCGAGTGTTCAGGTCCTTGGTGCTTCCAGTCTTCCTCTATGGATGTGAGACTTCGATTCTGACCAGGGATCTGAGATGGAGACTTAATTCCTTTGGTACCAGTTCTCTTCGCAGAATCCTTGGCTATCGCTGGTCGGATTTTGTGTCCAACGAGCGGTTGCTGAGAGAGACCAAATGAGATTTGTGACCTGCATAGTCCGTGAGCGTCAGATGTGGCTGTATGGACATGTGGCTCGTTTTCCTGATGCTGATCCTGCCCACCAGATTGAGGAGGCAACATTGGGCTGACCACGTGCCGTCGTGGTTGCAGCAGGTTGATCGCATCTCAAGGAGATGGCGTGGGCCAGGCATCTGCCGGCCCCTGGAGTACCGGCGGAAAGTGGACGCATCGACGTGCTGCTCCGGCGCATGCTCCCATACCTGACCTGACCTTTATTTCTTCTGCGCACGTTTCATGATACTGCGCACTTCGTTAAATGTACTGGTGTATAAAAAAGTGTTGGGTCTACCGAACATTCGCTTATTGTCGACGATTTTGAAAGCCATGCGTTATACCTATAGGTGAGGAGGTATAAATTGAGAAAAGTACAATTATTAAAACCCAGAGAATGAAAAAGTACAAGGTTTGAAGGGAGGTTAGTGTGTGAAAAAAAGAGGATGTGAGGAGCTGGGGGGTTGGGGCGTTGGGGTGGGGGGAGGAAGGGCCTCGGTGGTGTCATGGTTTGAGCATCCGCTCCAAGTGTGGTAGGGCGATGGCTCGAACCCTGGCCAAGCCATACCATACCATAGATGATAAACTTGGTAAGTGGTCCTTCACAAGGATGAGGAGGAGGAGATTTGGCACAAGTAGAGGTCTTTCGGCCCACTCACACCACACTAATTCATGAACACAAGAAAAATGCAATATATTTATATATATATTTTTGGTGTAAATTGGTTCACGAAAAAATATTTTCACGAAAAATATGTGACCACTATATTCGTTATTGTTGTGTGTC
>CM068954.1:4892307-4899807 GCA_035128595.1 Eptatretus atami
CGACCAGTGTGGTCCCATGAGGAATAGCACCGGGAGAGTGGTTCGTGATGAAAGTGAGATGGCAGGCTTATTAAACAGGTTTTCTCTTCAACTTTACACAAGAACAGTCAGGAAAATTGCCAATGGCTGAGAGTATTTATCAAGGAGATGAGAAAGGGCTTTACAGAAGATCCAGGTGTGGAGTGGAGGAAGTAAAGGAACAGCTCGGTAATCTAAGAGTAGATAAGGCTCTGGGTCCAGATAATATGCCGCCCGAGAGTATTGATGGAGGTGCTGAGCAGATAAGCGAGATGTTAACGGATATTTTCAATAGTTCCCTGGAGTCAGGACAGGTACCGGAGGATTGGAGAGTAGCAAATGTAACACCATATTTAATAAAGGATCCAGAGAAGAATTGGGAAAACTTTAGACCTGTTAGTTTAACTTCAGTTGTGGAGAAGGTGTTGGAGACATTAATTAAGGACCAGATGAGGAACCATTTAAAAAATACAAACTCATTCAAGGTAGTCAGCATGGTTTGCCAAAGTAGTTCCTGTTTAACAAATCTTTTAGAGTTCTGTGAAGCAGTATCTGATTGGTGGATGAGGGAAATGAAGTGGATATGGTTTATCTACACTTTAGAAAGGATTTGATAAAGGTACCACATAAGAGTTGTTAGCCAAAGTGAGGGTTTGTGGAGTGGCTGGTCAGGTAGATAATTAGATTGTAACTGGCTTAGTGGTAGGAAACAAAGAGTGGCTGTAAGTGGGAGGATGTCTTGCTGGAGGAGTAAGTCACGGAGTACCTCAGGATCAGTACTCGGACCATTACTATTCATTATTTACATCAACGATTTGGATAAGGGATAAAGAGTAAGCTTTCCAAATTTGCAGATGACACAAAGCTTGGAGGCAAGGTGGATAGCAGAGGGGTGGTGAACAGATACAGGAAAGTATTGATACTTGCATAGATTGGGTAAAAGATTGGCAGATGGAATTAACCTGAGCAAGTGTAAGGTGTTGGGGATGGGGAAGAACAATGAAAATAGAGATTACAGGATGTCAGGGGTAATTTTGGAGCGTGTCACAGAGAAGGATCTGGGGGTGAATAGATGTGGAGGTAAGCAGGTAGCACAGTGCCAGCAGCGAAAGTAAAGCAAATGGGGTTTTAGTTGTATTCGGAGGGGATCAATGATAATCAAAAGAGGTGTTAACATTGTACAGGAATTTAATGAGGCCACATCGAGGAATTGTGTGCAATTCTTGTCACCCACATAGGCCATGGAGATTGGAGAGGTTCAGCGTAGGGTACGAGATAGATTCCGGGCCTAGCTAGACTCAGCTATGAGAGCGGCTGAAGGAGACGGGCTTTATACACTAGAAAGGAGGCGGTTACGAGGAGATATGATAGAGATGTTTAAGATAATGAAAGGTATAGATAAAATAAGTGCAGATTAATTATTCAGCAGAGTAGACAGTGATAGGACCAGGGGCCATAGCCTGAGAGTGAATAAGAGAGTAAAGACAGTAGTAGGTAGGGTCTTTCACTCAGAGTAGTTAATGTATTGAATGGTCTCCCTGGTAAGGTAGTGCGCAGCAGAAACAGGAGATAAGTTTAAATTGGAATTAGATAGGTACCTGGAAGTTATGGGATTGAGGGGTATGGGGATGTTGCAGGACTCTTCGGTAGTTTGAGCAGTGATGGGTGAGTGTGCGCATGTGACGGAGTGTTGTTGGTGGGGGTCTCATCAAGGGTGTTGTGTGGTTGATGTGTGTTTTTTTGCTAAGCCAGTCTTCGCCCAAGCCTCCTCTCCCTGGAAATACAAAAAAACTTCAAAATAAAATAAAATAAACAAGTCTGAAGACGACGATGTTCACGACGCGTATTTGACGATGTAGATTGTTTCAGAAGTCAAGGATGAGACAATGTGATAATGTTTGACCAAGTTATAAAATGATCAACATGAGTGTGTACGAGTGACAGGTTATTAGCTGCAAATGTCGAAAACCCGGTTTCGTTCAACAACTTTTAAAATTTGACCTTTGCATAACCTAAAGGTCACAAAACAATGTTGTGGACATTAAAATAGGAAACGGGATACGTGATATAGCTTATTGGAGTTAGTTCGTCGAAGAGGTCGAAACCCGGTTCGATTCCCACAACTTTGAAAATTTGACCTTTGTGAACTTTAAAGGTCAAAGGTCAAGATTATGACCTTTGGTGCAAAACTTCCTCTGGAACATTCCAGGACAATTTAACGTCATATAGGCTATATGGCATTTCGCACTCCTCGGATTATCCATACCTTGATGAAATCAGCGTAAAAAACAAACTTGAAGGGGGCGCCAGGCAAGGTGTTCGAGATAGAGAAAAATGGTTTCAAGACTTTAGGAGGGAATGACCTCAAGATTATGCATAAAAAATATTGTCATCCTAGCTCTCAAAGTTTGGGCGGTCGTCTGATTTTTATGGTCAAAATTCCGAAATTTCTAAGTTCATGACCTTGTGACCTTGACCTTGGACAAAATGAAAAATCGAGCTCTGTGGGGCTATGCAGTGCCATTGGGCTAACCCATACCGAAACACCCTGCCAGATTCGACAACCCCCATCTCTCTCTTTTACACTGGTCCTAACCTGTTCTTTTCCCCTGATATACTTAAAGAAAGCCTTGCTATTATGTTTAATATTGTAGCCCGGTGTTGGCTTAGTGGTTAGGGTGGCGGCTTGGGATCCTGGGATCCTGAGTTCAAATCGCACTCAGCTGTTGAATTAATACCAGTTGGGGTTGACTCAGCCTGTCATCCTTCAGAGGTCGTCAAAATGAGTGCCAGCTTGCTGGTATCCTGTGTCGGGGTGGTGACCCATCCAGGATTGTACCCAATAGCCCAGGACACTGCTTAGGCAGCACCAACGCTCTGCACAGAGTATGGTCCCGATGGATGGATGAACACTTGTACAAAAAACAATTTCAAAACGTGTAAGACTCATGTCATGTTTACACAGCAGGTGGAAAAAATATTTAAATGGCAGAGAGCACTAACCTCACCCTGATGATGTGTTTGCACTTCACACTGAATGATTGACATCACAGGGACGAACCGCACTTCCCTGAATTATTGATGTCGGGGAGGGATGAACCGTTTTGGCATTAATGTGTATTCAAGACGTCCCTTGTCAATAAGGAGCCTGAAATGTCGAAAACAGCTCATTATTTTATTTACATGAGAATAAAATGGTTAAAGTTATTCGCCATGAAGGTTCGCAAAGTGCTGATGTTTTGGATTTTGCTCTTCTTTGGAGAAAAAAGGAAACATCAGGAGTAAAGGGTGAGGCACGAGACGTCAACGCTTTGTGATCCTTTACGGTGAACAACTCAAACCATTTTAATCTCAATTTTTCATTCCCTTATGTCGCAAACGCACACCACGACTTCTTTCCTGGAATCAGAAACTATCACTATTTTATTGCTCAAGTCTCCTGTAAAACACCTTAATTGGTTCCATTTTGCTGCTTACCTCCATTTTCATTTTTTTCCCCACTCATGATGTCGTAGCTAAGAAACAAAATCTTTCACAGGTGAATCTTTTTGAACCAGCACACAGACTAACCTCAGAGAAGTTTTGGAACTGTTATCGTAATCGTTTTTAGATTCTAAGAAATATTCTTTTAAAATGAGATATTTCATTAAGATTGAATCTTTTCATTCATTTGCTTCGACATTGAAACATTCGATGAATCACGAGGAAAGCCGATTGTAAATGGGCATTGTAGTTGTTCAATCGTTTTGTTATTCCTAAAAGCTGGAATTTTTTTACCATTTATGTTTATTGGACACTCGCGTGGATCGGCTCGCTACGCTCGTCTCTCCACACGTCGTTGCAGAGATTGACCTACAGATTTTCTGTGTTGTCATGATTTACACAAATCGTAATACAAACATTTCTTTTATACAAATTTATTTGTAATATTGGTGATATTATATTTATTTGAAACTTATTTGTGATATAAAAAGGTCCAAGTGGTCTAAATGGTCAAGGGTCTAAGCTGTCTGAAGTGTGTAAGGGGTCTAAATGGTGTTAAGGTCTAAGGGGTCTAAAGAGTCTTCAGGGTCTTTTGGGTCCTTGGGGTATTTTGGGTCATCTGGGTCTTTTTTAGTTTTTGGGGTCTTTTGGGTCCTCGGTGAGTTTTGGGTCATCTGGGTCTTTTGGGCTGCTCTGGGTCTTCAGGGTATTTGGGGGTGTTTTGGGGCTTCGGGGGACTTTTGGGTCTTTGGGATATTTTGGGTCATCTGGGTCTTTTGTATCCTCGGGGACTTTTGGGTCGTCTGGGTCATTGGGGTTATTTGGGTGTTTTGGGTCCTTGTGGAGTTTTGGGTCATCGAGGTGTTTTGGGGCCTCGGGGACTTTTTGGGTATTCGGCGTCTTTAGGGGTCTTGAGGGTCTTGGGGGGGGGGGGGGATCTTAAAGGGTCGAAAGGGTCTCAGCAGTCCAAAGTGTCAAAAGGTACATTCCAATAACTGCGTAATAGACGTACGTGTATGAAGTTGGGGTGCAAATGATGTTCAAACAGTACGTAATTAATAGATATATGGTGCCACGGCTTCATTGTGAAAGGAACATTCCAATACTACGTAATTTATAGACGTATGTGTAGTCTGCAACCAATGTTCAAACTGTACGTGATTAATCGGCATATAGTCACACGGCTTCACCGCTTCACAGACTGACTGACAGCTTCACGGACGGACGGCTTCACGAACTGTTCTTTTTGTTTTCATATATGTAGATTTTCCTTTACACCCACCCACACAAACACACACCAGTGATGTAGGACTCAAGTCCGGACAAGAATCCATTTTGTGGTGGACTCGGACTGGGACTCGACTTTTCAGGACTCGGAATGCAAAGGACTCGGACTTGGCCCGATCCCAGCTCGAGTCCAGCAAAATAAGTCCCGCGGATGTCAGGTCAGAGGTCATGGGATCATACACGGCAAGCGGAGTGTTGTTCTGCAAGAGGTTACATGGCGAACATTGAAACAGAGAAAAACAGTGATAATGTGTATGTATGAATTTCTATTCAGTTGGTTTGATTTCTCAACTTTATTATCGTTACCTTCATAACAAAAGTGCCTAAGCTTCATCACCGATTTTCATTTCAACCTGGCATTCCACATTTCAAACCTCTCCTCCAAAGCCAGTCGCCAACTGGGAATCCTCCATCGTGTAAAGTCCTTCCTCGGCCCACCTGAGCTCCTGACCACTTACAAAGCTTTCGCCCGCAGCCTGATGGAGCACTGCTCTCCCCTCTGGGCTGGTGCTTCTGCCTCTCACCTTTCTCGGCCTCACGCTGTGGAAACCAAGGCATTTCGGATCATTGGTATCTCCTGCGATGAGGCTGAGTCCTTGGGCCTCTCACTCTCTCACCGCAGGCAGGTCGGTGGTCTTTCTGTCTTCTATCGTCTCCTCTCCAGTCTTCCCCCCCCCCCCCTGTTCTCTCTGCGATTTGTCCCCACCATATTTCCACAGGGCGCTCAAGGTCCGCCAACAACCCCCTTCTGGTGAAACTACCAGAATCACGAATCACTGGTCACCTTCACTCTTTCATTCCTCTTTTTTCCTGCCTTTGGAATAAACTCCCTCACTCTATTCAATCCCATTCTTCCCTCCAGGCCTTCAAAACAGCTGTTCACCACCACCTCTTATCATCCCCCATCCAAATCCTTGATCTTTTCTACCCCCGTTAATCCACGCCAATCCCACCTCTTTCAAATTTCCTGCCTTCTTTCCTGAAAGTCCCTGTAATATCCATCTTGTATTCCTCATGTTTCCCGCCCATCCCTCTCCCTTCCACAGATCTTCTAATGTCTCTGTTCTCCACTGTTTTGTCCGACAAGGTATACAAAAATAAAAAAAACAATAAAATGACGGGCACTTTTGTTATGAGGGTGACGTTATATAATATTTTCTTTATTCCATATTAGATACAGGATTCCTTTTGTAGGGCTAAGGTGTTAGGGTTAGGGTTAGAAATTGACATGCATACTCGATAAACATTAATTTATAAATCAGGGTTAGCCTTCGGGTTAGTTCGGGTTAGGGTTAGGTAATTCCACGTGTGATTTTAAAACAAAGCATATCACAGTTTGAGGGGCATGGATATGAGTACAGAAAGTGATCGGATGTTCCTGTACAACAAAAAATATAGAAACAAGATGACGACGTCGTGCAGAGCACTATACTTGCGAAATCTGTAAAATAAATTTGACCTCAAAAAGAAATGGTGGTTTAATTCAATGACCAAAATGTGCAGCCCCTCTTCAAATCTCAAGTCAATCAAATGAAAATTCACAATCTTAGAAATTTGGCCTATGTTGACCTTTTGACCGATGTTGACCTGAAAAATAATTGCTCATTGAATTCAGTGACCTGATATGCAAATTCTCTTAAAATTTCAAGTCGGGATGAAAATTGATTAGTTAAGAAATTCCACCTCAGTTGTTGACCTTGGGCCGATGTTGACCTTTTGGTCCATGTTGACTTCAAAAATAATAGGTGGCTTAAGTCAATGACCAAATATGCAGCTCCTCTTCAAATTTGAAGTCAATGAGATGAAAATTGACAATTTTAGAAATTTGGCCTATGTTGATCTTTCGGCCGATGATGACCTCAAAAATAATTGGTCGTTGAATTCAGTGATCTGATATGCAAATCCTATTCAAATTTCAAGTCAATTAGAAGAAAAGTGAGGATTTTAGAAATCTCACCAAAGTTTGACCTAAAGACCCTTGGCCTATGTTGACCTTTTGACCTTTTAACCTCAAACAATAGGCTTCTTCCTTTTGACAAACTCTACCATGTGGTGAAGTTACGTGAAGATCGGTTTAAAATTGTAACCTGTAGGTGACAGACACACAGACAGACACACAGACAGACAGACGAAATCGACCAACCAATGTACTTCAAAAATCTTAGATTTTGCAAGCAACAAACAAACAGAATAACACACGTAACCAACCAATACACTTGCAAAATCTTCGATTTTCGCAAGTATATAATTAGAGCATAAATATGGAGCAAATTCATGATTTTAAACACTCTTTTGGGATTAAATAAGCTATCGAATCGTCTAAATATGGTCAGAATCTGTTCCACGACATAAAGTAACCCAAAAATGTGAAGAAAACAAACACACACACATCCATCCATCCATCGGGGCCATACTCTGTGAATGAAGAGCGTTGGTGCTGCCTAAGCAGTCTCCTTGGCTGCACAATCCTGGACGGGTCGCCACTCCTACACAGGATACCAGCATGCTACTCATTTTGCCAACCTCGGAAGGATGACAGGCCGAGTTAACCCCACCTGGTATTAATTCAACAGCCAAGGGGGATTTAAACTCAGGATCCTAGGATCCCAAGCCCGTCACCCTAACCATTAAGCCAACACCAGGCATACACATACACATACACACACACACCCATACATCATACACACCCATACACACACCCATACATGTATA